>OY757191.1:48083772-48683772 GCA_963583895.1 Melanophora roralis | reverse complement strand
AACATTCACGAACCTCAAATGTATAAAGTCATATCTATCACAGTTTTACAGTGGATATTCTAAGCAGAAACTATGTCCTTCAAGGTTAAACATTTAAAACCTTTTCATTTTTTAATTTTTATGAAACAAATTTTTTCCATAGTAGGATTCGATGGAGAATGGCAAAACATGAAGAATAATACCATGTTCAAACATACATTATAAATTAAGACAATTTAAAGTAAATTAAGAAGTTAAGTTTTCTGTTCCCTTATAATTTCAATTAGGCTTTTACTTAATTAGCATATGACAGCTAAAAAAATTTTATTTTAATTTTTAATGTACATTGAACAAGGAAGGAGCAACTGATCAGTTGGCTTTTATTTACGCCATATGTTTTCTAGCTTAGATTGGCAAATTCTTTATGGTATATTAGTTGTGTATACCGTATGAGTGATATCAACCTAGTTAGAATTTAGCTACAACAAAATATATGCTGAATTGTTACAGTAAGTGGGTGTTGTAGGAAAGATGTCACCTAATTATTCCACTATGGCATACACATTAAAAGCTTTCAAGCTTTTATACTATATAAACACAATTATTATTAAATCAGCAGTGTTGCAATTCGAGATTAACTCATTTAGTTAAGCAATTTACTACTAATTGCTCAATTTATTAATTGAAATCTTTTATGGTAAATTGAGCTCACTGAGGCCTCAATTGCGTAAATTTTCTAGTTTCGCAATGTGGATCCATGTGTGAACATAGTATAACCCTAATATCAATTTTAAATTTAAACAGGAACATTTGTTTATCAAAAATAGTTTTAAAACAGTATTTTTGCCCTTTAGATTATAATAAAGTTGATGTCTATTAAATTGAAAAAATAATTGTACCTTTTTTACTTTTTAGAACTCACAACAATCATTAACTTAACAATTAATGTGGTATTGCCACGTACAACTCACATATTGCTTTACTTTTTTTGCAGTAAAAACCAAAGATTTTTTTCTAATTACACGTGCTTTTATAATATTTACAATTAAATAAATACTATGCATTTGCATTACATATTAAGAAAATTAAAAAATTATTCATTATAATTATAATTTCCAATACTATGTACTTTAAGTTTTCTGCGTCGAAGTTTCTCTTTTCTCGACCAAAGGCGAAATATTAGACATAAATGAATTGAGATTTTTAACAACCCGTTTAACTAAAGCATTTACTTCCTTCAGACTACACTTTAAATCATTGAGGAGAACATTATTTCTTGATAATATAAGTGGCTCCGTAATTATTGTAGTGCGATATTTTAGTGAGCCAACTAATACTTCCTCCCATGTTTCATTGTTTTCGGAAAAGCACATAATTTTGCGATGAAAATATTTGAGAGAAGATTTGTTAGATGGAGAAATTAAACAGTATGTAGCTTCTATAGGACATCTTATTGTATCACAAAACCAAGTATCTAAAAAATTCATTTGATCTTTGATTAGTTTTCAATTTAATATTTTTTCTATTACCATTAGATTCAAAACGTCCTTCATTCCTTCTTAAGTTCCACTGTTTACATGATTTTACACACAAGAAAGCATAAAGAAAATAAAAGCAAATTAGTTTGAAAGTTTTAATAAATAACATTTTTTAATTTTTTATAAACTGTTCATTCTAAAAAAAGTTCCAAACACGACTAAGCGAAAGTTAATTTACTTTATAATATATTCTTTAGATTACGCAAATAGCAAACCTATAAAACAACTGAGTAAATAACACCTTAAATATGAAACAAAAGAGTGATAATTAGGAAACGATAGTAGCTACTCATTGGCAAAAAATACCCATTTGGTAATTGCTTATGTTTTTTTTTATTTTTGATAGAAATAGTTATTATTTCTTGACAAAAAATTAAAATCAAAAAATGATTATAATTTTTTGAATAGAAAAATAATTAAATACCAAAAATTTAAAAAGCATTTGATTTTTAAAAAATCTGGTTAAGTTTAGATGCACTTTACTTGACTTTACGATGTTTCCAGATGCAGACTGTTTAGTGACAAATTAATATTTTTAAACATAGTCATTAAAAAAAACGGTGAGGTGGCGCCGTTGGAATTATCGATTGTAGTCTTTGCCAGTTACTATGTTGCAGTGCTCCAGTAAGCATCGCGCGATCGCTGTGAAGACCTTTTATAAGAGTAATGATTCTTACATAATTGCTCGTTGACAATTTTGTTCAAAGTTCGGCGAACAGGTTATGGGCCGAGTGTTAATTTAATTCCTTCGTGGGTGCAGAGATTTCGTGCAACTGCTTCGGCCAGAGCCCAGTCGATCTTTAAGGACTGACGAAAACATTGAAGTGGTTAAAAGCAGTTTAAGTGAAAATCTGCTACTTTCAAAACAGAAAAGAGCAGCACTGGGACTTTGCCGATCGATTATTTATGAAATTTAAAAAAATCATCTCAAGTTTTACCCTTTTTAAATTTAAACCGTTCAAGAATTGAAAGAATGTAACTTTAATTTATGCAAAAATTTTTGTGAAACGATGTAATAGCGTTTTCGCATTGTACACCAATTTTTTGGAGCTATGACGCTTATTTTCTCTTAAGCGGTCACGTCAACAACCAAAACTGCCGTTAATTGTCTCCAAGAACCCGGAACCTTCGGTTAAAATACCAAAAGCCATTGCATTGCCCCTGGGTAACTTTTTGGTGTGCCTTATCCATGCATGAGATAATTGGACCATTTTTTCAAAAATTTTCGGGACCAGATGACAAATGTCCACGGTCAAAACTATAGACGCATAATAACGAATTTCTTTTTACCAAACCTGCGAGCTCATCCATCGACTGCACACACAGCCAGAGTTTCGATGAACTTGCTTCGGGAAAAATACCCTATAAACTAGTCAGTCGATTTCATGGGGACATCCCATGGCCACCGAGGTCACCCGATCTAACTTCCGTGAATTTTTTTTAAGGGGCTACCTCAAAGATACTGTTTATAATGACAGTCGCCAATCTCTTGTGGCCTTAAAGGGAAATATTCATGGAGAAATCAATTCAATTGCACCAAGTTTGCCGCAGCGTGTGACGCTCAGGCTCAGTTTTGAACATTGTGTTCAACCCGACGGAAGAGATCTGAATGACATTGTCTTTAAAAAATTAAATCCGCATTTTCCTTCTATCGTTCAGTAATTTTATTTAAGTTTGAAAATATAAATATACCAACATACATCCTATACATGCTCTCTTTCATTGACAATTTGACAATAATTATTATTTACAGTTCCTTCACTAACCCCATCGATGTGTAGTTAAGCAACTACTTCGTTTGATTTACCGCTGGGTAGTTTTAATTAGAATCAAAAGAGAATTTTTTGTTAAATTATTACTTTCAAAAAAAAATTTTAAGCAAAAGTAAAAAATATATCGCTAGCTGAATTGCAAAACCACAAAACTTCAGAACATGCAAAATCGGTTTTTTTAATTTGTATAGTTCAAAAAAAAATTACACTATTTTGATTTTTTAAATGCGAAATATGTTTATTAAATTAAAACTTGCCTGTCTTTATCAGCATCTAATCCAAATAACTTACAGATGCCCCTAAAATGTAAATGTGATTGCTATAATACCCAGAAAATTATTCGAGCAACTGGCTGTTAGTTATTTAAAAAATTTAAATGTTAAATTGTAGTACAAATAATTTTTTAACTGATTTGGAAAGTTATTTACAAAAATGACTACAGCAAAAAACTGATTTTCAGTTGGAGTTGATTTTAAAAAAAGTCAAACGATATCATGGTTGGTATTTGTTTTTCAGAAAGTTGTTGTTTTACAGTAAGGTTGTAAAAGTAACAACCAGAACACACTAACACAGGTAGTATCAAGGCGAATTCAAAAAATTCGCCCTCTACATTTCCTTTTTGTGTTTGAGAAAGTGAGTGTCAAAAAATGCTGACGATGAAAATAATTCTCTGGTGTTGAAAATACATTTTACTTGACTATTGTTTATAAAAAAAGTGAATACAATCCATAATAATAAAAAGCAAAATAAAACATGTAAAAATTAATTGTTTTATTCCAAATTTTGTTACTTTGTTATTATGAGTTAAAACAGAGGAAAAATTAGTTAATTTTATAATTTTCTGCAAGTTTATTTTTTGGTGTTTGAATTCAATTAAAATTTTTTGTTGATTTAAATGAAAATCTTGTTGGAGTGTTTCTAAATGAGTATCCAGTTGTTTTATGCTACACTTCCAGTTGATTATGCTTAATTATTTTTTTAAGTGTACGCCTACTCATATAGTCGATTATTTTATAATCAAAAGAGCCCAAATTAAACTACAAACACTGCAAAGGAAAAATTTTATGGAGATACAAATACATTTGCAAAACATTTTTTAAACAGAAATATTTTATAAAAATATTATATTAAATGGTTTAATTTTTTCACCAATTTTTCATAAGAAGGCCCAAAAATCATGTTAACCCCAAAAAACATACAATTTAACACAAAACAAAATAATAGATACATATGCTTGGTTTCGCTTTTTTTTAAATAAATGTACTAGATGCTTACCCTAATCAATATCTAAAGCTATAAATGCTGAAAATATTTTCCTTGATAAGAATTTAATTCTGTACATTTATATGTACACAGAAAGAATAAATACGTTCCGAAATCAAACATTGTTTCCTGAATTTTCCAAAATACTACTGAAATTTTTAAATACGATCCGTACTTGGGTTTTCCTTAATAAAGGCTAGACGGGATTACTTGTTTTTTTTAAATATATTTTTTACATTTAAGAACAGAGTGTCACGGTAGCCTAGAGAGTAGTGCGCTCATGTTACAGTTCGGAAAGTCCCAGGTTCAAATCTCAGCTACGTAGGTACAAACAAATTTTATATAAAAAAATGCATTATATCTAAAAAAAATAAAATATTCTTATTTAATCAGTCAAACAATGATTTTTGTTGGATTCATCCCTTTTACACTAAAATCAATCTTGTAAAGCTTAAATTAAGTACGGTTTTGAATTTATTAATCAATTCCTTTTTGGTTTGAAAGTAAAGGCTTAAGATAAGAAATACATATTAGATATATCGTATATGGGTTAAGAAAATCCCTACATGGTTTAAAAAAATCAGTATCATCGCACTTTTTACACAGAAACGGCTTGTTTTAAAAAACGATTACTTGGTTTATATTTTCTGTGTATGTATTTCTTAATGTTCCTTAATAATGAATTATAAATCATCGTTACATCAAATCAATTTCTTTAACATTTTACAAAAAGAAACAGAGGAAAAGAAATATAGAAAAAAGTAAACAGGCTTTTAAAAACCCACGTTATATATCAATAGTCCCTACTTAATCACAAATAAAATAAATTATACGCATTATTATCTACATAAACCTAAGATGTTAAAAATAGCCTTAATCCTAAATAGCACATGTAGATATTTTATTGGTTTTAAATAATACACCTATTATTACAAATGATTGAATTCGCATTTTATGTGTGTTAGGAAATAAAAACATGATACACAAAATTAATATAAAATAACAACCACAAACAATTAGGAAAGTGATAGTCGGTCAAGCCTGACAGCTACAAATTATTATACCCTTTACATAGTGATAAGTGTGTATTTAGTTTTTCATTCCGTTTGTAATATCTTTATTATCCTTTTGCGACCCCCTTAGGGTATACATATTCTAGATTCTTATAGATAGAAAAGTCGATTTAGCCATGCTCGTCTGTGTGTCTGTTGAAAATAAGTTTCCAGAGTCAATTTCAGTACTAAAGACCAGGTATTGGTGTCAGGTTATCAGAAACATTCTTGAGATAATCGCTTATACGCTTCCGATTTGCATATGTTTTAGAGGCTTTCGCTAACCTAAATGGTAAAAAAGCTCATGGCGTTGATAATATAAGCAACAAAATGCTCATAGAGCTACCTCTTACTGCTAAAAGAATAACTCTTTTTATTTTTAACGCGCTAGTTCTGCTTGAAAATTTTCCGCCTGCATTGAAAGTTGCCTTAGTCAAGATGATTTTTAAGCCTGGCAAAGATCCTTCGAAGGTGGAGTCCTATAGGCCTATAAGTTTGTTACACACAATGTTAAAATTGTTCGAAAAACTTCTCAAAAAACAAGCTGAATACGATCCTGAATGACAACAACTGCATTCTCAAACACCAATTCGGCTTAAGAAGTTAACATAGTACCATCAAGCAAACTCACAGGTTGGTACAGGTTATCAGAAAAGCCTTTCAGAAAAAGATGTACTGCCCTGGGCATTTTATCGATGTCTCACAAGCTTTTGACAAAGTATAACATGAAGGCCTTTTAAACAAACTAGAGCTCAACCTTCCAGCTAATATTTTCAACCTTTTAAAAAAAATATATAGCCGGCCGACAATTAATGATCAAAGAGGGAAACCAAATTAGTTCTTCTCAACCAATAGGGGCTGGTGTACCTCAAGGAAGCATACTAGGCCCAATTTTCTACTTGATTTATACAGCAGCCATTAGTTTCACACACACGCCGACATTTGCGAACGTTATTGTTTTTCTTAGTATTCATAAAGACCCGAAAGAGGTTTCGAACCAGCTGCAACAACACGTAACCCAAGTTGAGAAATGGGCAAAGATATGGGGAATAAAAATAAATTAACAAAAATGTACACACGTAGCTTTTACATTACGCAAAGAAACGTGTTCGCCAATCACTATTAGCAACCATATGGTGCCTCAAAAATCCAAGACAAAATATCTTGGTATTCACCTGGATCGCTGTCTCACATGGAGGTCTCATATCGATGTAAAATTGACGCAAATGAAACTTAAAGCTGCTGAAATCCACTGGCTAATGGGTAGAAACTCTGTGCTTCATCTATATTGTAAGCTTCTACTATACAACTCAATTTTAAAACCAATTTGGTGCAACGGTATACAATTATGGGGAACTACTTTCGCCTCTAACATCGATAAAATTCAACGCCGTCAAAACAAAATTCTAAGAATGCCAACTGATGCTCCTTGGTATATTAAAAACAGCAACATCCACAAGGACCTAGAAGTATTTAAATAAGCTGGAAACACATCCAAATCCGCTCGCTCGAAGTATCCTGCAACATAGTGGGCACACCTGCCTAAAAGGAAGGAATACTATTACTCTTAGATGAAACCTTTGATATTAGTTAATTTTATTGTGAGAACTTAAATTTTATTCTGGTTTTGACTGAACTGGTATCAACTACTTAGTTTTAAGAATTGAATACTTATTGTTAGTTCGCTTAAGAGAAGATTCAATAATAAAATATATGAAAAAATGGCTATTTAAAACTAGCAGGATTGGTTCCCCACGGACCTATATATAGGAAAAATACTTTGATTGCCCAGTATATGGTGAAGAAAAAGAAAAAGCTTTGGTTAAGTTAGTTTAAATGGAAAAAACTTCGTGACGACTCACCACGTCATATTGACCGGTGGTTTAAACGGCTGATGTTTACAACCAAATTAATAACTAACAACCGAACAAAGAGTACTGATGATGAAATTTTCCTTTTTTAACTAACGCTAATACAGTAGTAAAAACTAAAAATATTAATTTCTGCATTTGCAATAAAATGAGAATTTAGTAAATATTGAACTTGAGCCTAAATAAAGTAAATAAATTTGTCCTAAATTTTTTATTTATTTTGTTGAGATTATTTTTGTAAGTACATTTCTCGTGAATTTCGTGACAGCTCAAACAAAGAAAACTAGTTATTTGGCCAAAAGGTAACTAGTGCCCGTTCATCTCCAATATTACTTGCTTATCTACCAGGTAAGCAAAAGTTTTGCTGGGAATTGTAGTTGACTTAGTTGTTGTTTAGTTCATATTGCTTGAGCTGGTATGAACAATTTGTAATGCACTCCCACGCTAATTCGTGTTCCAAGTTTTTCTTTAACTGTAACACTGTTGTATTTAACACATTTATAACCCGAAATTCATTTTCCCGGACGATATTTATATGGATGTTACGTGACAGACACGGATAAGCCTTACAAAATTCATTTTAAAACTAATGGTGGTGGGTACAGAGTAATATTTGAGGCCGTTTTAGTCCAAAAATTTTACTTCTGGAGGAAGATATGTGGTTAATTAGACCCATCGTTGCTGATCTGTGTAGGATCGATGCCTAAACCGAAAAATTTATTTTCATTAAATTTCAGTAAAAAATTTTCAAAATGCTTTAATTACAAAAATACACAAACGCCCAGCCACAAGTAGGAGTGGACGGTCAGACATGATTAAATCGACCCAAGATGTGATTCTTAATTAAACGATTTAATGAAAAGTTGACTTTTATTTTTGGGCAAAACAAACATTCACACAAACTTTTTATACGCTTGCCACTTATTTATTTAATTTTGGTTCAATAAAATCAGAACCTATTTAGGGTAGTAGGGTGCCAGGATTTTCTGAGCTTTTGTCTGGTTGAGTACAACCTTAGGAATATGATTATATGTGTGTTTTATTCAAACTTTCCCTACTAAATCCTTTGTTGATCATCCCTAAAAGAATAAAAAATTATTTAGACTTTCCTTGCTATCCCCCAACTTCCTAAGAACGATTTTATTTTTATTTCTTTTCTGCTTGTTCTTCTAATTATTTCATTTACTGTACTTTAGTTTGACCTTGGTAATGGGTAGAATTACATAGTAACGTTTAATACCTTTTACTTGGATATAAAACGTTTAGATACTTATTGTAAGATTGTGAACGTAGATATGAGAATTAAACATTTTTTTTTTAATTTAGAGAATATTAAAAGGAAATAAAAGGAAACAACCTTAGAAACGTGTAGCTACTAACATATGCACATATAAAATATATATATGTATGTGTATTTGTATATGTGTGTCTGCTTAGAAAAGTATGTTTAATCAAAATGTATGCACATAAGTATGTTTGTATGAAAGTATTTGTAATAGTATGGGTAATTAATTGACGGTAAAATGAAGGCACGTGCTTAACCGTAATTTTAGATTGATTTTAAATATTTTATTAATTTTCTTTTATCTTTGCTTAATCACAAACTAATGAAATTGATTGGAGCTACACATTCATGTTTGTGTAAGAATTTTATCAAACCAAATCGTTAATAACTTTTTTTTTTGTTTTAGAGAATTTGTATTTTTTTTGCGGGTTCGTTACTTAATGAAAACAAACTTAACTTGTCGTTTCTAAATATATTGTAGTTTTTTGGGTCCCAATGCTTGGCAAACATTTATCTTAGGGCAAACTAAAACCACTTCTGTTTTGTTGATTTATTCTTTTATAATATTTTAAATTTATCGTCAGCTAAAATATTACTTTTATTGAAAAGAGTATTTTTTAAGGCTACAAAACAATAACAATATATATCTGACAGTATCTTATAGGGTAATTTCCCTTTTAAAAGAAAAAAATATTTATGTACCCTTTACACATTGGTAAGAGTATGTATCAGTTTGTTATTCCGTTTGTAATTTCTAGATTATTCACTTGCGACCCCATAAATTGCGTAGTTTCTGGATCCTTATAAATAGGGAAGTCGAAATTTTTAGCCATGTCTGTCTGCCGATCTATCCGTCTTTGTGTTTGTTGAAATCAAGTTTCCAGAGTCTGGATCAGGTGAATGTTAAGGGGGATCGCCATTTATATAAAATCAGCTACATAGATCGGTAAACTACGGACCGCGACTTAAGCAAAAAACCTAAAACAACCCATTTTTCTAAGTACAAGATTCATTTTTATATCTTTATATATCTCAGTAAGTGCGGTCACTGTTGGCACAAAACTTGGCCCGGATACCTTAAAGACGAGGACCTTAATTGCGGAAAATGTTATATCGGATAAGTGCAATTGCAAAAATTTTGTAAAATTTTGTATGCGGTACATATTGAAAACTGTTACATTTATCGACTTTAAACCTGCTACAGACTGATTTCAGCAAAATGTGTATATTTTTGGAAAAAAATTTAACCGGATTGAACCATTCTTACAAAATTTTTTAAATCTCGGCAAACAAAGATCGATTGCCTCTACTGCAGTGTAATTTTACTTCAATATTTACGTGCTGGAAGAAAAAATTAGTTCAATCGGAGCAGAAGGGTACTAGAGTTCCTTAAAACGAACCAGTTTTAAAAAATTTTTATACGCCTTATTTTGGAAACTGTAACAGCCAACGACTTTAAATTTAACATAAAGTACACAGAAAGAAAGAAAAACATTCTAAATGTAAGAACTTTTGTTCTTGAATTAATTAAAATCGTACTTGACTTTTTTAAGAACGATCCATACTTAGTTTTTCTTCAATCAATTCTATTCATATTACTTAAAAAACTTGTTATTTTTAAATATATTTTAACATTTATAACATTAAGTGTCTCGGTGGTCTAGATGGTAGAGCGCTGATGTTGCAGTTCGAAAAGTCCCAGGTTCAAATGGCAGTATAGTATATGTATATAAGTGAAAAAAAAAATATTAAACTTCTCTTCTTTAATAAAGCCTCGTTAGTCAAAATTACTAGTTTTCATTTTTGGATTAATCCAAATAAATCTTTACATGAAGTACGTTTTTAAACTTAGATCAATTCTTGTTTGGCTTAAATGTGGCTAAAAACAAGAAATTCATACTGGATTAATTATACTTGGTTTCCGTATTAACTGTACTTTTGACACCGCTACGGCTTAGTTTAAGTAAAGATTATTCGGTTTATTTTTTGTGTGTAGTTGTACTAAAGAATCTACATTCTGGAGAAAACTAGTTTGATATGCGTAGGAAGACAGACGGTAGCCTTTGTAGACACACAACATTTTTATAAAATTTTTAAATTATCTATCTCGCAATATATTTTAGCTATCGACTCTAAATTTACTCTAAATTATTTGTACTTAAAAAAATAGTGCTGCAGGAGTAAGAAGAGCTGTAGCCCCCATACAAGAAATTCCTCTTTATAAAATTTTTGATCTCAAACCGGCTTTTAGGTAGTGCTATTAAATTTTTTTTTATATAAAAAAAATTGTTCGACAGAGGCATTTGGAGAAGCATTACCAATACAAATGGGAAAATTTTGTAGATTTCTATTTGGAAACAACTTAGCTAGGACAGATGAAGGGAAATCCAATAAAACTAATGTCAAGGGTATATTAGATTCGTTACAGCCGAGTATGGCGCTCTTGCTTATTATACCCTACACATTTTTTTTTTTTTTTTTTTTCATATATTTATTATTGAATCTTCGCCTGTGGCGAACTAACAATAAGTGTTCAAATCTTAAAACTAGGTAGTTAATATAAGTCCAGCCAGTGCCAGACTAAAATTTAAGTTCTCATATTAATTTTCAAGCTTCATATGAGCGCAACAGTATCCCTCCTTTTCAGGCGGGTGTGCCCACTATGCTGCAGGATGTTTCGGGCGAGCGGATTTGGGTGAATTTCCAGCTTATTTAAATAATTGTCCACATAGTTCAGGATTTCGCATTTAACTAGTGGAACTTGTAGATCCTTGTGGATGTTGCTGTTTTTAACATACCAAGGAGCGCCAGTTATCATTCTTAGGATTTTGTTTTGCCTGCGTTGAATTTTTTCTATGTTGGATGCGGAAGCAGTGCCCCATAATTGTATACCGTAGCACCAAATTGGTTTCAAAATCGATTTGTAAAGTAGAAGTTTACAATCAAGACGAAGCACAGAGTTTCTACCCATTAGCCAGTGGATTTGTGTAGCTTTAAGTTTTATTTGAGTCAGCTTCGCATCTATATGAGGCTTCCATGTGAGGCGGCGGTCATACATAAGTTTGGCATTCCGTTTGTAATTTCTTTATTATCCGTTTGGGACCCCATTAAATATACATATATTGTCGATCCCTATAAATAGCGAAACCGATTTAGCCATGTCCAAATGTCCGACTGGGTTTAAACATAAATATTAAGAGGCAACAAATTTATCCTTTTTTTCTAAAGTGCAATTACTGCAATCCATCACTATTTATGGTTATTTAAATTTAACAACTTTTTTTCTCCATTAATGTTAAATTTATATGTTAAAACTTGTCCAACAACTACTTCTTGCCAACAAACCTGCGCACTGCAATCATAACAAAGGAAGTTGCCGGTTAAACTGTTCCCACCACAAATGCTAAAGCATTGCCAACGTGTTGAAATTAAGTACAAATTATTCTCTCAAAAATACTGGTTCCTTGGCATTAATAACCAGAATATTGTACTCTTTACAAATGAGGTAATAATTGTGCACTATTCTTGAAGCGAAATAATTTCGTTAACGAATGGAGAAAACAAGATACGAACATCAGGCAACAGTATAAATTCCTTTATCCATGTTTTAAGACAATTCTTCTTTTGAAACAGCGAGAAAACAAGTTTAACTCCCTACGTACTAAATGCCAACAGAAAACCAGCTTTGTTGCAGTTGGAGGTGCTTGTTTGCAATTTTGCCGGCAAATAATTTTGGCTAAAGGGGGACCTGATTAGCAAACGATAACTGAAATAACAGGCAGTTTATGCGGATATTGCAATATGAACGGTACGTTTAAGCGGATCAAAAGTAATAAATAATTAAATTTTTGTCGGGCGCTTTATTGTCGATTTTAAAAATAAATTAAATTTAACAAAAAGAAAATAAAAAAAAACAACAAAAGATTGTTTTAAATACAACTCCAGAAGCAAATAATAAGTAAAAAGTATTAAGCATTTGCTTAAAATAAAAATTAAGTTTTTTTTCTTGAAATTAATACAGACTCCAAGTGCATTTGCACTTCTGTGAAGTGTAAAGTGGTTTAAAAAAAGCTAAAACAAAGACCAATAAAATTGTAAGTTGCAAAAGTTGTTTTGTGTTGGAGAGTCGAAAAAAAAAACATTTTGCCTGAAGAAAAACGACAAAGGTAAATTTTTTTTATCAAATGATGCTGAATAAGATACCTCTAAACTCAATAGATTACATGGGTATAAATAAACATGTTTTATTTTAATAAAATATTTTTTTTTCGAAAATACGTTTCTGATTATATCCTTTGGAAAGAAAAGCCAATTCCAAATGCACACAATTTAGACATCGAATTATTTTAGTTTTATTTTCAAAAACAAATACATATATAGTTAATAATTTCGAATAAGGGTTTTACAATAAATTTTTCAAATTCCGGCATTATATTTTTCCTATTTTATTTTAATCTTAAGCGCCGCATTTAGCTTTGCAATTTATTAAAATTGAATTAAAATTTTTATATGTTTATGGGAACTCGACGTAGAACGTTTCAAAATGGAAAAAGTGATTTTTTTATTATCAACAAAAATCAATCAATTTATGTACGCTTAAAGGGAAACCAAAATTGCGTAAAAAATTATTTGAAAATAATTTTTATTAATTTAAAAATAATTTAAGCAAGTAAGAAGAGAGAAGAGGACTGGTCTAAGACCATTGACGTGACCGGTTTCTTAGGGTACACACAAAAAACTACAAAAAAAATTTTTCAAACAAATTCTTGTTCAAAATAATTTATTTTTTTAAGTCAATTTATTTAATAGTCTCTAATAATATTTTTATTTGATTTTTAAATCAAACAAAATTTTCGCCTAGACAAATAAAATATTTAAGCAGCTCAGCAAAATTTTTTAACAGAAACTAAAATAGTTACAAAATTGTTTGTCTAAATTTACAACTTTCGTTGTAGGTCCTCAGCCAGACAAAATATTTACTGATTCTCTGAAATTTGTTACTGATTCTCAACTCAGTTTTTTCTGTGTAGGGACTGGTTCTAGTTCTTGCACTTTCTACGAAGGGAACCTGTCACTTTTACTATTGCGCTGTCATTGGAAGTCGGAATTGGTTCAAAACTAATACATCAGAACGAGTTGCAAGCCAATGCTCTATGATCATTAATTGTTTAAGGTCTTGTTTAAGCTACTTTGTTTGTATTTACGTGAGTGTGTGTGTAAGTGTAAACACATGCATGTACATATATAAGATCACAAGAAAACATGGATACTTAGCCGGACGGACGGACTTACATGCTTAAATCGACTCAGGAGTGATTCTAAGTCGATCGGTATACTTGAAGATGGGTCTCAGACGACTACTTTTGGGTATTAAAAACATCTGCAAAAAGGCATAATACCCCTATCACATACATATTTGGTGTGTGTATAACAAATAAGAAAGTCGCTCATACCCGATCATATTATTTTAGCAGAACTTGTTTTAAATTCAACACACGCATGCAAAATTGAATTGAGTTTGAGATAATTTTTGAAAGTGGGACATAAATGGACCAAATTGAGATGAATACTTTTTTTATACAATTTTGTATTGATACTGCATCGCATTTTGGGGTAATTATTTTATTTTTCGGATGAACACATTTTTTGAAAGGACCATTTCCTATTAAAAAAGGCTTGTGCAATTGTGATAATGTGTCCAAAGTGTTATCAATTTTTAAGAAATACGGCTAAATGCGATACCCGAGCCTAGGACTTTTATGGGGCTAATTTTTAGTAATGATTGATCATATTTGCATTCAACACGACATTTAGCAGCAAAAATCCAAAAGGTGTGCAAAGTTTTTTAGGGGAGAGTATTTTTTACACTGAAAAAAATCTATGCAATAATATATGAAAAAAACTGTTAATAAATATACCAAAATTTCGTGCATATTAAAAAAAAGCTCTAGTATAAAAATTTTACACAAGTAAGGTAACCCTTCCTTAATATTAGGTCTGTTAATATATACGAAAATTTCGTAGTTACAACGAAAAAAAATTAGTAAAATAATTTTATAATTTTGCAAAGGCAGTTAAAGCATTTCCATAGTTTTTTCCGTTAATTAAACGAAATTAAATTTTATAAATTTACAAAATAAAGAACGAATATTTCTCCGTACATTTTTATGTATTTGAAATTACTTCGTCCAATATTTAATTTAAATTTACTATTATTTTATAAACTTCTATACAAAAAAGTCTCGTACATTTTATACAAGAAAACAAGTTTGCACTTACTTCAAAAATAGGAATATTTGTCAGCGACGCAAAATAATTATTATTTTTGAATTTTTAAAGAAAAAAAGGAGGCAAAAGAAAAAGTCAAAGAGTCAAGTGAAATACACGATATTGATATTGTATTAAAATATTTTTCAAAAAATCTGGTTTCTGATTTTTGTTTTTTTTAGATAGTATTATTATTTATGGCAAAAAAAAAATAAAATCGGAAAAAATAATTTAAATTATTACGATCCCTGATAAAGAACATTATTTTTTAAAACTTAAAATAACATGGAATAACATATGTTTAAAACGTATTGCTGTGTAAGTTACTGTACAGTAAAAATGTTTTACTTAATGTGTCTTCGTACATTTAAAAAGAAGTTAATAATAAAACCTGTTTCTAAAGTTTCGCCTTAATAAGTATTATAAGCCGGTCATTTCATGTTTGCTGCAGTAGTTGTTTTGCAAATATTCCATTACGCATCCAGCTGTAAAATCAGGCCGGCATTTTTTTTAATCCTTCAAGATGGTTAAACAAGTTGATCTCTTGTATTCTTTCCAACGTAGACATTTTTTAAGAAACTTTGAAAATTTAATATTACATGCATTCTCTTGAAAGTGAGTATGTAAAGCCTTTTTCTAAGATATGTAAAATAATGTAATGGACTCTGACGTCAGAAAAAACGCCCTTCGAACAAAATTTTAGTGCCTCTTATTAGTGCTAAATTAGCGCGACTTAAACGTAAAAAAATATCTAAAAAAATATGCAAATGCATGCGACATTACAGTATGTGGTAAAAGTGCTTAAACGTGATTCAAATTGAATATATTTTTATTATTTATTAAACTTTAAATAATTAGAAGTTTTATTTACTAACTTTAAGTTTTTTAAACTGTTTGTCAAAAATTTTAATGCTTGTAAAATCATTTTTTGATCCATGAAACCAATAATGTTTTTCTTCTTTTTTATGTACCCACACCACACAAGCGATAGTGGTTTAATGCGTTTGTGGCGATGTTTTTAAGGCCAAAAAGTTACAGGCTAGGACCAACGTTCTAATATCACTTTCTGGATCGATTTAAGCATGTGCGTCATCTGTCTTTTTGGGTTGGATGCCCATGTATTTTTTTATCAAAATTAAGTTCATATTTTTTGAAGATATTTCAATGTACATAATTGAGAATAGACAAGTTTTTTGATATCAAAACCTAGTGAGATAAAATTGGTGATGATAAACATATTTTACATATCCTTCATCCAAATGTATCAAATTGTTAATTATCTCAATTATCCTCAATAATCTTTCCAAAATTTGGCGTATGTGTGTTACCTAATGCCATCAACTTTTTTACGGAATACTAAAGTTACCGGTCTATATCTTGAAGAAGTCTCATACAAATGTCCTTTAGAAATTTGCATTTTGAATAAATATTACAATATCTCCACAAAATTTTGCAGATGCTTAAAACTTGATGTCAAAAATTCTATGACCAACATTCTATTATCTATCATAGGGCACATGCCAGTTTGTTCAACTCCCTCAACTAATGTGATGTAAATAATGGTATGGTTAGACTGGACCACCCTTAAACCATCTAAAATAAGGTGAAAACTATAATTTTTCTCAATAAGAAAAGCAAAATAAAATATTTGTTTCCTTCTTTTAGCACGATTTTTAAAAGAAATTTTTGCAAAATATTTTAAAAATAATTTTTTCCAAAATGATTTAGTTACAATTTAAAGCCTTCTTACAATTTCTCGACAGCGTTATTAGACCGATAGCGAACATTGTAATTAATAGAAGATATTACCATCAAAAACATCTTATATAAATCCAGTACGCAATTACATTGTTACTGATTTTTCCCAATTTTTATTGGTTGTTATTCAAAGTTCTTAATCAGGAAAAAGGCACTGAATGGAAGTATGGTAAAACTTCAAGTATAAATATGCTAGTTATTTCTCGTTTAACTTATTTTTATAAGATAAGTTTTTGCTCCTATTATTTTGGCTTAAGTTCATATTTTTAAATTGTTTTTTTTAAGAAATTATTATTTACCATTATTGTTCAAATAATCGTTTTTTAAAAAAACAAGTTTTTCTACCGATATTAGCTAAATAGATTGCATTTTCAAAATCAGCCACATAATTTTATTATCAGTACCATTTGAAATGAAGTAAGTAGTGTTTTTGCCTTTATGATACAAAATAATATTTTTTTGTACCAAAAATTTTTTTTAATTTGTGAGGGGTGAGTCATCTATCAGAGCAACAAAAAATAGTGGCGGAATATTCAGTTGTTAAAAAACAAAAATAAAATATGAATAACGATTTCTATTTGTTTAATATTTCGATTTCATTTGGATTTTGTTTTTAAATAATCAAGTAAGTGATTTCCCCTTGTTAAAGCTAAAACTGAGTCCCAAAAATGGTAATTACAAATACATATTTAATAGTTACTTTTGGATTTTTAAAGCTCACTTTTACTTTTTGGTTAGAAAAAATCCCCTTTAAATGTGCATTTACCAGCTGGTTTCAGTTTATTTCTTTTTTTTACATTTTTTATTGGGTTGTGTATCTTAATCACTGGTTCTTTTTTGTACCAAACATATGGTTGAAAATGCATTTTCTGTGTTGCTCATAAAACGTTGGGCAAAAACGGCAGTTTTTTTCCAAAAATATATTGCAGTTACTTAAAAAATTGTTTATAACTGATAACCATTAATAAATAAAAAAAAAAACTGTCAGCAAAGACACTGCTAAGTAAAACTAAACTAGATATAAAACACATTAACAGAAATTGATTAAATTTTTAAAAAATATATAATTCCTTATATGAACTAAAAAAATTTTTGTTGTTGCTGTTTATCATCTGGTGTGTGTGCATGTTTTTTTTTTTATTTTTAGAGCATATTAGGTGACCATTTTTTTCTGATTAGAACTCAGTACATTTTTTATTTTATTAAAATCACAGAGTTTTTAAGTTATATTTTTTGTAGATGTTACTGTTTCATTGAATTAAGGGGAAGCAAAAGATTTCTTTTATAGATTTTCTCTGTGCGTATTTGAACAGGTTTAACCGTAAATAACCTTTGCTATCTTTTTTATTTTTTTTCAAATTTGAATAATCAGCATTGTTATGGAAACCCAAAGCTACGGGAATTGAATTTTAAAGCGACAAATTAATACTCCTTGTAAGGAATTTTAAAATTTTAGGTTAAAAGCTCGAACTAAAATCAGTATTCCAATGAGGTAATAAATTCATTTAAAAATTTAAGCACTATTTTCCAATCCAATTCCAACAGCTACTGGATTTTGTGACAAGTTTCAATATTTATTAAAAAAAAATTAATAGGGGTAATTTGTAAAGAGAGTTATTTAAAATCCTGAAGTATGTACAGTTAATGAATTTTTAATTACAATTAGAAAATTTTGAAAAACTTAGGGGAAAATTTTAAAGTATAGCTTAAAAATTCTTAAATATTACTAATAATAAATAAATTTCAGGATTTTAGAATTTTAAAAATTAAAAGTTTTTTTAATTTAAGTAGAAAGTTCTGAAATTGAATAAAAAAATTTGACATGAAAATATAAATTTTTTAAAAACCATAAGAAAAATCTGAAATACAATTGAAAATGGTGCAGTTATACTAAAACTTAATTAAATTTTCATGCAGCAATTTTGAAATATACATATATCAAATTTAATATCCTGAAAAATCAGTACGTTTTGTCAAAAATCAGTACACACATTTTTCATCAGTACACCAAATGAAAAATCAGTACATATACTGATGAAATCAGTACGCATGGTCACCCTTGTTATAGTATTTACAAAATATAAATGGTATAGAGTTTAAAATATTAATAACTAGTTTTTTTATAATTAATATTAAATTAAAGGTATTCGCCAGACATGTTGTATTTTCATATTGTCAAAAATAAATTTTTAAAAATTTTAAATCGTTTAAAAAAGCCATTTTCCGTTCGAGATAGCATTTTCAAACCAACACAATATTTTTTGCAAGAAGCGATGGCAATAAGACAATACGCCAGATAGCATTCCTTTTGAATTACCAAATTATTTTTGTAATAGCCGCTTAAAATGAACTTCTAATCAAACCTAATCCATACAAGGTGGTTGCAAAACGAAGTGAAGAGAGTCATTCCCTTTCTCTTTTCTTTTTTTTGTAATATAAAGTTTGGCCCTAAAATAGAAATTCTCTTTTAATAGATGCGTCAAAATTCAAATTTGCGGCCATCCTGCATCGATACGCCTTGCTCCTAATTTTTAGGGTATAAAATACAAGGTTCCAGGCTTTTAGTTAGAGTTTGGCTGTTCTTGATATAATTTACCATATGCCAAGCTTGTAAGGTTTTTTTTCGTGCATATTTCAGATTTCATTTTAAACAGAAAGTAATAACTTAAAAGAGCCATTGCGATATTTTTGTCATATTACTTGCTATTTTTATTTATCCACTTTTTACTTTTCGTTGCTTATGCGAACATCGCAATTATCGAATAATAATGTAGGCAACAGCCTGGTTGTTGAACTGTTTACTGTCTTACCGACAAACAAGTTATAAGAATGACGCGCTGTTAGTCCTTTTATTTGCTCTGTTAGACAAATGTTCAAAACTTTTTAGCTTCAGTAGCAAATTTGTTAAGCTTATTCTAACAAAAAAGTCATCAAAAACAGTTTGTTGTTTAGTTTAAGTCGGTAGTTTTCAGTTAAGTAATTTTTAATAACAAAAATATAATAACCCGACAGGGAGATTGTTTTGTCAATTCCAAGCTTTCGCTCTAATTTTAAAGTTGATGGATACAAAAGTAAGCCAAACTGTCTGCTTTTAGGGTATATATATAAATATAATATTTGAATTACACACTCATTTACCGTGAGTAATGGTTATGTGTGCATTTCGTACTGGCAGAGCCTTAAGGCCGTACATCATCAAAAATTCTGGTAATGTGGTAACTTTTGATGAATTCACAGAAAAAATTACGACAAACTAGTTTTCAAATCGCTTGCTTAATTTTTGAATTGGCACTTAAAACAAAAATTGTAAACACAATAAATATTTTTTTTATCAGCCGTCGTAAAATGATTATTGAAAGTTGTAAAAACCTATGGAAAAACTTAAAAATACATTTTAGTTAAATTGGCTCTACAAATAAAAAAATGATAAATACTTTTACGTGTGCCTGGAACAAATACACCCTTCGTCTTAGAGCAGCACTTGTTATAATTTTAATGAAAAGTCGAAAGGAGTCTTAAATTCTGTTAAATTTAATACAAAAGTATTCTTAAAATTTGTTTTTCCTAACTTCACTTTTTGACTTTAATATGTTTAACTTCTTTTTTTACATTTTTTCGATTTGTTTATTTCTGCTTAACACAGAATAGCCATTTAATTATTTAATTAGAATACATAAACCAAGCCTAATAACAAACAAAATCGTATTAAATTTCCAAATTTTGTGCAGAAACTTACATTCTGACAGCCAAATAGACAAAAAAAAAAAAAGGCGACGTTCATCCGCAAATAACATTTAATTCTAATAGTAATGCCTTCTTAATCTAAGGTCAGGACTATTAAAGTCCTGTCGCAAAACACACAGGAAATGTTTATGTCAAAATAAGCACACATAACGGCTATAGCAGCTAAAAGTTATTTGAAAACAAAAAGGAAAGAAAACCCCTAAATGTTAAAAACTCTTACTCATCATTTGAGAAGCCAAACCAATCATAACAGTTCAAGGACAATATTATACATATCCTACACTAAATTGAAAACAGTCACAACTCAAAATCTATCAATAAATTTTGTTTTCCAACACCAGTTTCCAAGTGAAATCTTAACTGAACACGAAAATTTCATTTGTATATTAATAAACGCGACTCTAAGACTGTTCTCTAAAATTATAAGCTTTTTGAAGAAATGTTGATCTGCGATACTTAAAAAGAATTTAAGCTTTAAGTCCTGTATATCCCTACAGCACAAAGCCAAAAAAACTACCTCTATATAATTTTTAAAAACTTCCAATTAAAAAATAATTTTTCGTATTCAAATTACTACAGCCTAAATGCTCCTTAGTGGAAAACCTTGAAATCTCAATTGCAAAAATAAAAATGGCCTTTAACTACAACAGGCCCAATCTTCCAGTGTATGTAAATGGTAAAAAGCGTGAAACATATTGTGAAACTTTGTTAAAAAAGAGTGATTTTTAAGGCATTTACAACCAAAAACTTTTTTCCGACAAGACTTTTGTATGGGGGCGGAAGGACGGACGGACATGCTTTGATCTACTCAGGAAGTGATCCTGAGTCGTTCGGTATAATTGAAGGTAGGTTTCAGACTATTAGTTTTGGGATTCACAAATATCAGCACTAACGCATTATTCTCCTACCATGTCTCCATATGCTGACATTGCTTGCCTTCTTTGCAATGTTCCTTACTAAATATAAATAAAAATAATTTTGTTGCAAATTCAATTAAAATTTTAATTAAAATTGAACCTACATTATTTTTTTAAAAATACGAAATTTGTAAATTTTGAAAAAAATTTCAAATAAAGCTGTTGTAGTATAAGTAAATTTAATTGCTGAATTGAAAAAATAATAAAAAAAACGATATAATCAAAACACAAAACAAAGTCTAAATTTTTATATAAATAAGTTAATTTATTGCAAAGCGTACACTCCAAAGAAGCAAGTCATAACGGCGTGGCTGGTGTTTGCCGCTTAGCGAAATTTTTAGTAAAGCCGCCGCCGAAAAAATCGACTGATCGTCAACTCAAATTTAAGCCATTTCTTGTCATACATTTATATATTCTTTGTTCTTTCTTTATACCCTTAACATAGTGATTATGGTATATATATCTTTTCACTACGTTTGAAATTTATTCAATATTCATTTGCAACCCCATAAAGTGTTAATATTATTCCGGACAATTTATGGATTTTTTTTTTAATTAGAGCAAAGAAAACGGTAGTCCCTTTAAAAACAGAGTATTTAAATTAATTTGTAAACCGCTAGATCTCGAAAGTATAACAGCTTTTGGCTTTTAACCTGCAATAAGGAATTTATAGTATAATTTTAACGTTTTGAATAAAAAAACATTGTTAGATGGGAGCACGGTAAGTGACAGCGTCTATACAAACGGTCCAACTTTGTAAAATTTTTGACTAATTTAATGAAGTTTCGATTCGCTTTCTCCCAAAAATTTAATAGGCAAAAAATTTAAATATGAGACAAAGCTCGGCATACTAAGAATTTAATAAAGTGATGTAAAGGGTATACAATATAATATATCTTTAATCTTGTTGTAATTACAAGATATATGTAATTATTTTTTTTATAGTTAATTATCTTATTTTCTTTTATTTTATTTAAATTTTCCAACCGAAACATAAAAAAATATTTTAACCTATTTAACCGTAGATTGAGCTTTAAAAATAGTACATAATTCTAGCTATGTATCGTTTTTGATACATACTTCAGTGAAAGCCATTTTTTTCAAAAGTTTATATGCATTTATTAATACTGATTCAATTTTATGTCGTGTTTATGCAATTTACGCAAATATTTTTAGCATGCTTTTAATTGCAGCATGGTTTTTGACAGAAGAAACAGAATGAAGATGTCCACATATTTTTGTGTTATCCTAAATGGTAGCACTTTTTTGGCATCTACACCATTTCCAATTGTATTTCAGAACTTTCTAATTGTATTTCAGAAATTTCTAATTCAATTTCAGAAATTTCTAATTCAATTTCAGAAATTTCCAATTCAATTTCAGAAATTTCTAATTCAATTTCAGAAATTTCTAATTCAATTTCAGAAATTTCTAATTCAATTTCAGAACTTTCTAATTGTATTTCAGAATTTTCTAATTCAATTTCAGAAATTTCTAATTCAATTTCAGAACATTCTAATTGTATTTCAGAAATTTCAAATTCAATTTCAGAATTTTCTATTTGTATTTCAGAACTTTCTAATTGTATTTCAGAATTTTCCATTTGTATTTCAGAAATTTCTATTTGTATTTCAGAATTTTTCATTTGAAATTCAAATAGAAATTTCTGAAATATTCTGAAATACAATTAGAAAATTCTGAAATACAAATAGAAAATTCTGAAATACAAATAGAAAATTCTGAAATACAAATAGAAATTTCTGAAATTGAATTAGAAATTTCTGAAATACAATTAGAATGTTCTGAAATTGGATTAGAAATTTCTGAAATTGAATTAGAAATTTCTGAAATTGAATTAGAAATTTCTGAAATTGAATTGGAAATTTCTGAAATTAAATTATAAATTTCTGAAATTGAATTAGAAATTTCTGAAATACAATAAGAAAGTTCTGAAATACAATTGGAAATGGTGTAGTACGTTTTTTCTTTGAAAGTTTTTCGAGTTTCTGTTTTCCAGATGGGCCAGCTTCATTATTTGTTGAACCTCTAGTATTCTGGGTTGAAAACTTAGAAAAATAAATGTCATTTATAGTTCATTTATTGGGCCTTTTTCTCGGTTTTCCATATAAGGGGTTGCTAATGATAAATCATGCAACGTCTCGTTTTTGGAACTGGTAAGCGTTAAAATTTAAATTTTTTCGCATATATAACTATCGTGTTGCTTACTTGTATGTATAAAAACACTGCCAAATAAGCAAAAAATATATCTTCGTCAATTGCAATGTAATTGGAAATAAATAGGTGCTTTCCATATTTGTTGGAGTTATCGATTACAATTTTGGCTTCTTGCGGTTGGAAAAGTAGCAGAAATGAGTCACGAATGCTATGTACGCGGCTGGATGCGAATTTTGTTACGCCTACATGGCCAAAATCTTAATTTCAAGATGTATAAGCACATAGTCACTACCATTATGGGTGCAAATTTAAAATATTTGCACTTCCGAACCTATTAACGGAGTAAGGTTCCTTGCTCCATCTTTCGCAGTAAACGACGGGTTACGATGTGGGCTATGTCTATACTGTTATCTGAATCTGAGCTGTTATCCTCTTCTACCTTGGGGTTAAAAGAATCAGAACCAGAAACATCCGGAGCAGAGACATAAAGATCAGAAATATGTTCATCCTTTTAACTTTCATTTATTACTTCATTCACAAGTTCTTCCAAGGTCAAAAATGCGGATAAGGCATTATTTTCGATACGCACTACTGATGGTAGTTCTTGTAGATAAATGTAAATATTTTACTATAAAACAAAAAGAAAAAAATCTAAAAACGACCTCACTATTGATATGAAAACCAGAACCAAATAAGTTAAAATGCAGTATGTATCAAAAATGATACATAGCTAGAATTATGAATTTTTTTAATTTCTCAAGGCCTGCTTGGACTTTATTTTTTCAATATTGTTTAAAATAACGGTCAAAACAAAGTTGACAAAGTCTCAAAACATCTTGCGTATAAAATTTCATTAAATGAAGTTATGTCGAAGAAAAAAACGAAATGTATCATTTTTGATACAAAGCTCGATTAACGGTTAAATGACTAGCAGTTGTGAAAAAAATTTTGTTTTAAGGAAAAATATCTGATTAAAATGCCGACGAAACACAATTCTGCCTTCCTTTAAGTACATAAAAACATTCCTTTAGTTAAAAAATTTAACTTAGTTCGTCTGAAAAATATTTTTTCCTAGAAAAATAGTTATTTTGTGCTAATGTAAGAAATTCACCGCAAAGCTGTTAAGCCGCCGCCGCCAAAAATTTTCGCTCTTTAGCCGCCGCCTATTCTTATTAGTCGGCTTGCTTCTCTGGTACACTCAACCAACAAATTGGACAGAGTTTTAAAAGTGTTAATTAAACTCACTTTTATTTACTTTAACTTCAAGTTAAATGAATTCACCTCAACAAGCATATATTAACCATGGCGCAATTATGAGTATCAGGTGGTGTCGATTCTACAACAACAAAATTTGGTGAATATAATTTTCGTTTTTGTTGTAGTTTTCGTTGGCTCTGTTGTCAAAAAATGATATGTAAAAGTAAACAACTTTGACTACCCAGCCTCGATTTAGGCATGAAAAAGTAGATCAGCTGTGCTTGTAACACCACCTGGTATACATTATTTCACCATGATATTAACAATTTCATTATTTTCCTTTAATAAATGTGTGTTTGAACTAAAATAAAATTTTAACAGAATAATTCGTTTCTTCAAAATTGGTAATACTTTTTTCAGTGTCAAAAAAAATATGATCAAAATATTTCAGTTGACAATATCAAATTTGTTTTTATATTTATCTGTTATGTAATTATGACCTTGTGTGTTTCTTTTTTTTTGTTTATTATTTAAACAAATGTATGAATTTGAAAACTAAGCGTCAAAGTTATTTTTATTTACTTACAATTTTGTTTCTTAAAAAAAACAACTTGAAATGAGATAAACAACCTAATAGACTTGATCTTGTTATAACCATTTGGTAATATAGCTTAAAACGTAAATTATATTCAAAAATAAATAACTTCTTATTTATTCACTTACAAGTTCCCAGAAATACTAAGGAAATAAGTATACAATAAATTTAATACACAGAAAAAAATTACTTTGTATATATGTATATCTAACAATAATATCCTTCAAATACCCTTTGGTGATTAAGATAGGGGGAAAGTATGGTTAAGGAATACTTTTGGGAGGAGAAACTAATGGGGGTCTGTCCTAGACTTTATTTATCTTAGGCCGACTCTAGGAAAGTTATGGGCGTTTTTATATTATTTTTGTAAGTTTTGTATGGCATTTGCCTTAAATGATAAAGATACGTTGTAAGTATGTAAGGGAAACAGGTGGGGGCTAACGATACATTTTTTTCTTCTGGGGAAGCTTTAGGGGGTTTTGCCGTAATAGGGGCTGGATATAGGGAGTAAGTATTTTCGAAAAAAATGTTTAGAAGGGATAATTAATTGTGGTCGGCGTTACATTTGACTTGTTTAGAATCACCTTGGAAGCTGTAGGAGCGACTTGAATAAAATTAAAAAAAAAATATCAAACTTTGTATGGCAACCCTACTAGGAGGCAGATATAGGATGTATGTATGCTTCAAAAAATTTTTTGCACAGGAAAATTAATGGAAATCGGTGTTATATTGCATCCGGGAAGGGAAACTACAGGCCAGTTCTAGAGATTTTTATATAAAAATTTTAGAGAAATTAAAAGAGGTAGTCATGGTTGCTGGCTAATATCTCGGTCAGTTATCAGGCATTTTTGCTGGATATCGACAACGATTTTTTAGCAGATATTTCTGAAAGCTTGATTCCACCTACGGGGTTAAGCAACACCGGAGGTTTATGTTAACCGTAACACGTACAGACGGGCAAACGGACATAACTAAATTGACTTCCTTATCAATAAAGACCAAGAAAATATATACTTTATGGGGTTGCAGATGGATAATTAAGAACTTAAAAATGCAATGACAAACTTCTATATACCCGTATCACTTATGTGAAGGATATAAAAATAGTTAAACTTATTTTTTTTAATCTGAAAACAATAGCTACTCAGTCTAAAAAACAAATCGTACATAATCAAAAATTTAGAACTTAGAATGTAAAAGGGTGATTCCCACTGTAAGGGAACTTAATTCGTTGGTTATCGACAAAATTTGTTTTAGCAACAAAAAATACTTATATTTACCCTATAGGTAGACTTTGTTGGTTATTTGCACGTAAACTTATTTAAGTGTGGAAATCGACTTAAAGGTTTGGAGGTCAACGGACAAATGGTATATTTCAAATTTTTGGTTTTTAGGCTGAATTAAAAAAAAAATTAATCATAGTAGTAATCACAGTATAGAGGGTGTCTGGTGTCAAATTATAATTTTTAATTATGATTATTTTCAAAATTAATAAGCGGTGCAGAGATTGTTGGTGCCACTTGATTGCAGTAACCAAGTGAGCATCGCGCGGTCGTTGTAGAGACATTTTTTAAAAGCAATGATTCTTATGTAAATGTTTGTCGTTCATTTTGTTCAAGCTTTGGTATTCGGCGAAAACTTGACGGATTAAGTGTAAATTTATTTCGTTCGTGAGTGCACAGATACCACGCAACTGCTTCAGCTATGAATATCCAACGGCCAGGAGATCTTCAAGGACTCCCGAAAACATTGAACTGGTTGAAAGGAGCTTACTTGAAAATCTGCGAATTTCATTACTAAAAAGAGCAGCCTCACTGAGACTTCCAAAAGCGATTATTCATGAAATTTTAAAAGAGGGTCTGAAGTTGAATCCTTTTACAATCCAAATTGTTAAAAAACTGAAAGAAAGTGGCTTTGACTTACGGAAAAATTGTTGTGAAAAAATGCTGGGGCGTTTTTTTCGCTACAAATCCCATTTTTTTGGAGTGTCGAGGCCCGTTTTCTCATTTATACGGCCACGTCAATAAGCAAAACTGCCCTTACTGGTCTCCAAAAATAATTCTCAATTGAAACATCAAAAACAATTGCCTTGACCCAGGGTAACCGCTTGGTGTGCCTTATCTACGCATAAGATAACTGGACGATTTTCTTGCGAATTCTCGAAGCCAGGCGACGAATGTCAACGGTGAAAATTAATGACGCATGAATACGAACATTTTTTTCCAAGCCTGGAGCTCATCCTTTGCTCTCTTTACACACGCCGTTTCAACAGGACGAGTCGACTGCACGCACAGCTAGAGCTTCGATGAGTTTGCCTTAATAAGTTTCACCCAAAAACTGATCAAGCGCTTTGGGGACATTCCATTGCCACCGAGGTCGCCCGATCAAACTTCCTGGGATTATTTATGGGGAAACCTTACAGAGGGGTTTTATAATGACAATCCCTAATCTCTTGTGGCTTTAACCGAAAATGTTTGCCGAGAAATTAGCTCAATCGAACCAGGTTTATCGCACCGTTTGACGCAGAACAAAGGGCTCCGTTTTGCACAGTGTGTTTAACTCGACGGAAGACATCTGGATGACATATTGTATAAAAAATTAAATAATAATAAAACTTTGTGTCAATTATTTCGTTTTTTATTTAATTTTTAAAATATAAATCTTCCACCAAAATTAAAAATAGAGATTTTGGACTAATATTGTATAAAAAATCGTGCAAGTACCCAGTACTCTTACATATATAGATACAAATTTTTTTCTTCTTATTTAAAACAACACCTAAAAATTATTAAATTTTCCTTTTTTAATTTTTCATTTAATTATTTGCCTAAAAAAAAAATAATACATTTTTTTTAATAACAAACCAAAATAACTTTTGAAACAACTTATAATTAAATTTAACAGGCTAATTAATTTGCTTTAAAAAAAAGCTGTAAACCTATAAGTATGGCTATAAAAAATTAATGAATTTTTTAGAAAATATAAAGTTTATCCTTCTAATCACAAGAAAAAAAGTTCAGGTCACTAGACGAAGGATAAGTAAAAACTAAAACTCAAGTTAATTCTTTATAATAAGCGAAAATTTTACAAGCACAAGTACAAATGCTTTGTTTATTAAACCTCATTTGATATTTATTTCTCATTTTCTATATATTTGAAAATGGAATGTTTAGGCATTAAAATAAAACAAAAAAACAACGAATATTAAGTATAATACAAAAAAAATTTAAATGAAGCCAGAAAAAAGGAAACAAACGCTTGTATAAGAGCTTAATTGTTGTTAATGCCTTTTTAATTGCACCATTAATTGCTGACGCCTTGTCATAGAGTTTATAGTAAAAAATAATAATAAAACGCAACAACAACAACAAAACAAAATTACAGTTACAATGACAGCAATAGCCAAAGGATATTAAGCCATATAAAGAATTAGGAGTTAATATACAAAAGTTAAAAATAATTTATATTACCACTAACTATTATAAGCTTTTAGTATTTGTAATAACCAGGGCAACCAAAAATATTTAAAATCATATTTTTTTCTGTGCGTCGCATTAACCTATAATACTGTTATTCATCCGTTTTAGAAGTTTTTCAAAATTTTGGCATCGATTTGTTAGGACATATTTTTGCATATTTGATATATAACAACATATATAGGCATATTTTTCGTATAAGAGCTTATTGTTAAACCGGGTTTTAAAGCATTGTTTGAAGTTTTTATATTAAATTTAAAAGAAAAAATAACAATCAATGTTTATTGCCACCATTTTTAAGCTCTTTGTTTTTTTATTTAATTATTTATTTTGAAGCGAAACACTTTCGCAAAATAATGGCATTAATTTGTTAGCGCATATTTTTGCATATTATGCATATAACATCATATTGTGGTATATTTAAAATTAAAAAAACCTGACGAAAAATCTTTGGGTGTTCATGCCACCTGTTATATTTATTTTTTTTTGTTTCGAAGCGGAACCCATTCTGGTTTGCTTTGATTTTACAAAAAATTGATACTTGAATACTTTTAAAACCATTTAAGAAAGCATTCCTTAACATCATGGTGTATAGGAATTTTGGTAATGTAGTTTTTACATTTGGAAAACGCAACTTAATTTTAAAGCATATATTTTTGATTTGTTGAGGCATATTTTTTTAATGCGTATTTATGCGCATAAAACCCTTTTTTTAAAAGCATATTTTTGTTTCCCCTGGTAATAAATAATAATGACAAATGACATGCACTATAATATGCTATATATTTAGTTCAATAACGTCCTAACTCAAAATTGTTATTGTCGAATCTAAGTATTGCAAAAAATATTCTTATTTTAATTATTTTAGATAAACATATAAACATAAAAGCCAGTTAAAAAAACACAAGTTAGAGCTCTAAATTCAGTTGAACCAAACCGTTTTTAACCTTCACATTGGTCTTTTTTCTTATACCCAGCCATCTGATCTAGCCGAGTTATTTCTTTTTTAAACAGAAAATTTTAAAAAATTTAAGGACGATGATACACATAAAAAAATAACTTGAGTAAACTTTATTTAAATCCAGCCGTAGCGATGTCAAAAGTACGGTGAGGATGAATTTTCTTAAACCGAGTACGATTTTTCTGGTATGAATTTCTTACTTTTAGCCAGATTTAAGCAAACAAAAAAAAAGGATTATTTTAGTATCTAAAAATGAAGCGTAATTTTTTTGGACTTATGGAGTTTTATAAATTAAAGAAGAAGTGTTTTTTATATTTTGTTATTGATTTATAATTTAAAAATTTCATTTTTTGTATTGACAGTAGCTGGGAGTGGAACCAGGGACTTTCTGCACTGCATCACCAGTGCGATACCTCTAGTCCACTGAGTCACTTCGTTTTAATAATAAAATAATATATTAAACAAGTTTTTTCTGCTTGATTTGTGGAAGCAATCCAAATAGGCTTAATTTAGAAAATCTAAGTGCGGATCGTACTTGAAAATTTCAGGAATGATTTTGGATATATTCAAGAGTAATTTGATTTTAGAATTTTTTTTCTTTCTGTGTACTTTCGGCACCTAACAAATTTTTGAAATAAAAAAATCATAATAAAAATCCCAGCTAAAGGTTTACTTACCATCAATAGTTTTAACAGTTTCCGACATATTTCGTATCCAAAGTAAAAGAAATATATTCATTTGTATTAGGGCTACCGCTCGCCGACCAACAAAATTGTTCCAATATGTATGCAATCCAACTAGTTGTGCTCTCAAAATGTACGTGTTTTACTGGAAATTCTTTGAACCTTGCTTCAAGTCAATAGCTGTTACAGTTTGTCAGATTAAGAGTATAAATTATATTTTACAAAGAAATAACACCACCCCCGTTCCTTAAGAGAAAATCTTCCGAAATTTGGAAGCACATGTGGAAAGCTTTGTGACAGTAGTACCTGTAACTTAAGAAGGACACTTCTGTTGGCTTAGATATAACAAAATGGACTAAAGCAGTATTAAAATACAATTTTAATCATTTTGTGCTCCTCAGGGTCTAAACCTTTAAAAAACTGGCAGACAAGGTTCTGTTTGTTTTTTGACCTCAATACGATACATTAAAATTTTGTTACTATCGCGTATAGTTAAGAAGATTTCAAGATACAAGTTGTCAGCCGTATGCTCTTATCGCTATTTCAATGTAACAAGGTTGTATGTAACAATTTTTTAGCTTTTAATATAATAACATTTTAGCGTTGTCTCTAAAAATGCACAGCTTTATGTGTTTTAACGTAATCTGAAAAAATCTCTGGCCGTATTTGGCTGTTTTGGGACTATTTAAATCATGGAAAGTGAAGGGAAATTTTATAAGTTTTATGCACCTAACTTCACCTATTTTTGAGATGTACCTTTTTTTGGACAAAGTTTTCTTCTTTAATATAGCAAACTGTCAAATGTCTTCTCTGGAGGTAAAACCTAAAAATTGTTTTCCTTACAAAATGAAAAACAACAGTGATTACTAGTTTATAGAGACTTTTCTGGCTCGAAATCGGTTCATTGTAATAAGTTTGAAATAATATTTATGGCAAAATATTTTTGGCTCCTGATGGCTTCAAATGTACAGAAGGACTTAGTTCACTCCAAAGATACCTTTATGCACGTAAGGTTTTTCTGTTCAGAAGGTGCTGAGACGTGCAACAAACTTTCAAAATATGACAGACTACATCATGACAACAAAACCCAATATTTTTTTGTGTTTCAAGTAAAGATAAAAACAGACTTGCTTACAAAAATGAATTAGTTCAATCTAAAATTGATTATTTTTCATTTCTTTAAATCATTCGAGTTTGAAAATTTAATTTTTTAATCAATTTTGAAAAAAAAACTTTTTACTCACGACATATCAGGATCATAAGTGAGTAATTTCGGAAAGTAAAGAAGAAATCTTCCAAAGCATAAGTCTGTCTAAAAAATTCAACTAAATCGTCCCAGCCGTTTGGCTAAAATTAATTTTTGCCAAAAAAAACTGGTCAAATTATCTGCAGTGCATCTATGTTGTTGCGCATAAAAACTTGTAATATTGAGAAAAGGCTATCTGGGTTGGGTAAAAAAAAGTAGAAACTACTATTTTTAAGTGATTCATTCAGGTAGTGTTTATTAAATTTTTTCTTATATTTTTAGCGATTATATTATGTAATAAAATCCATGTGTTGCCCGTCAACAAATTTACATTTTATTTTTCCAGAATACTAAAAACAAAATCAAACACATGATGTTATATTGTTGATTAAGTAATTTTTACCCAGTTTTATGTGAACACCAACACATGTAGTGACAACAATTTTACTTAAAACATTACGAATATGTGAGGGGGACAACTAGGGCGTCATCTTGAGTCTGTTAACTATTAAATAAAAAGGTAAAATTTTATGTAGTTTAGTTTAAATAAAACTCCAAGACATGTTTAAGCAATTATTGAAACATTTTACGCATCGGAAATAATGGTTTTTGAAAAAAATCAAATTGTTTTTGCTGTTGTAGAAAATGTAAAACAAGGGTTGCAGAGGTTAACATATACATTTTTATGTTCTGGGAATTCTTAAAATTTGTATTAATTTTTAATAGAAACAACACTGTAACTAAAATGTTATACCATAAATAACAAAAGAAACAGTAGCAGAGATATTACAAAAAGGAAATAATATAAAATCCCTAACGAGATGTCTACTTAAATCTCATTCCAATAAACATTAATAAGTTTTATTGATGTTGAATGCAAAACCTAAACTCTTTTCGAACTTTAAAAAGTGTGTGTGGTAATGACTCCCTGTGCGCCAAAAGGGAAAGATTTCAATTAGAATCTGCTTCTCCACCCCATCTATCGGTTAAGTTAACAAAACTTTTTTTTTCTTAAATGGCTTAATGTTCAAAGTAATATTTGTTATAATTTACGCTGATTTGACACTAATACATTTTGTTATTTTAAAAGCTCTTACCCCCTTTTTTTTGCCAACCTAGATGCTGCTGTTCATTAGGAAATTGACACTTTAACTTCAGTTTCATTTTGTGTTGATATTTTTTAAGATTTTAGGTACAAGTGCACCATTTTTAAATATTATAAAAACATGAAAAATATATTTTAAAACAGAATGGAAAAAGCTTAAATCATCAAATTGATATTCCTCATCATAAAAGTATTTGTTAAAGTAATTTGATTTATCTGGTTCTTAATTTAAGCCTTTAAAGTAAATGACACCTCAAGACCTCATATTTCACTGTTGGACTTTTGATTAGCCTTATGTTCCTTTTTAGTAAAACAACTATAACCCTTTTGTGATTCTTCTTTACAATAAGAATACAATAAAAAATATTTTAAATCGTATCTTATTAGTAAACTATTTATATATTATATATTATACAGCAGTTTGTATGTTATCAAAAAAATCTTTAAGGACATTTGCTGTTATGTAATTTAAATAATCTTTGATATACAATATTAGTTTTCCATATGTAAAAATAACAATACGGCTACAGATGCCAGGTAAAGGTTTCTGTACTTATAAGGACATCAAAATCATGAATTATAATGTATTTGTAAACTTTTCAACTTTGCAGACCCAGATCCAGCTCAAGCCCACAATTTTAAAACTAGCTTTTAGTGGTTTTTTAAAAACCAAAACTAAACAAAAAAGTTTAATTCATTTGAAATTATAAGCAGTTTTAATTATCCATTTTTAGAATTTTAATTAAACTAAAATTAAATAAATTAAAATTTCTTAATCAAAAGTTGGCAAATGGTCAACAAGTAAAGGACGTCTTTTGAGAAATGCGTTTTTAAGTCCTGTAAAACAGATTTGATTAATGGATGTTGATGAGGTAGTATACTTTGACATCTTAAAAATTATCTTTCAAATCTAGGCTTTTCAACTAAAATTCCCATATCAACGCAAATATTTTTTGCTTTTTCAAAAATAGTTTTAAATTCTGTTTGTGCTTCATTCCTCTAGACTCAAGACACATTATTAGGGTTTTTATAAGAGATGATCCTTTTTGTAAATCTGTATTATTCTTTTATAGAACTACATTAAGCGTTAGTGTGACAGTTAGTGTAGTGTATTATTTAGAATATGCAATCCGTAAATAAATTCAAAAGTGCTCAGAGAAATAACTTATAATAAAGCTTTTGAAGACGTATCCCTATCTTCACACTCGGGTATCTTTCCAATGCCTCTGTTGTGTGCTTTATTTTGACTGCAAATCGTAAAATTTAATCATGACCATCCGCCCATCGTGTTTCGCATAATGGAGCCAATTTTTACCTAGATTAGGATGATGTTTTTTTAATTTGCTGGTTTCTTTAACAAACGGTACCTTGTTGCCTTTCAAGATCGAGTGGTTCAGTCTATGGGAATAGCGAGGCGTTTGCTTTGCATTTTTTACGGTTTCTTGTTCTTTTTTTACTGATCCGTTTTTTGCCAGCATCAATGAACACCCGTCAGTTCGCATTATTTGACACTTCGACGTCATCGGCATTTTCATTTAAAGCCTCTTCAAATACGTCGATAAAGCCGATGAACTCTTCTTTTTCTAACTTTTCGTTTACGTCTAAATTCCTTAAAGCCAAAAAAATTTGACGTCTTCTTGATAGATTAGAGGTTTCGTTACAAAAAGTCAGAATAGTATTACGAATCATAAATATTTTTTAGTATAATTTCCAGAATAATATTATGAAAAGTTGTATTTATTTATTTTGGGGGGGAGGAGGAATTTGATTTATAATTTATTATATAAAAATATGAAATTGTAGACCATTCACCCAGATTGAGGTTAAAAGTCAACTAAATGTACAAAAAGTATTTTGTCCCATTTTTGATGTTTTTTATAACAATTTTTTAATATTTTAGGCAAAAACCATTATTGAATTTAAAAAAAAATAAAACATAAGAAGACATCAAACAATAAAGTAGGTGATTTCGATGGTATCAAGTGGTTTTTAATTTTTAACTTTATTTTGTTTTCAAAAACAAAAAACATATATTTTTAAAATTTTTTTTTTTGCCAAAAGATTGTGATGATTTTATTATCAATAAATAAATTTCCAAAAACAACCATTATTATTATTTTTATTTAGTCTTAAAAAAATTTTAAATAAATAATTAATTTAACAAAAAAAATGTTTAAATTTTTTATTACCTATATTTTTAAAAAATTCCAAACTTAAGAAATAAATGTTATGTTATAAAAATATCAAAACAAAATGTGTCAAAAAAAAAAAATATAAAATTTAAAAATAATTAATATATTTCACTATTTATTTTTTTGCATAATTATAGTGATACTTGATCTAAAAATATTAAATTTAATTCTATTAAACCCGAAAAAGATTGGTAGCCCCAAGCACAATTACGAATTTCTAATTGTTTTTGCCATTTTTTTGATTTTGTGTATAGAAATACGAAATTAATTTAAGAATTTTATGGCATGTTTTTGCATATATTACAAAATAAAATATTTAAAATTTACAATTTATATTGCAAAAAAAAATGACTTGTTTATGTTTTTTTGCAACAAAGTATCTGGTTTTAGTTAATGCTTAAAGCCTGCCGTAACAAAAAAGCGGGTTAAATGATATCATCTTCATAAATTTAACAATTTTAACTTAATATGATTAGGCCTGCAGCTTATAATTTTTATTCATGTTAAAAAAATAACTAAGGAGGATTAATTGTAACGGTATTCACTCATATCCAATAAAATTCTTCGATTAATAGATGAGCTCAAATTAAAATGTTAATGTCAAATATAATATGTTCGTACTAATATACCCATGTATTTGTTAAATTTTGTAATTTTTTAAAAGCTTTCTACACGTTTTTGCATATGATTTTATTTTTTTAACATTGATGGACAAGTTGTAAAATTGAATTTCTCTTTTACAAACAACCGTAAATTTTTTTGAAAAAGAAAAATCTTTTTCAAAGTAAATGGCATAAACTCATGCTGGGAAAATAAAATAAGAGTTTTTATTTCTCCTTTATAATATTAAATTTGATTGTCATTTACATTCTTATTCATGCAAACGCACACAAACATTGAAAAGAGATATTATTTTACAAACTTTTCCTTTGCCATTTATTTTTTATACCCTTCAGAGTAAATGATGCAATATAAGGCGCTCTATCAATTTGTCGTTCTGCATTCATATGTACATACATACATATGTACATTCATAGTAATATTTATATATAATTTAAAGTTTTTAAAAACAGTTCACTAAGATTATGATTTTAAATAGCCCTTTTTAATTTCTTTTATATCTGTCTGCAACCCCATATATTTTCTTGGTCCTTGTAGATAGGGAAGTCTATTTTGCGATGTCCGTCTGTTCGTGTTATGGTTGAAATCCACTTTTTGTAGCCTTCCGATGATGGATAGACCTCGTAAAGGTATCAAACTATTATAAATTTCAGCAAAAAAATGTTTTTGCAATCTAGGTTTATTGCCTTATATGAGCCGAAAGCCAAGACTACCTCTGTTTATTTCCCTAAACTTTGTATTTAAAACCTGTACAGTTTCCCCGGAGTTGCCCCTACGCGCGTGCAATGAGAGACGGACTCCCATTAATTTTTATTCACAATCTTTTTTGTGCAATATACCTACAATCTATCTAGTCCCCCTAACGGGGTTGTCATATAAAGTTGAATTTATTTTTTTCATTTCTTTAAAATCGCTCCCACAGCTTTCACGGTACTCCTACCAAGGTCAAATGTAAGACCGGCCTCAATTTATTTTTCCTTTAAAGCAATTTTGTGAAAGCTACGTATCCTCTATCTGTAACCCCTGACAGGGTTAAAAAATTAAAAAAATAGGAATAAAACCCCAACAACTTCCCCGGAGTCGCCCTTTTAGGATGAAATATATTACATATATTAGTTATTAATATGTATAAGTTAGTCCTCCTAAACATATTAATAGAACTTAGTCACCCCCTATCCCCATCACCTTAGAGGGCTGCTATACAAAATATACAAAAATTATGTAAAATGCCCATAACGTCCACTGAGTCAGCCCTAGAGAAATAAAGTGAAAAACCAACCACAATTAGTTTCCCCTCCCAAACACATTCCTAGAACCTACTTATCATTGCCTAAAGGGGGCTCACATACAAAGTTTGGAAAATTGTAATAAAAACACCCCTACAGCTCTCCGGGTGCTCGTGGATAGGTCAAATAGCGGACTGACCCCAACTCATTTTGTATTGAAAATATTTTCCTAGAACATACTTACGCCCTATCTCCAACTCCTAAGGGGGTTGCCACACAAAATTATAAAAATTTGGCTAAAAACCTTTACAACTTCCCTGTAATTATACAAATGCATAAAAATTAAACAAATGATTGAGATTGTAAAGGGCTAAGGTGAAGGGTGTAAGGATTCCGCGTAGCCGAATATATCGCTCTTACTTGTTAAGTTTGACTTTAATAAATTTTCTGGACTATGATGGGTTTAATATTAGCTCAGCAATTACCTTAAAAACTTTTTTTTTATTTAAAAGGTGTTTAAGATTCGGCACAAACTAATGCAGCAAGAAAGGATCGTCGCGTGTATAAATGTGCATAATTTTTGATACCTTTTCACATTCACGCACATTTGCGTTTAAGTATGAACACGAAAACATTTCATCAAGTGTGTTTATGCTGTCAATCATATTTTGTCATGTGTTCTCAAAGTTTTATTTTTCTTATGATTTTTTTTGTATTTGCTTTCCTTAAGTTGAAAAATACTTTATGCCTGGCTAAATTTGATACGATAAATTATTCAGCTGTACATAATCCTTTTTGAATTTGTTGGTTATTGTGTGTTTATTTGAAACTGAAATAAGATGATTGTGGGTTTGTTTGTTGACACATAGACAATAAAACTGTCATTAAATCCTGCCTGAAAGCGGTTTTCTTTGCAATACAAAATGTCAGTTTTAATTTTTACTTTATAATTTGTGGTATGTGCGTAAAGGTAAAAAATATGTAGTCTTCAAATATAAAGTGTACAAAAGGCAAATAAAAAATTATTAAGAGCGCTATATTCGACTCTATCAAATCTTATGTACCCTTCACATTGGTCAGCTATCTGATCGCACTGCAAGATTATAATAAAAAAATCTTTTTGCCGGGTTCGAAGTAATCCATAAATATTTTAATAAAATTTTCTTTTGTTTTGTTGCTAAATTATTCTTCGACCAAACACTTCAAATGCACTGCTCGCACTAAATTGTTCAACAAATTCGAAAATTTGTACGTTTGTCTCTGTACACATTAACAGTAAATAACAGTATATAAAAACCAAATATTTTTTTTTTGTGATTTGAAGTGTTGATAATGTTATGAAAAACTAAAAAGTGTAAAACAAGACAATAAAAAAAATACATTTTGGCCAGAAAAAATGGATTTTTGACCAATGTGCATTGGTTCGAACGCATGCAAAAGTGTATAGATCTTCATGGGGAGTATTTTTAAAAACATTGAAGTAATTTTTGATGATTAATATTTGTTTCTGTTCTCTAATTCCGAAATATATATGCAACCCTCGTATTCTTATTTGTATAAAATAAAACTAAACGAGAAATCGAAGCAGATTTTGAAAATGCATTACACTCGGCTAGTATCGGAATTACTTAATTTTTAGTAAAAATTTCCATTCTTTGCTATCACAAATTTATTAATAAACTTAAAGCCGAATAAATAGAAATTATTGTAAAATATAGAAAAGTTTAAATAAATATCTGAAAATGTATTACAGAAAAATTAAAATAATTAAATAAATTTAACTGAATATATGATAATATTTTAATAATTTCTAAGTGGATTTTGTTTCCAGATTATCTTGCAAAAATCTCTGTGTATTTATCCATAAGTCCTGAAAATTATATTAAAAATTACTGCAAGCACATTTTATGTTTGTGCATGTATGTGTGTACTTACACAGCCAAACATCACTAAAATGGTCTTAAAGCTGACACATCCAAACAAAGAAGAAATATTTGCGATGACTCTGGATAATTCAATTATTTATTTTATTATCAATTATCTTCTTTTCCACAACTTTATTTATTTCTTCTCTCTCTTCTACAGCTTTTGTTCTTTTTATTTTCTTCATTCATTTGCTGACCTTTTTTAATAGAAGTAATTTGCTTCTTCCATCTTTCCTTTAAAGACCTGTTATTTTATTGATGTTGTGATGACTCTAACGCTTAAACCCTAAAGTTTAAAGCAGAAACGAAGTATGTTAGTGAAAGACTGTTGAGATTTTCATTTTGGTCTTTTGAGCTATTCTCTATAGTCCTATTATTTTATTGATGTATTATATGTCTTTTATATTGGAAAATGATGCTGAAAATGTTGTACTATCTGTAGATGTTATTGCTGTCCTTGCTTTCGTTGTCCTAACAAACCAGTGACAAAATAATCAAATAAACTTTGGTAATACAAAAACTAAAAGACTGAATGATGAGTAACCAATATTACAACGAAATGAATAATATTGTAGTAAAAAAGCGGATATATGACTTATATAAAATTATAGAAAAATTAGTCTGTGCAAAAGCAACCATAAACGACAACGAAATTTCAAAAGACGTAAAGATACAAACATAAATGTATATCAGATTAAACTTTATCCTTTGATGACTTTATTCATTATACAGACAACATTTTCGTATTTTTTTTTTTCTATTAACCCATTAATAAAAAAAATGGCCCTGTTTAATGTAACATTTAACTGTTCCAATTAACCTTTTAATTGTATTTAAAAGGTAAATGCCGAAAATTATGCTTATTTACAAACTCTTAAAAAACAACAATTTTTGCATAAGAATTTTATAATTAAACGAGTCTGTGCAATCGCTTTTGCTAGCAGGCACCACATTTTCAGTTAAGTATACAAAAAATAAAAAATGAGCATTAGCGCTAAGATAAATAAGAATAAATACTGGTTAAATCAATTGGCTGGATAGTTTAGCGGTAAAAGCTCAGCCATGAGATCAGATAATGCTACGTTCAACGCTAGACTGGGTCGACAACTAAAAATTTTTTTTTAATTTTTATCTCGTTTCTTTTTTCATATTTTTATTGCACTTTAACCTATGTTTGTTCATTTAAGTTTTTTCAATATAACTTTTTTAAACTTGTTGATTCTTCAAATTAATTAAATTGCTTAAAGTTAGCAGTTTTTCCGTCATCTCAGTAATAAGACACTTTAATGTGTGTGATTGGAAAAAAATAGTTATTTTTAAGTGTTTACAATAGTTTTTACTTAAAGAATAATGTTTTTACAACAAGTATGTATGGAAACAAATTTGGTTTACTTTTAACATCCCAGCAAAAACTTTACTTACAAAATAAGTAGAAAAGTAAGTTGAATTATCGTTAAGCACTACTTACAATTCGACTGTAAAAGGTATTTATTTTTGTTCGCGATGTCCCAAAACGTGTCCGATATAATATTGGTAGTCATACCCCGAAAAACAAGTACTTTTATTTTTAATGATTTAATTTAAAAAATAAGTGGTCGGAAATAGTTTAAAACTAAGAAGAAGACTTTTTTTAATATTATTTTTAATTTAAAAATTTAATTTTTTGTTCTTACCGCAGTTGAGATTTGAAGCAGGAATTTTTCGCACCCAAGCAGCAGCGCGCTACCTCTTGGCCATAGAGACACTTTGTTTTAAATGTTTAATAACATATTCAAAGAACAAGTTTTGTTCTGCTTTATTTGCTGAAGTAATCCGAATAGACTTGATATATAATAATAACTATCATGAGTTAAAATAATTTTTCAAATCATAACGTGCTTTTAATAAGTCATTATAAATTAAATGCGGTCTGTTTGCAAATCACTTAGAAAACGGGTTCACTCCCAATACTTGCACAGACGTGAGGGAATTACCGCTTGTTGTTGCCAGACGTTTTTTAGTAATACGTTTCCTATTTACAGATGTTGTAGAGGCTATCGCTAACCTTAATAGTAAAAAAGCTTCTGGCGTTGATAACATCAGCAACAAAATGCTCATAGAGCTACCTCTTACTGCCAAAAGAATAATTCTTTTTATTTTTAACGCGATAATTCGGCTTGAACACTTTCCGCCAGTATGGAAAGTTGCCTTAGTAAAGATGATTCCCAAGCCTGGCAATGATCCTTCGAAGGTAGAGTCTTATAGGCCTATTAGTTTGTTACCCACAATATCAAAATTGTTCGAAAAATTGCTTAAGAATCTGAGCTAAATCTGATCTTGAATGACAACAACCGCATTCCAATTAACCAATTTGGCTTTAGAAGTCAACATAGTACCATCAAACAAACTCACAGGTTGGTACAGGTTATAAGAAAAGCCTTTGAGGAAAAGAAGTACTGCTCCGCACTATTTATCGACGTCTCGCAAGCTTTTGACAAAGTATGGCATGAAGGCCTGTTAAACAAACTAAAGTTTAACCTTCCAGCTAATATTTTCAACCTTTTAAAAAAAAATATATAGCCGGCCGACAATTAATGATCAAAGAGGGAAACCAAATAAGTTCTTCTCAACCAATAGGGGCTGGTGTACCTCCAGGAAGCATACTGTTAAGTTACTTTTATTTTATTGTTAATATAATTTGATTTTGTCACTATGTTCATAAAATCTGCAATGCATGCATAATTTTTATTTAAGTTAAATGAACTTTATTATGAAAACAAAAAACTACAATGCATGCATTATTTTTAGTTAAGTTAATTGAACTTTATTATGAAAACAAAACTACAATGCATGCATTATTTTTAGTTAAGTTAATTGAACTTTATTATGAAAACAAAAACTACAACGCATGCATTAATTTTTAGCAACTATTCAATATGCATTTTTATTTAGGTCAATTCATGTAAACTTTAATTTTATTAATTATGTCATTTTGTATAAAAGATGACCAATTTTTGCAATAAAGTGTATTGGGTTACAAGTCTTCATACACATCACGTCTCTTTATTTCGTACTAACAGTCTTTCAGTTCAAGTACTGGAAAGACAAAAGGAAAATAAAATAGTGATTAATTCTGACGCAACGTTTGAATTAAATTACACTAGAATTCCTTATCGGTTCATTGGTGACCCCGACGTGATTGAGCGGCTGTGGAGAATGGAAGACGATGGGTCAAATGAGAAAGGACTGTCACAAGACGAACAACAATGTGAATCGCTATTTGTCCAAAATACTAAAACAAACAATGAAGGACGCTTTGTCGTCAAGTTACCCTTCCGTGAAAATCCCTCTGCACTAGGGGAGTCCAAGGCAACAGCTTACAAAAGATTCCTCAGTCTTGAACGGCGATTACTTAAAGATCCATTAACCAGAAATCAGTACATAAGTTTTATGAACGAATATGAACAAATGGGACACATGTCGGAAATAGATATCAATTCAATACCAACACCCAACCATTTCATTCCACATCATGGCGTTATAAAACCAGATAGCACAACTACTAAACTTCGTGCTGTCTTCGACGCTTCTGCTAAAACGTCGTCTGGATATTCACTCAATGATTTACTCTATACTGGTCCAATCGTTCAAAGCGATCTATTTTCGATACTCATCCGTTTCCGCTTACCAAGATTTGTATTCACTACAGACGTGGAAAAAATGTATAGACAAATTTTAGTACATCAAGATGACAGGAGATACCAGATTATCCTATGGAGAAATGACCCGTCCACACCCATAAAATATTATCAACTCAACACTGTCACCTACGGGACACGAGCTGCTCCATATTTGGCGACAAGATGTCTTCAACAGATTGCACTCGATAACGAAACTGATTTCCCACTAGGTGCTCAAATGCTAAGGGATAACTTCTATGTAGACGACGGTCTTGGAGGATCAAACAGCTTAGCTACTGCAATAGAAACGCAACGACAACTAGCTTACATACTGAGAAAACATGGGTTCAACTGCCGCAAATGGAGCGCGAATAACAAACAACTTCTTCAAAACATTCCACAAGATGATCGGGAAGTGAATCTTGACCTTAATAGCACACAGAAGGAGACTATTAAAACCCTGGGTCTAATATGGCTGCCTAAGGCTGACCATCTTTGTGTGAAGGTAAAGGTAGAACCTGTTGATATAATTACTAAACGTACAGTAAGTTCTGACTTGGCAAAACTGTTCGATCCGCTTGGACTCTTATCGCCGATTATAGTAAAGGCAAAGATATTTATTCAGCATTTATGGCAGATGAAGTTGTCTTGGGACGAAGCTCTTCCTGAAAATCTCAGCTCAACATGGGCAGATTTCCGCGAAAGTTTAAATTTATTAAACAATCTTCAAATAACACGACACATATTCAAAGATGACATCCCATTAACCACTCAACTGCATATCTTTGCAGACGCGTCCGAAAAAGCCTTTGGGGCAGCAGCATACATTCGGTCAACATTTAAGGGTGGTAGTACAATTACACAATTGCTATGTGCGAAGTCTCGCGTCTCACCGATCAAGAGGCAAACACTACCACGATTAGAACTTTGTGCAGCACTCATGGCTGCAGAACTTTCTCAACGTCTTCGAAAGGTTATGCAAATTAAGGGTTTACCAATCTTCTTATGGACAGACTCTGAAATTGTCTTGTCATGGATACACTCAAACTCATCCGGTTTCCAGACATTTGTGGGTAATCGGATATCAAAAATTCAAACACTAACTCTTCCAGAACAATGGCGACATGTTTCGTCTAAGGATAATCCAGCAGACATTCTCTCAAGAGGCTTGTCAGCAAGGGCACTGTCAGAGTGCCACCTATGGTTTCTAGGACCATTATTTTTACACGGAAAGCAAGAATACTGGCCTAAAGAGTATCGGCCACCTTTACAACTTACATCTGATCCTGAAAGAAAGAAAGACTCAACGATTGTTTTGTCAACCACATACGACTACAGCTTTGTATATGAAATCGATCATAAAGGCTCATTTAAGAAGTTACAGCGAATAGTGTCATACGTCCACCGCTTCATTACACACACTTCTAATAAAAACTCAGCAAGAACACCACTGAATGCTCTAAGTACAGAAGAACTTGAAACGTCACTAAGAATAATCGTACGTGCCATCCAAGGTTTTGATTTTTCCAATGAAATCCAGCAGTTAAATAAAAAACAAGAAATTGGGAAAACCAGTTCAATTCTTAGTTTAGCCCCATTTATCGATAATAAAGGCATCCTGCGAGTGGGAGGACGATTGGAGGAGTCAAACCTATCCTATGATTCAAAACATCCCATGATTCTTCCATACAACGATAAATTAGTGAAGCTTTTGTTCAAATCAGTGCACGAAGAAAACAAGCACTGCAGTCCGCAAGCTCTACTAGGAATGGTGAGGCAGAGATTCTGGCCGATCAAAGGAAAATCCGTTGCAAGATCAACAGTGCAAAAATGCATACAATGTTGCAAGGCCCGTCCCAAGCTATGTCAACAATTGATGGGAAATCTTCCACAAGACAGAGTCACACCTGCACGCCCATTCATTAACACAGGCGTTGATTACTTTGGTCCAATATGGATCCACTATAAAATACGAGGAAAACGGCCAACAAAGGCATATGTAGCAGTGTTTTGTTGTTTCGCGACAAAGGCAGTGCATTTTGAACTAGTTTGCGATTTATCGACCGATGCTTACATTGGCGCCTTAAAACGTTTTATTGGTCGAAGAGGACGATGTCAAAATATCTATAGTGATAACGCAACAAATTTCGTTGGAGCAAACAATAAACTCACTGAACTCGCTGAAACAATCTTTTCTCAGGATGGAAAAGAATCGATAGTTTCCAACTGCAGCTCAAAAGGAATACAATTCCATTTTATTCCACCCAGATCTCCCCACTTTGGAGGACTTTGGGAAGCAGCAGTAAAATCGGCAAAAAATCTACTTGTGCGAAGCTTAAGTACAGCCTCACTTACATATGAAGAATTGGAAACGGTAATCATAGAGATTGAGGCCATCTTGAATTCCCGTCCGTTAACACCTATGTCTAATGATTGTTCGGATATGTCCGCATTAACTCCAGGCCATCTATTGATCGGCGAGCCTCTCACGTCTCAGGTGGACATAGCAGCCAAATCAAAGAAAATATCACTGTTATCACGATGGGAGCTCGTCTCAAGAATAAAACAAGAATTTTGGAAACGATGGTCAAATGAATACCTTCACGAACTACAGCTGCGTCATAAGTGGAAAACTGCAAGCCCCAACATCAAGCCAGGAGATATGGTTATCATAAAGGAAGATAACACTGCGCCAATGAAATGGCCGCTAGGACGAATATTTAAAGTTTATCCTGGAAATGATGGATCCATTCGGGTCGCTGATGTCAAAACCACATCTGGAATATGTAAAAGGCCTATACATCGCCTTGCATTGCTTCCTGTTGAAGAGAGTCAACAGTCAACCTCAACAAACCCAGACTCATACGCAGCAAATCCAGATGCAACAGCCGAAGATGATAGCGAACCCAAGGGCAAAAGAATAAGAGTTCCAATAAACAACATATGCACAACTTTGCTGGCGTTGCTATTTATTTTCCCAATGGTTCTGGGAACGCCAATCAATAACAAACGATTTGGAACTCAGCTGGGAATTCACTTTGAAGAAATAGGATCAACATATATATCTACAAGTCAATGGAATCTAGTAGTTTATTACGATCTGTCAACATACTGGACTGACACATCATTTTTGGCAAATGGCACCGAATCATTAAAACAAATTTGTAAAAAATTCAAGTCCAAGACGTCATGTATGAACATAATTGAACACGTACAACACATTGAATCTGACTTGAGTCTTGATAATAGATTGCTAGACAAGTCTCGGCAAAAAAGAGGAGCTATTGACTTTGTTGGAAATGTTGCACATTCACTGTTTGGTGTACTTGATTCAGAGTATGCAGATAAAATGTCAGCAACCATTGCCCAATTACAAGAAGACGACTCGTTCATGCTAAAACTTATAAAGGATCAAACTTCAGTGGTAAACTCAACAATGAACATCGTTAAACAAGGTCTAACTGCAGCAAAATTTAAGTTTGATAGTCTTCAATCAACAATAAATGAATTAGTTAAAGATGAAGAATTACACAACGAAGAACTGTACCAACTTAGGCTTGCTAATATGTTCAATATGGGTTTCATGCAACTATCACTCATAGCAAATAATTTACAAAAAACGCAAGCATGTATCTTGGATACATTAGTCGACACTCATCATGGAAAAATCAACCCGTTACTGTTAACCCCGCTACAACTCGAAGTCGAAATACAAAAAATCAAACCGCATATGCCTGATTCGTTAATGTTACCAGCACCTGAAAATGACTTGTTAGAATTTTATAAGGTAATGAAAATAAAAGGTGGAATTACACAGAAGCACGTGGTGTTTAGTATTACGCTACCATTAGTAGAGCACAATAAATTTAAATTATATAATCTGATTCCCATCCCTTGCACAGTGAACAACACGATGCTAATTCTAGAAACTTGTAGTTCTGTACTAGCAATAGACACAAGCCGAAGACATTACTTTCCAATATCATCAGATCAACTTAACTCATGTAACGTCATCAAGAAGGATGTATTCATATGCTATAATATTCAACTGGAATACAATTTCGGCGCAGATAGATGCTCATGTGAAGTAAACTTATTTAACAACGTCACTATTCCAACTTGCAACCTAAGAAGACTGCCGGCAAACATAACGTGGTCACCACTAAAGCACAACCAATGGATATATTCATCATCATCAACCACACGAGCAACAGCAGTTTGTGGGAAGGAAATTATAACTCTACATTTAGAAGGCTCTGGAATATTAACTATGGACCCAGAATGTATCATTAAGCATGATTTTATTCATATAACCGGACAACAATCAATATCAACAGTGACTGGGGCATCCTACACGAGTCTTGCAAACATCTCAGAGCTTTCATATAACCTTGCAAAGAGTGAACACATCAACAGAACCAATGACTCATTGATGATAGACCAGATTTCAGTGCAACTTAATAAAATGAGGGGCTTGCAACAAAAGTTAGAAGCATTACACACTTCAAGTTTTCAACATCATTCAACTTCAAAACCCAGTAGTACAGTTGCATATTCTGCCTTAATCGTCAGCGTAATATCCATACTACTGATTTCAGCTATAACGGTAATACGCAGAAGATCCAGTACCGCTGCAATAACAGAAATGGCGCAATCACCTAATTGTTCGACTCCGCCACCAAACAACAGGACAACACCCACACCACATCCACGGCAAAACTTCACAATTCAAGTCTAAATCTAATTGACCATTCGTCAATGCCGGGGAGAATGTTAAGTTACTTTTATTTTATTGTTAATATAATTTGATTTTGTCACTATGTTCATAAAATCTGCAATGCATGCATAATTTTTATTTAAGTTAAATGAACTTTATTATGAAAACAAAAAACTACAATGCATGCATTATTTTTAGTTAAGTTAATTGAACTTTATTATGAAAACAAAACTACAATGCATGCATTATTTTTAGTTAAGTTAATTGAACTTTATTATGAAAACAAAAACTACAACGCATGCATTAATTTTTAGCAACTATTCAATATGCATTTTTATTTAGGTCAATTCATGTAAACTTTAATTTTATTAATTATGTCATTTTGTATAAAAGATGACCAATTTTTGCAATAAAGTGTATTGGGTTACAAGTCTTCATACACATCACGTCTCTTTATTTCGTACTAACAGTCTTTCAGTTCAAGTACTGGAAAGACAAAAGGAAAATAAAATAGTGATTAATTCTGACGCAACGTTTGAATTAAATTACACTAGAATTCCTTATCGGTTCACATACTAGGCCCAATTTTCTACTTGATTTATGCAGCAGCCATTAGTTTCACACACACGCCGACATTTGCGAACGTTATTGTTTTTCTTAGTATTCATAAAGACCCGAAAGAGGTTTCGAACCAGCTGCAACAACACGTAACCCAAGTTGAGAAATGGGCAAAGATATGGGGAATAAAAATAAATTAACAAAAATGTACACACGTAACTTTTACATTACGCAAAGAAACGTGCTCCCCAATCCTTACCAATAACTATATGGTGCCTCAACGAACCGAGAAAAAATATTTTGGTGTTCACCTAGACCGACGCCTTACATGGAAGCCTCATATAGATGCGAAGCTGACTCAAATGAAACTTAAAGCTGCTCAAATCCACTGGCTTATTGGTGGAAACTCTGTGCTACATCTGGATTGTAAACTTCTACTCTACAACTTGATTTTAAAACCAATTTGGTGCTACGGTATACAATTATGGGGCACTGCTTCCGCCTCTAACATCGAGAAAATACAACGCCGTCAAAACAAAATCCTAAGAATGATAACTGGTGCTCCTTGGTATATTAAAAACATCAACATCCACAAGGATCTAGAAGTTCCACTTGTAAAATGCGAAATCCTAAACTATGTGGACAAGTACTTAAATAAGTTGGAAACACATCCAAATCCGCTCGTTCGAAGCATCCTGCAACATAATAGACACACCTGCCTAAAAAGAAGGGATACTATTGCTCTTAGATGAAACTTTTAAAAATAGTTATCCTTATTGTGAGAACTTAAATTTTACTCTGATACTGACTGGACTATTATTAAATACTTAGTTTTGAGATTTAAATAGTTATTGTTAGTTCGCTTAAGTGAAGATACAATGATAAAATTTCAAAAAAAAAAACTATATTACAAATAGAAGACATGTGGCAGCTAAGGCTAAAAAATAATGAATTAAGGAAGTCATTTTAAAAAAGTTTGTAAGTGAAGTTTTTGCTAGGATGGTGGCGTGGAACAGCGGTTGAAGAGCTGGCACACCACACGATCAGTCTTCATGAAATTTAAGTGTTTGAAGTAAACTTTATTATTGATCATTTCACTCATAAAAATCTTAAAAATGTGTAATTGGATAAAAAGTTTTTATTTTTTACAATTAAGGTAATTGATATAATTAATTTGGTAATTATTTACAAAATTAAAGATGTTAAGTAATAGGCAAATTTTAGAAATATTAAGTAGACACTTTTACAACCTTTTAAATTATACAAACATTGAAGGTTCTTAAACAAAGCTAAAACTCTTAAACATAAAATCAAATAGTAGTAGGGGATACTGATACCCATAAATTACACAAAATATGTCTTTAAAATTGATCGGGTCCCGAACTAATTGAACAGAAGAGTTAGATTTGTCAACCCTTTTGCATTTCTTGGGCCAAATTGACCCAATTTTATTTTTAAGCTTACATTATTTTTACCCTAATGATACAGGTTTGCAACGAAATTTGAATTTATCCTATGGGATATATGTAAGTCATTTATGAAATTTTGGACAACTACTTCAAAAATTCATATATGACGCCAAAGAATATTCATTATTTCTCATCTATGATTTTACATTGTCAGCGTATGTCACAACGAATCATTACGGCATACGCCAACGGGTGCTTGTAAACTTTTACAAACATATACATACATATGTATGAACCAATGTAATTCACATTTACCACGAGGCATAGCTGGCAGAAGTAAAAATAGATAATTTTGTGTTATTCTAGAGAAAATCCCACGGGACAAACTTACGTACCTATCTCAAGCATATAGAAGTCAATACTAACACATATATGTACTTATACTCATATACACATATACTCGGATTTTATTCCTTCCTCAATTACTTTCTGATGTTTGTATTTCACTTCAATAATGCATTTTGTCAAACTCATGCATTTATTGCATCTTTTAGAGACTTTAATAGATATTAAAATATATACAAACAAATAAAATTTATATGTTTGTGTGTATGCATTGCACGTATTACATTTATTACCACATTTCTGATAAATAATAGAGTAATCAGTAGACATTAAGAGGGAAGATGAAAACTTTGATAGTTTTTGCTCTTTAAATTATAAAAAAATCTATAAATAGTTTATGTATATTGCTTTAATACAATCTTATGCTAAAACACACATACACACATGTATGCTAAAGTCATAGATTCTAACTATTTTTAAAGCAAAATATAACTGTACTGGGGCATTAAACTTGTCTTAACGACATTTCATATAAAGCCCGCAGTACACGAAATGTAAAAAGCTAAATGGCTTAACTTTTTTTAAATATTTTTATAATTTGTTTTCTTATGTATTAAATAATAACAGTTATTCTAAAGACCGCAGTATACAAAATGTTGAATGCCAAATTCGCATGTAGCTCTGACTTAATTTTACGTCATCATAGAGCTACCATGATGACTCATTTAAGGTTCAATTATATGTGACTTACCATAACGTCATAATTGTTACCATTGCCATAAAAACCAAAAGTTTCTAAGGTTATGTTTATGGCGTAATAATAAGTCACCTATAATCAAATATAGTGTTGCCCATAAGTTTGGTTCGAACAAAAAATTCTTCATTGCAATTTATTTGTTTAAAAAGTGAACTAAAAATAATTAAAGTAAATTTTAAAGAAGTGAATTGAAAAAAATGTCATTTTAATATTTTAATAAGCAAACAATATAAATAAATGTAACATATGATTTGATTATATTTCGAGCTAATAGAAGTACAAGACTATTACTTAGAAATCCTATTTTCTGAATGATTGTTATATTATTAGACTTCTAAGCCAATTTTATTACAAGGAATCTGTTTTCTGAATAAATAATCATTAAAAAGTCTTTTACAAATGCTTCTGACAACAAATTTTTAAGCTTATTGTAATACACTTGCTACTCGTATAAGCCATTTGTTTCTATATAATTTTGTTTTGTTGGAATTTGTCGCTCTGTGGCGGTGGTAGCCCAGCCTTCAAAATTGGTCGACAATGAAGCAGGCAAGTCTGCCATAATCTGAATTGATTCGTACAAATATCCTAAGATCTCTGTTAAAAATACTTTGTTACTGTTTCGGTTTGTGAAATTGTTCTTTATGTTTTCTTTTACTTTGTATTTGATTATTTTTTTTCACCGCAAACTAGAGGGACTAGAATTCGTTTTAACCAGTTGATTTGTTTGGCGGTCGTTAAGAATTCTGTTAATTCGGAAGATGTTTCTGTTAGATACCTTAGAAATGTCGGACAATTTTGCAGACGCAAAATAATCATGGGAAATATAATCGTATGGGTTGCCTGCTATTGGTCAAAATACACATACATATGTCAGCAAAGAGTGTTTCTGGGGCACGAACACTAATTAGGTTTTACATGTATATAAATTGATCAGAAAAAAAATATTATTTTACAAGTTTTAGTTCTTTGTTAAGAAATAAAAAATATTTAAAATTTTTAGTTATTTTGGCCAAAATAGTACTAATATCTTTATTTTTGACTTTTCTCGAGTTGTGCAATTATGCCAAGGATTTTGTATTTACAGTCAGCTTAATGTGTATATGCCCCAATCTATATATAGACACAGAAAACACTTGAGCATCAAATATTTTTATTGTACCTTTTTACCAAATGAAAAAAAAATAAATTTATTAAATAAAAACAGCTACGCCTTAACCAAATACTTTTATCTTTAAGCGCATTACGGATAAAAAATTTAAATCCATTTATATTAGACTAGCACGTACCAGTTAAAGACTTGTGTGCACCTTTTCAAACATCCGCTTCCGTACGCACTTTTACCCTTTGAAGTGCACTTGAGTGGAACAATTACAAAATAAATCTTCGTTAGAATATACTTACCTATAGTAAAAGATAAGTTTGCATATCATTTCACTTTTTAATGTTTGAATTGTTATGTTTACATCTTAAATAAGGCAAGGACTAAAAGCAAACCTTGGCATATATGTACATACATACATGTGCGTTTGGTTAACAACTTACATTAGTTAAGCAAATCCAGCTTTTATAACACTATGCAACAAAAGAAGTCTTTATTTAAAAATAAGATTAATATACCGTATAACTTCCATTTTGCTATCGAAGGTAAGTTAAACCCTATATGTATTCAGTTTGGCGAAATGGGTGACCATTGCCTATTAATGGGTCTTAAAAGTTCCGGGAAATCAAGGCCGACCTTAAAAAATGGTGCCTTAAGATTTTTTAAAGCTGATGTAGAATTGGTTATAATGCCAAACTGTGTCACGCAACAGTGTACCTAAGACTCAACTTAATACATTTTTTAAGTTTTTTTTCATATTTTATAGAGCAAACTGCAAAGAACTCAAAACGTTGACTCAAAATGTAAAAAAAAATTTAAGTCCCATAAAACTGATCAATCTGAATATATTCTAGTAACTTATAAAGTTTAAAAAAAGGTCCATTCTAATTTGCAGGCGCGGATACAGGGGGAGGCAAATCAAACAAAAATGTCTGCACTTCAACAAGAAATTGAAAATCGAGAACGTTTGTTGTCTATTATAAAAACTATAACTTTCCTCGAAAGGCATTTTTAAAAATTATACAAAAAAAATTTATGACACTAAATAATTCCAATTATATTTGACGAAACCATTGATTTATCAGAAAAGTGGCGAATTTCTTTAGCTTTAAGGTATTTAAACGTAAGCAAAAAGTTAGTAATCGGCTTAATCCACACATTTGAAGGGGCATTCAATAATGGCGATAATGTCGAAGTGTCAGTTAATGCGAACACAATATCATTAGTAGTTATAAGAGCTTTGAAAAACGTTGATTTCGATTTGAAAAATTGTGTAGAGATTTAAACTGACAGGTGTCCTTTGATGTTGACAAAAAATGGAGCATTAAAAAATGCAAGAAACTGGAAAAAATACAAAACAAACGCTTTGCAATTCCCATAAACTTAACAACTCGATATCGAAAGTCAACAAGGTAACAATAACACAAAAAAAAAATGTATCGTTTGTTAAAGAACCCAGCAGATTTAAAAATAAATATTATTCTTAGCGTAATGCAGTTTTTTCAATATCTAGGTACAAAGTTGTACGTTGTTGTTGACGATGGGTAGATCGATTCAATTCTACAATTTCCAGTAAGAATAAAGCACATAATAGAGGCAATGGAAAAGATCCCGTATGGAAAGATAGGGATACGTCTAGAACTTCTCAGAGCACTATCGAATTTATTTGCGAATAACATATTCTAAATGATATTCTTACTGTCACACAACCGCTTAGTGTAATTCTTCAAAAGCAGGATAAAGATTTACCAAAAGGATCATCTCCTTTAAAAACCCTGATAATGTGGCTTGAGACTAAAAAATATGAAGCCCAAACAGAATATAAAACTATTTTTGAAGAGGCAAAAATTATTTGCGTTGGTATGGAAATTTTAGCTGAAAAGCCTAGATTTGAAAGAAAAAAAAAGTTTTGAAGATGTCAAAATATAAAACCCTATCTAGGGCTAGATGCCCTTAATTGAATCTGATTTACAGAACTTGAAAACACGTTTCCCAAAGAAGACGTCCTTTGTTTAATATCCCTCAATTTCTGACTCACAATATTACTGCACTTACTGATTTAAGAATTTTAATTCCACAACTTTCTGATCTATTAAAATTGAAAATAATTGTTAAATAACTGCTTATATCGAAATTAATGGCTGAAAAAAATTGTGTATACACACAAAAAATTAATTAAGTAAGCTTTACTTAAATCAAGCCATAGCGGTGGCAAAAGTACGGTGAGTACGGCTTTTCTTAAACCAAGTACGTTACCCCAAGTACGATTTTTTAGTACGAATTTCTTACTTCTAGCCACAATCAAGCCAAAAAAGGATTGAATTAAATTCGTAACCTCACTTAATGTAAACCAAAAAAGATTGGTTTAAGCCGTAAACGGGATTAATCCGAAAATGAAATGTTATTTTTTTGACTAATGCAGCTTTATTAAAGAAGAAGAATTTTATATTTTATTTTTATTTTATAGACACTTAAAATTTATAGTTTAAAAATTTAATTTTTTGTACTTACTGTATCGTTACTAACTTTACCTTACATCATGGTAAATATCTAAACTATACATAAAGATATGAATTAAAATATGTAAATTTAAGTTTTAAAAGTTTTTTTATTTGAAATTGAACAGAAAATAATTTAGCTTTACAAATATGGTACAAAATCTAATGATAACAAAACGAAATGAAATATTTTAAGTAAATATCTTTTGTAAAAGACCGTCTAATGCTTTCTTTTAAATATTGTTACAAATTTTTAGATACAGTCAGAAGTAATATTTTTTCTTTGTAGCGTTCGAGTCCACATATCAATTGCTCGCCTATTAAATGTAAATTTCAATGTACATTTTTAACTCTAAATGCATTCGAATATCAAATTCTCCATCCTGAAAAAGCCCATATTCAATGGCACACATGGTTGAAAATAAGGAAATAAATTAATAAATAAGCATTGAAAATGCATTAACATTTTATTCACAACAATAATCAAAACAAATGTAAATACAATGTTTAAATAAAAATAACAACAAAAACAAGGAGATGTAACCTGGAAGTTGTATTTTAAGGATTAAAACCTTCCCTTAGCCTTGCACTTAAATCATTTTTGCAAACATCCTTTATTTGGTTATGATAAATGACATTTAGATGAGACCATAACACAGATCTTTAATTAACCCTTAAAAGAGATACTGGAATATAAGGGACACCATATAATTGCGAATCAATTATTTGCTGAAATTATTTTTTTCTTTGTTACAAGGCTATGGTGTATTTTGTTTTATATGAAAAATAAATTTTAAATTAACTTAGCAGTTAAAATGTTATTTAACTTGTAACGAATGCAGGTAATCAGTTATAAAGAATAACTATTCAGACCACTGTGCAGCCAATTCCACAACAAGGTTTTTTTTCTTCTCTTAAGTTAAATATCTTATTTACTTCTACCTTGTTGTTGTTTTTGGTTAATCTATGTAACAGATGAAGAATTGTGTATAAGGTTTAAAAATAGATTTAGGTTAACCTTGAGTAAATTTTTTTTCTTGATTTCTTATGTACAACAACAACCTTTTAAATATTTTTCGTTACCTCTTTGACCTAATTGATATTGAAAATTTAACACGAGATTAATTGATCGTGGCAAGCCATTGTTACAGGCCGAATTCCGCTTACTTAAAATATTTTTAGAACCAAGGACAATTAATGTGTATGGAAAATAAAAACGTGGCAAATTATTAAAGAAAGAAAAGAATAAAAGGAAAAACGGGAAGAAAAAAAACAAAATTTAATTGGTACGAAATATTTATTTTAAAATTAATAAATTGCCCACCTCTTCGTATAACATACATCCCCCAAGGTCAAATAAAAATAGGGAACAGATCCCCTTTTAAGTAAGTACGGTGCCTATTTTAAAAATGCTAGTTTCTGACAGGAATGTTTGAATTCTAGAATTATACCTTTCCCCGAACTCCTTAAACTAAAGCCATAAGTTGAGTGATTGGTTCTAGAGAGCTTCCAGCGTTCACGACGTTACATTTTAAGCGGAGCGGTTATCCCATTATTTATTTGCCAGGAGTTTATTCCATTAACAATTATAAAAAAAAAAAAGAAAATATAAGAAAAAGAAGAAAACCCTATTATATTCGAAGCTACATATACGTTTACTTGTTAAAGTAAATGCAAAAAGAGTGCAGAAACTACTTTTTAAATTTTATCTAGAGTACCATAGATTGGAACTTATAATTGCAGGACCAGTTTGGTATGACGGGGAGAAAAGTGTGTGACAGCATCACAATCCGGAGATCTGGCCAGCCAAAGGATATGTGAGTGAGTACCCTTAATATAAAAATAAATTACAAAAAAAAAAAAAAAAAAAAAAAAAAAGTAAAATATTTTTCCCCCTACCCAATATTGCTCTGTATTTATAAGTTCCATTTAAAAAAGAAATAAAGAGAAAAACCAAAAAAAAAAAAAAAAAACAAAAAAAATAATATTGGTACAAGAATATATACAGAAATAATATATAAATAAATTGGTCTCCACTCTTTTTACAGTTACTTGCTACATTTTAATATTCTTGAATTTTGTTAACTTTATATTTAGTGTGAGAATGAAATAACATTTTTGGTTGTTGTTATGAGTTACATAAAGAATTAGTATTATCGTGTCGTCATAACATTGTTGTAAAGAATATTTCTTTGCTTTCCTTTAATGAAAGCTTTAAACTTAATATTCCAATAAAGTAATGTTTTTGTAATGATGAGTTACTAAGATTGTTCTCTTCGACTTAAACCGTTGATCGTTATTATTATTATGGGGATTCTCTTAAATATGCGTTTGATGGAAAAGAGAATCTAAGGTTGGGAGGGCAATTAAAAACAGGGAGCCCAACATCTGGCCCTTGATAGTTTATTTGTTCAATTTACATAGATTCTGTATTAAGGGGAGCGTAATTCAATAGTTTTTTTGTAATTTGGTTATAGAGTTCATTTTAGTTGGTAAGGCACGTAGAAATTATTTTTGTTTACGGATATTGAAAGTTATTATTGCAAAGACTCACCCCGGTTGTCGACGAGCTAGACCCTATCCAGTACGTGCCGATTGCAATCAATAATTTCACCCTGTAGAAACGTAACCGTAACAAAATGGCGCCCAACGTGGGGCCTTTCACAACACTTGGTTGTAAACAAATAATACAGCATTGTTATCTCGCTTTAAGCCCCACAATTAAATTCTCGTTGTAGATAATTACTCTCAGGTAATGTTCTCATTTCTGGAATTGCTATAATAATTGCTACGCTATTATTTAGACCGTTGTTAGATATTACTTTTGGTGTAACCCTCTACTTCTGCAAATTTTTAAAATTTAGTTTACTTTCGAACTTTTTCTGAATGTTTTCTTTAAAGTCTGATGGGTTTTATCTGGAGTTACGATAGTTGATTTCACTGTTAGCTTTCGACCGTTTAACTTAACTTTACTTTTATTGGAACTTTCAGAATAACAAAATTTTTTTTATACCTTGGGACAAATAAACTATAATGAAATTAAGCGATCAATTGGTAAAATAAGTCGAATTTATGAGTGTATTGAACTCGGTCAGTTTTTCTATATAATTTGATAAATATATTGCTGGATTTTTTTTTTGTTATAAAACACTTAGTTATTGAAGTGAAATATGGCCGTACGACATAGTGGGGATAACTTGCCCGATATGGCTGAAGAGTTGGGAAGTTGCACAGTATGCTGCAATCCGTTGGAAAATGCTAATAATATTGTCAAAACTAACTGTGGACACTACTTTCACAAGAATTGTTTAAGTGAGTGGATAAAAACCTCTCCGACATGCCCTCAGTGTCGCCGGACATGTAATGAACTTAATTTAGTCGAGTTACGAAAGGAGCTTGGGTTAGAGGTGGGTCAGTCGCAGAATTATAGTGGAGCCATCCCTAGAGTGATACAATCCAAAAGAACTACCAGATCTTCTAAAAAGGCTCAAAATGCATTAGATTATACTTTAGATATGCCAAATGGTTGTGCTTCGGCTTTAACACAATTAGCTTCGGGTAATTCAGTTAATCAGGATTCACGATCTTTACCCTCTCACAGGGAAGACTTAAGTGGCAGAATTTCTGGACTAGAGGCGAAGTTAAATTCTGAACTTACTAATATACAACACATTTTACGAGACTTGACTTTACAAATTTCTCAAACTCCTGCACAAAGACCTAATGAACCGGAATGGCCAAGGGAGGAATTTCCTCCAATACAGGGGAATGCGTCGAATGTACGAAACTTTTCGGTTGCGCCCGCAGGTCAACTACGTTCAGGGCCAGCGCCGACAAATAATCATCGGCCACAAAGTTTTCAACCTGGCCAAGCCGCTCCTAACAATTTTCCCCCAAACAACTTCCAACGCCTTTCTACTACTTCGTCTATAGTTCAGAATAGTGGCCGAATAGCTCAACTCATTCAGAGTTGGAATATTTCTTTTAGTGGTTGTTCTACAAAAATGTCGGTAGATAAGTTTATTTATATTGTAACTTCTCTTACAAATAGTAGTTTGGGAGGAGATTTTGAAACACTATGTGAGCATATATATATCCTCTTTACGGGAAGATGTCTTGATTGGTATTGGAGGTATACGCAGGCCGTGAGTAGAGTTACTTGGTCATCTTTGTGTGAGGCTCTTAGATTCCATTTCCAAGATCACCTTTCGGACGGTGATATAATGGAACTCATTCGGGAGAGGAAACAAAAGGAGAATGAAGGTTTTGATGAGTTTTACAACGCCGTACATTATCTCTGCGACAGGTTAAGATATCCTCTTCAGGACCATCAACTACTGGAAATTATTCGTAGAAATCTTCGCCCGAAAATTCGAAGTGAATTATTTTATCAAAATATAACGTCGGTGGCACACTTGCGTCACTTGATACTTCGCCGCGAAGCTTTATTAAATGACATGGAAAAATCAACGGACAAACCAACTAGAAGACCTATACATGAAATAGAGATGTATACTGACAGCCATGACCAACCTAATGAATATGGAATTTGCGAGATGGAAAAAATCTTGTGTTGGAATTGTCGTAAGCCAGGACATCGTTACATAGATTGTTTGGAAGAACGACAGATATTTTGCTATGGGTGTGGGGAGGAAAACATTTTAAAACCGAACTGCAAATTTTGTAAAAACCGGGGAAACTCGTTTGCGGGGGTACAAGGGAAATCGGGATTGTACCCCAAAGAGAAATAAACCCCAATAACTCCCTGAATGTGACTTCAACTTCTACCCAGACCGACTACGGTTTACTTACTAACGACAACCCTTTGAAGCCTGACGGAACCTCCCATAATTTTTTTAATATAGTCCCTTATCACCAGCGTCTTAAAAATTATCTTAAAGTTAGATCTGAAATTTTCTGTGAAAGTGTACAAAAGAAGCCAGTACATAAAACAAGTAAATGGGGCCTTAGATCAAAATTTCGTGTAAAAGTATTTTGGGATAAAATTAGGTCGAATAGAAAGCAGCTAAAGAAATCGGTATTTGCCTTCAATTCGTTTAGATCAGATCGTCGTCCTTATGTTAAGGTAGATTTGTTTGGAACGGAAGTTTATGCGTTGATAGATTCTGGTGCTTCAATAACATGTCTGGGCAACCGAGCGGCGAAAGAATTTCTGGAAAGTGGAAGAGAGTTCAAGTCGTTGAACGAATTTGTTAAAACCGCTGGGGGACATGAACACCGAATCGTGGGATATGTAGATACGGAAATTGTGTTTGGAGGCAAGAGGCGAAAACTTAGAGTATATTTAATCCCGGAATTATGTCAAAATTATTATCTTGGGGCGGATTTCTTTGAAGAGTTTGGACTTTTAGAAAAAATTTTGGAATCAGTTTGTTTTGATGAGGATGACTTAAGAGATTCTCCGGAAATGCATACACTAAGTCTTTTGGAACGCCAAAGATTAAAAGCAGTGGTAGATTTGTTCCCCTCATACGAAAAGGAAGGCTTGGGTCGTACTCATTTATTACAGCATTCTATAGAATTGGTAAAAGATACCCGACCGGTTAAGCAACGGTACTTTTCAGTCTCGCCAGCCGTGGAGAAAAAGCTTCATGCTGAAATTGACCAAATGTTGAATTTAAAGGTAATAGAGTTAGCTCCTCCGAACTGTCCATGGAGCAGTCCAGTTGCAATGGCGGAACGAAATGGAAAGGTCAGGTTGTGTCTTGACTCTAGGAAACTGAACAGCATGACTATTCGTGATGCGTATCCGATGCCGAAGATAGACGGTATACTCAGTCGCCTTCCTAGAGCCAGATACATTACTTCTCTAGATCTCAAACATGCCTTCTGGCAGATTGAGCTAGAGGAAAGGTCCCGCAACTATACCGCCTTTACCGTTCCCAACCGTCCTTTGTATAGGTACGTCGTAATGCCATTTGGGCTCTCAAATGCTCCAATGACAATGTGCCGATTAATGGATTTAGTGATCCCGCCACACCTGCGTGATATGGTATTCGTATATCTAGACGATTTACTGTTAGTTTCCGAGACATTTGAAGGGCATCTTAAACTACTTTCTGAAGTTTCTCGATTACTCCGGGAAGCAGGTCTAACGGTTAATGTAGCCAAGTGCAAATTTTGTATGCGTGAGGTACGTTATCTAGGATACGTTATTGGCGATGGAGTGATTAAACCGGACATTTCTAAGGTGTCGGCCATTTCAGATATGAGACCCCCTAGATCCGTGCGGGAATTACGAAGATTTTTGGGCCTAGTTGGCTGGTATCGTCGCTTTATTGACAATTACGCCTCCCTGACCGCCCCCCTTACGGACCTAACATCTAAGGCACGGCAATTCGTATGGAATGAAGTAGCTCAGGCGGCTTTTGATGGGATAAAGGACCGACTTACAACTGCGCCCTTGTTGGTAACACCAGATTTTTCTCAGCCTTTTATAATTCAATGCGACGCCTCTACTTCAGGAGTTGGAGGAGTTCTTTCGCAGGAAGATGAGAATGGGGTCGAGAGGCCTATAGCCTATTTTTCTCATAAATTGAATAGAGCGCAAAAGAACTACTCCATCACTGAGTTAGAGTGCCTGGCTGCACTGCTTTGCATACAAAAATTTCGGGGCTACATTGAGGGACACCCATTCAAGGTAGTGACTGATCACGCTTCTTTACGCTGGTTAATGCGGCAGTCGGATTTGAACGGTAGGTTGGCACGCTGGTCGCTCAAGCTCCAAGGGTTCGAGTTCTCAATTGAGCACAGAAAAGGTAGTTTGAACATTGTGCCGGACACATTGTCCCGGATGGAATGGATAGATTCGCTGGAACCCCAATCTTCCCCTTTAGTTGATCTGAAATCCCCTCATTTTTGCTCTGAAGAATATAACAAAATTTGTAATACCGTACTTGAGAATCGCGGAAAATTTCCAGATCTGCAGGTAATAGACAACTACCTTTACAAGAAGGCGGACTTTTCGAGAGGTAATGCGTTGTCTGAGGAATTGAGTTGGAAGCTTTGGATTCCAAAAGAACTCACATTAAACGTAATTGAAAACGCGCACTGCCCGCCATTGGCTAGTCACTGTGGTATAACGAAGACCTTGGAAAAGATCCGTCGAAATCTCTTTTGGCCCAAGATGGCCGTGGATGTAAAAAGGTTTGTAAGTGAATGTGAAATTTGCAAGGAATCCAAGGCTTCAAATCAAATTATGAGGCCTCCAATGGGAAACCAACCGAGATCATCCCGCCCATTTCAAAGATTGTATATGGATTTATTGGGCCCGTATCCACGCTCGTTAAAAGGGAACACAGGAATTTTTATCGTGGTCGATCATCTGTCGAAATTTCCTATTATGAAACCCCTTCGTAAGTTTTCCTCTCAAAATATTGTTGAGTTCCTAGAAGACCACGTCTTTACTGTTTTTGGTGTTCCGGAGGTAGTAGTAACCGATAACGGAACCCAATTTAGGTCGAATGTTTTCGAAAGTTTTCTCTCGAAGTATGGAGTGTCCCATAACTTAACAGCCGTATACTCTCCTCAGGCGAATATGTCGGAAAGAGTGAACAGATCTTTGGTGACCGCAATAAGATCATATTTAGATACTGACCAACGGGCCTGGGATGTAAATCTGAGTAGAATATCTGCAGCATTGCGGTGTGCTTTCCACTCTTCTATTGGTTATTCCCCTTACTATGTTCTCTTTGGTCAGCAAATGGTTCTATGCGGCGAAGATTATCAGATCTTGAAGAGATTAGGCCAACTGGAAGAAGGGGAGATAATCGAACGTTTTGACCAGATCCAGCTTATTAGGGATAGTGTACAAAATAATCTGAGGGTCGCTTATGAGATTGGCAAAGAACGCTATAATTTACGATCCCGAACTTTAAAGATAAAACCTGGCGACGTAGTATTTCGCCGTAATTTCGTTCTAAGTAACAAAATCCAAAATTTTAGTGCCAAACTAGCTCCTAAGTTCATTAAGTCAAAAGTAATACGGAAAGTTGGTAATTGTTATTTCGAATTACAGGACATAAAATCAGGTTTGAAAGGTATCTATCACGGCAAAGATGTTAAACCGGGTTAATTGTAGTAGTTACTATGTCTTCAGTTACTTTTAATTATGTATATATTTTTGTGGAAATTAAAATTAACTGTGTTGTAACGAATGCAGGTAATCAGTTATAAAGAATAACTATTCAGACCACTGTGCAGCCAATTCCACAACAAAGTTTTTTTTCTTCTCTTAAGTTAAATATCTTATTTACTTCTACCTTGTTGTTGTTTTTGGTTAATCTATGTAACAGATGAAGAATTGTGTATAAGGTTTAAAAATAGATTTAGGTTAACCTTGAGTAAATTTTTTTTCTTGATTTCTTATGTACAACAACAACCTTTTAAATATTTTTCGTTACCTCTTTGACCTAATTGATATTGAAAATTTAACACGAGATTAATTGATCGTGGCAAGCCATTGTTACAGGCCGAATTCCGCTTACTTAAAATATTTTTAGAACCAAGGACAATTAATGTGTATGGAAAATAAAAACGTGGCAAATTATTAAAGAAAGAAAAGAATAAAAGGAAAAACGGGAAGAAAAAAAACAAAATTTAATTGGTACGAAATATTTATTTTAAAATTAATAAATTGCCCACCTCTTCGTATAACATACATCCCCCAAGGTCAAATAAAAATAGGGAACAGATCCCCTTTTAAGTAAGTACGGTGCCTATTTTAAAAATGCTAGTTTCTGACAGGAATGTTTGAATTCTAGAATTATACCTTTCCCCGAACTCCTTAAACTAAAGCCATAAGTTGAGTGATTGGTTCTAGAGAGCTTCCAGCGTTCACGACGTTACATTTTAAGCGGAGCGGTTATCCCATTATTTATTTGCCAGGAGTTTATTCCATTAACAATTATAAAAAAAAAAAGAAAATATAAGAAAAAGAAGAAAACCCTATTATATTCGAAGCTACATATACGTTTACTTGTTAAAGTAAATGCAAAAAGAGTGCAGAAACTACTTTTTAAATTTTATCTAGAGTACCATAGATTGGAACTTATAATTGCAGGACCAGTTTGGTATGACGGGGAGAAAAGTGTGTGACAGCATCACAATCCGGAGATCTGGCCAGCCAAAGGATATGTGAGTGAGTACCCTTAATATAAAAATAAATTACAAAAAAAAAAAAAAAAAAAAAAAAAAAAGTAAAATATTTTTCCCCCTACCCAATATTGCTCTGTATTTATAAGTTCCATTTAAAAAAGAAATAAAGAGAAAAACCAAAAAAAAAAAAAAAAAACAAAAAAAATAATATTGGTACAAGAATATATACAGAAATAATATATAAATAAATTGGTCTCCACTCTTTTTACAGTTACTTGCTACATTTTAATATTCTTGAATTTTGTTAACTTTATATTTAGTGTGAGAATGAAATAACATTTTTGGTTGTTGTTATGAGTTACATAAAGAATTAGTATTATCGTGTCGTCATAACATTGTTGTAAAGAATATTTCTTTGCTTTCCTTTAATGAAAGCTTTAAACTTAATATTCCAATAAAGTAATGTTTTTGTAATGATGAGTTACTAAGATTGTTCTCTTCGACTTAAACCGTTGATCGTTATTATTATTATGGGGATTCTCTTAAATATGCGTTTGATGGAAAAGAGAATCTAAGGTTGGGAGGGCAATTAAAAACAGGGAGCCCAACATCTGGCCCTTGATAGTTTATTTGTTCAATTTACATAGATTCTGTATTAAGGGGAGCGTAATTCAATAGTTTTTTTGTAATTTGGTTATAGAGTTCATTTCAGTTGGTAAGGCACGTAGAAATTATTTTTGTTTACGGATATTGAAAGTTATTATTGCAAAGACTCACCCCGGTTGTCGACGAGCTAGACCCTATCCAGTACGTGCCGATTGCAATCAATAATTTCACCCTGTAGAAACGTAACCGTAACAAACTGCAGCTTAAGGGAATACCATCCAAATATTTGACCAATAAAATGTCAAATAGAATATAAATTCGTTTTTAATAAACATCGTTTCAAATCGAAAATTTTAATATTAATTCTGTTACATTAATGTATATTGTACAAGAAAACAACTAATTCTTTATGTGGGGCTATGCCAGAAAATGGAGCCACGTGCAATAGTCCTCACCTCAGTGCCAAGAAACTTCATATGTGTGCTAAACTTAATCGAAATATTTTCAAAATTGCGAGACACTCAGCCAGACTGACGAACGGATCGATGTAATCTTGTTTTGATCGATTTAGTTGAAGTTGGGTTTTAGACCATTATTTCGAGAGTTACTTACATCTGCACCCCTACCACGTATGTTTATTTATACAATTTATTTCAGATTTTTTTTATTAAGAATACTTAAACTTTCCCGTGAATTTTTATTACAGAAAACTTACGCATCAAACTACGTTAATTAACATAATCCTTATCATACTTGTTGTCAGCAATTTTTTGTTATCCTTTATTTCTCACACAATTCACATTAAAGGCCAAACAAGTTTTATTGGACGTTTAAGGTTTAAAGAAGCACGCAGCTAAAGTGCAATATTATTAGATTAACATTGCTAAGGATCCATATGTTTGCTCTTATATGTAAAAGTGATTTTCCTTGTATGCCGCAAGACCACTGCCCTGTTGTGCTTAGCCTACCAGCCTCACTAATGCCTCAATAATTTTGCCGACAAAAAAAAAAGCACAACCTCCACCACTGATGCCTGCATTTGGTTACCACAATTCTTACAACTTGTATAAGGAGGTGTGTTTTTGTGCCACTTACTGATATAAGTCCTTTTTTAAAAAGCAATTGCAACCTTTGTTCATTGTACCAATAACCTTTAATGAAGTCCTGTGTGAGTAAGTGTGCATTTAAATTGTTTTTTGTTGTATTTACTTTTCTCATAATGCATTGCAAATAATTTAACCGTCTCTGGGCTTGCTGATAAACAAAAAAAAAAAACAAGAAAACAACATCAATAAAAACAATAATATCTTATAAAACAACAATAAAACACATAAGGTTAAAGCAAAGCAAACTCGTCGTACTTGTGCCAGACAAAGTTTTTCTAAATGTACGAAACATTAACAACATTTAGCTGTAATTCCTTTCTACTCCTGTTTTATTTAATTTATTTTTTTAATGTTTTAATAGACCCTGTTTGTTTTCACATTTAAAAGCCATGCATCTATCCGCTATTTGCATTTATCAGTGTGTTTGTTTGTATGTGCTTATGTGTGTGTGTTTGTTCCTTTGTGTATGGGAGTATTTGCCACCATCAATGTTTGAATGTTTCCTGTTTGTTAAACAAACGTATTTTAGTTGTTTGCAAGGATTAGCAAAACAAAAAAATCCGCCTGAATAAAAAAGCATTATAAAAAACTTATTGTTGTTGGGGCAAAGAATCTACGAGGGTTGTTTTTTATATCTAGCATAGCTATATAATTACTTAAAAAATAACTTACTTCAGAAATAGTTTTTAATAAATGTATTATTAAGAAACCTTCAAGCTTATAATTAAGTTTATTTACAAAAATATTCAATAGGTCAGTTAATTGTAAACGGTCGAAGATCCAAAAGGAGAATGAAATAATTATCTTAAGTCTGTTACATAAGAACGTAATAGTGGTTCTCCCTGGCCATACTAGTTATATCCCGCACCACAACTTTTTCAAAAGCAATAGTAAAAGCAACCGATTTATACAGGATATCGTGTGTTTCATTTGCAGCCCAAAGTAAAGCGTAAGCGGGTATGAATATGTACTATAAGAGCTATGTGAAGAATTGGGGCGTTCATAAAAAACCCTGTATATTAGCCAAGGTTATTAAGTTTTACATACATAAAAAAATTATGGAGACAGAGTAATATTCGCAGAACTAGAATTCCAATGGTTGATTACACAAGGGCCAGAACAGTTTTGAATGATAATTTTCTAGGGGAACCTACTGACCTTTCTTATAAAAAGATTATGTTAGTATGACAATAACCATATTGGAGAAAATTAAGAGGTGGGTCCAGATTAGAGTTGCCAAACTTGCGAAAGTCGTCATATTCGATAGTTTTTCAAAGAACTATCGATAGTATCGAGTTTTAAAATGCTGTGTGCCAAAACAGTACAGCTTAAAGTACATATGCCTTGGGCTTGTCTCTTTCTTACACAAAATCAAATCATGACCAGCAGATTGCAAAACTTAATTCTTGTTGGTGCTGCTGCTTTCTATCGATAACAGGTAATCTGAGAGCCCTACAAACTTGCTTACAATTGCAATGTTTTTTTAAGGCAGATGCGCTGACAACAAATAAACCCTGTCCACCTTAAGTAAGAACTCTTAGCTTAACACGCCTATTGATAGTCGGTTAGGGTATTCCCCGGAAACTTTAACTGCTCTTCAAATGTTTAATGTGTGCAACGAAACCTCTAGTAAGGAGAGGTGCATATTTACTGGATTGGTGGACATAGCAGAATAATATGGACGAAGGACTGGCAAGGAGGAGTTCCAATCACCTCTGAAAAACGTTCTTCACTTAAGGTTTTACAAAATGGCAGTAGGCTCAGCTTTTTGTTGTCAGAAGCATGGAGACCTTGGTGAGTGGCATATCGTGTAGAGTTTCCAACATTACGTGGAGATCTTATGACACGGCAGCGACTAACTGTCGTCTATCTTTGCGACAGAGTGATTGCAGACTCCTAGTGGAGGTAATAGTAGGCAACTGTTGCACAGTAGTCGACTGGCCACCGATAATTGTAGGTTTTGCGGTAAATCCTAGGATAGGCAGACCTTTTGACATATTCTGTGTTACTCTCCAGCACTCCCGTGTTTTAGGGAAATCTACATGGTATCTGGTGGCAAGTTTATATTTATAAATACGATTATTTAAAAAAATAATAAACAGTGCTGAGGTAGCGAAGCGCCGTTGGAGTTATCGATTTTGCTGATTTGTCAGTCACGATGTCGCAGTGGTCTAGTGAGTATTGGACATTTGCTGTGGAGAGATTTTTTCAGAGTATTGATTCTTACGTAATTGCTCCTGGATAGTTTTGTTCAAAGTTCGAAATTTTGGGGAATACGTAATGAACCGATTGTAAATTAAAATCGTTCGTGGGTGCAGAGATCCCGCGCAGCTGCTTCGGCTATTTATGTCCCACGGCAAGAGCACAGTCGATTTTCAGGGACTTTCGAAAATATTGAACTGGTTAAAAGCAGCTTACATCAAAATCCGTGACCTTTAATATGGAAAAGTACAGCTTCAGTGGGACTTCCAAGAGTGATTAATCATGGAATTTGAAAAAAATGTCTGTAGTTCCATCCTTTAAATATTTAAATCGCTTAAGAAGTGAAAGAAATTGACTTTGATTAACGCAAACATTTTTGTAAAACCATGGTGGAGTCTTTTTGCAATGCAAATCCCATTTTTTGGAGCGACGAGGCTCATTTTCACTTAGGCGGCTTCGTCAATAAGCAAAACTGCCGTTACTGGTCGTCAAGGACCCGCAGCCCTCGATTGAAACATCAAAAGCCATTGCATTGCCCCGGGATAAGAGTTTGGTTTTCCTTATCCACGCATGTGATAATTGGACCCTTTTTTCAAAAATTTCCAAAGACAGGTGACAAATTTCAAAGGTAAAAATTTAAGACGCATGATTAGCAAAAATTTTTTGCCAAACCTGCGAGCCCATCCACCGTAATCTTTGATTTGTTTTCTCAGAAATGAACTAGAAGTGTTAGTTTCTTGGTTTTGTATTTGCGATAATGAATCGGCAAGTTACTTATCCGGTAACGTTTCTTAGTGCTTAGTCTTATTAGCAACGTCTTTACTAAGAAAAAAAAAAGAAGGATGGATAATATTGCTAAGATTAATTGAATAATAATAATTGGATTTTTGTACTAAGTGAACGCCTTTTATGTAAAATGCAAACCTGCAGTTTAATTGCACATGACAAGTAGTAACAATTTAAGTTTTAAACAAACTCCTGTTCCTGATAAAGTTAAGCATGAAAGTTTTGGAAAATCTTTTATATCCACCCTCGTTTGTTGGTGCTGCAACTTCAAGTATACAAAAATATGCTTTATGCTGGCTAACAATACCAGCTTTAACTGAGTGAGCGTTTAACATAAGTGTACAAAGAAAAGGACCTGTTATCGCCATTACGACTGGCCTCCGCTTAATGTCTCAGCATGTTAAACATGTGCTGGTTTCTGTTGTTATCGTTTCTTTTTTTATTCATCTCTTGTCATGTCCTGCTGTTTTGCCAAAGAAGGCTTTTATTTTTTGCCATGAAATTTTTACAGGTTTCCAACTCGTTTTTAACACAACTTTTAAGCTTTTTTCTCTTCTATTTTCCTTTCTGTTGTGTGTGGGAAAATTAAATTTTTTTTCTCATTCATTACTTGAAACTAGAGGTCTGCGTGACTACACATAAATGCCGTTTAAATACATTCGTTTGTTTTTCAACAACATGGTGTTTTTCATTCAATGTTAAACAAATTAAATGAATGAACCCACAAGTGAAAGCAAATTAAAAACCACTTCAACCGAAAAAAAATATTACCCATACATTCATATAAATAAATACTGAATAGAATGTGTGAATATTGCTGTTGATTGGTGTAAAAAATTATTATTCAGCGCATTCATTTGTGTTTGCAAATTTGTCGTTATTGTTGTTGTTAAACATTCATTAACTCGAAAAAACACCTGAATGTTTTTATAAAAACTCTAACTGTAATGAGACTTTGCTATGTTTTTGTATTTTCAAGTGAGTTTTATACACATTCAAAACAAAAACTGTAAAATGAATGTGTTCTTCTTGTATCAGTGAGTGTAACACACAATATATTCTTTCTTGTGTTGTTACTGGTTTAACTTTATTTATCTCCCATAGAATGAAAAATGTTTGAATGAATATTGTTTTTGTTGTGTATAGGCAATCAAATGAATATAGTCATGCAGACGTCTACTTGAAACAAACATTTGAATGCATTGAATTATATTTTCTATTAACTGCATGCATTACTGGTAAAATTAACAACAGGGCAGGTTTCTGTCGCAAGTCTTTTTAAGTCTTGAATTGTTTTTTTTTTCAATTTTTTTATGGAGGCGTGGGCACAGATATCAGTGGTAAATTACAATACGTACCAGCATTGGTTTTGTGAGAGTATTGGGTCGATGATGAAAGTAAATTCGTACTGAATGTGCATATTGTCCAACATCATAAAGAGTATTGTGTAATTGGGAATTTGGCAGGGATCGTATACTCCTCACATAAGTGATTGGGGTAAACATATATATGTAAGTTTCTCATTCCGTTTGTAGTTTTTTTTAGTTTCCATCTGCGTACCTAATAAAGTATGTATTTTCTTGGTCCTTATAAATCGTCTTCCCTGATTTAGCGATGTCCGTGTTATGGTTTAGTTCAACATTTTGAAGCCCCCCAAATGCCACATAGACCCGTTAGTGGTATAAAACAAAAAAAAATATCTGCCAGCAAATTGCTATTGAGGCTTATCAAAATCGGTCGATAACTGACCGAGATATAAGCCAGCAACGACGATTACCTCTGTTTGCTTCTCTAAAATTTATACATAAAAACCTCTACAACTGCCCCTATTCAGGTGTAATGTAAAACCGACTCCCATTTTTTTCAGGAACATTTTTATTGAATATACCTTCACCCTATTTGATCCCCCCTACCAGAGTTGCCATACATAGTGAAACATGTTTACCCCCTATCACCACCCTCTAAGTGGGCTGCCATACAAAATTAGTGTTAAAATCCCTTTAACTTTAACAAAATATATTACAGACCCTAATTAGTTTTCCCTTCTTAACATATTTCTAGAATATACTTACCACTATCTTTATCACTCAAGCGAGTTGCCATACAAAATTTTAAACATGATGTAAAAACGCCCATTACCTTCCTAGAATCCGCCTTAGAGAAATAAAGTTTACGACCGACCCCTATTAGTTTCCCTTCCCAAACATATTCCTAGAGCATACTTACCCCCTCCCAAACAAAGTTTTGGAAATTGTAGTAAATTTAAAATATTTCAAAAATAAAAAAATGGGTAAAAATGAAGAAGTTCGGGGTTTCGAAAGGCCAATGTAAAGGGTATATCAGATTCGGCAAAGACGAATATAGCACTGTTACTTGTTTGTGTTAAAAGCCCTTCGGAAACATTTGACTAGCGACTAAACATTATCCATATATCGGGTTGTGGGGGCAATCGTTTTGCCGTTTTTTCGCTATGAACGACAAATAAACAGAAATTTAATATCATGTTGCGGCGTGTGGGCTTATATTCTTATAATTTTTTGTGGAACTAATTGTTTTTCAAACAAAATTTTGCTCTTATGATTTTAGCTCTAATTATTATTTTAAATTTTTCTTTTACCTGGAAGAAATAAACATTTTAATCAATTTTAAATTAAACATTATTTTTCTACCGATATAAGCTGAATGGAATGCATTTTATTAGTCAGCTAAGAAGTTTTGTTATCAGTACCCTTTGAACGGTAGCAGGGTTTTCGGCGCTAAATATCGCCTACATTTTTTATCAGAAAATAATAAGAATTTTTCGATTTATGTACACATATATATATTTTTTTTGGAAAAAATAATTATTATTTAAAATTTTTTTTAAACTATTATTGTTTCGAAAAATTTAGTTTATTACCATCACGATGGTGTACTTCACTTAACTTTCTGATGTTTACACGTACATGCTATTTCATTGAAATTTTGAAAAATATTATTATCAAGTTTCCTAAGGTGCTTTCAATTTTTCCCTTACCCAACATTTTAAAAAAAGTTTTTAAAAATTAGTTTTCTCTTGATATTGCTTCAATTTGAAGTTTCTTTTTCACGTTTTATGCTTTTCTTTTGAATTATATTAGAGTGGCTTTATATGTGTTTATTTGATTTATTTTTAATGATTTCAATAAAATTTGTTAGTCTTTTTTTCCGACTTTCAGCTGAAGCATTGCTGACGGTTTGTTTGAGCAAAATGTCTGCAGCATTTTTTCCGAATCCAACAAAAAAATTTTTAGTCTTTTGTTGCTAAAAAATTTACCTGAATTGAAGTCAGTTGCTTTCCTTACACCGTATCAGTACAAAATTGTTGTAAATTAGCATTGCTAAGGATCATAAAAATCAAAAGAGTTTCTCATGCTCAGACGTCTGTTAAGGTTAGAGACGTATTGTGCAACATTTTTTTTTAAGAAAAACACCTTTTTTTAAGAAGATTGCAAAAAAACTATTTAAGCAAACAAGAATGTTATAGTCGGCTCAAAGTTTGTATTGGGGCAATATGAAACAATTGTGTGTTCAGTATTAGAGTTAGTGGCATAAAAATAAAGACGTGTGAAAAATGCCGAGAGGGTAAAAAATATATTCAAGCCATTTATGGCGCAACGCACGTAAGCCTTACCAGGCAACAACGCAACAAAAGGTGCCAAAAAACGAACAAAGCGGTCCCAATTTTAAAAAATTTACGCAGATTATGGCGCAAATGGCTGGCATGATGCAAGAAATTCAGAAGATGCAGGCTGCTATTCTGCAGGCCATGCTTCTGTAACGCAAACGGCATCCGCCAAGACTAAAACGAGCTCGAATATTTTTTTGCCCAATAAAAAATTGATATAATGTTGGCTTTCGAGACACATATGACATCTGGAAGCTCTTTTAAAATACGTGGCTATAATTTTTATGATTCAAAGGATCACAGGAATAGACAATGGGGTGGGGAAAATCAAGAATTAATTACCATTTTTCGAGTGGCCTTCAGAAATGTTATATACAAGCAACGAACGTCTGCGTTGATGAATTTTTCAACAGCACAGTTATTTCATCTCCAAAACAAAGGCTCAGTTCATCAGTGTTTAAAATCATTAGGTCCCCGTTTCAAAGCTGCTGGAAACTATAACTCTAAGCACACCTACTGGGGCTCCCGCCTAATTGGTCCAAGACGTCGTGTTTCGTATGATTCCGTATCGGAAATAGGACTTTGCGTTATTTCAACTGGAAAACCAACCTATTGGCCAATGGACCACAATAAAATTCCAAACGTAATATATTTCGGCGCAGCAAAAGGTATATCCCCAGAACTTTTTCAAGCTCAAGCTTTTTTTTGATTTATCTTCTGACTACTCACCCACAACAATCACTATTTGCAACTAGTGACTTTTTTTATCTAAGACAGTTAATTGGTTGAAATATAAAAAATATATTAGCATTCACTTTTCGAAAAACCTACTGCTTACTACCTTCAAAAACATCGATAATTGCCTGAGTAGTTTTAACTAAAATTGAAAAAAAGTCGTTAAACGTGCTTCTTATCTCTACCGTAAGGTAAGTACAACAAAATTTATTCTGCCGATTTGGAAGAAATTTTATCTAAAAAAAAGAGAGTTTGAAAAGAATGGCAAAAGTTAAGATCGCTCCTACTTAAAACTAATCTGAAAGAATGTATAAATTGATTAAAAAACTTGATGAAGGTACACAGGATGGCATTACTCCAAGACTTTTTGGAAGGCCTAGACGCGACTCCCCAGACGTATTATTCACTATGGCGATCTGCCAGACGACCTAAAACACACCTTACAGCAAAATCCTTACTGCGTAATCTGAGAGGATTCTTGGCAAAAATGGCGAAGAATATTGCGATCGGATCGCAAGTCATTTAAGGAACGTGTTAAGTCCCAATTCTTGCACTGACGTGAGGGAGATACCACCTGTTATTGCTAGTCGTCCGACTTCCAGATATTCTTGAGACTATCGCTAACCTAAATGATAAAAAAAAGCTCCTGGCGTTAATGAAATAAGCAACGAACTACTTTTAGAGCTACCATTTACAGCTAATATGGATAGTTGCCTTACTGAAGATGATTCCTTAGCCTGGAAAAGATCCTTTAAGAGTTGAGCCTTATATGTAGGCCTATCAGTTTGTTACCAACTATATAAATATATCAAAGTTGTTAAAAAAAAATGCTTAAAAACAAGATGATTTAGATCTTTTATGACAACAGCTGCATTCTAAATAACCAATTTGAGGTTGGTACAGGTTATAAGAAAAGCCTTTAAGGGAAAAGCAGTACTGTTCCACGCTTTTTTGGTCGATGTTTCTCAAGGTTTCGAAAAAATTTATCATGAATGCCTGTTAAACAAACTAAAACTTAATCTACTAGCTAATATTTCCAACCTGCTAAAAAATACCTAGCTGGCAGACAATTTATGATCAAAGAGGGAAACCAAACAAGTTATTCTGAACCAATTGGGGCTGGTGTACCTTCCGGCAGTATACTCGGTTCAATTCTGTACTTGCTTTACACAGCAGGTGGGCTAATCAATAGTTACACACACACGTTGATATTTGCTGACGACACTGCTTTTCTTAGTATTCATTAAAACCCTAAAGAGGCTTCGAACCAGCTGAAACAATACGTAACCCAAGTTGAGAAATGGGCAAAGTTATGGGGAATAAAAATAAATGAACAAAAATGTTCCCACGTAAATGATACTTTACACAAAGAAACATGTTCCCCAATGCGTATTAACAACCATATATATAGTGACCCGACGAAATAACTTGACATTCACCTGGATCGTCGTCTTACATGGAAGACACATATAGATGCGAAATTGATGCAAATGAAAATTAAAGCTACACAAATGGAATGGGTAATCGGCAGAAACTCTATGCTTCGTCTTGATTGCAAACTGTAACTCTACAAATCGATTTTGAAACCAATTTGGTGCTATGGTATACAATTATGGGGCACTGCTTCCGCCTCCAACAAAAAAAAAATCAACGCCGTCAAAACAAAATCCTAAGAATGATAACTGGTGCTCCCTGGTATATTAAAAACATCAACATCCACAAGGATCTGGAAGTTCCACTTGTAAAATGCGAAATCCTAAACTATGTGGACAAGTACTTAAATAAGTTGGAAACTCACCCAAATCCACTCGACCGAAATATTCTGCAACATAGTGGACACACCCGTCTGTAAAGGAGGGATACTATTGCGCTTTTATGAAGATAACTATTTCTATTATGAGAACTTAAATTTTAGTCTGGTACTGACTGGACTAATATTAATTACTCATTTTTAAGATTTGAATTCACCTCATAATCTCTAATAGGGGTATAAAAATGTGAATATGATTGAAAATAGGCACTGCGAAAGTAAAATATTTATACTTATGTTTGTTTAAAAGATACCATTTTATTTAAGTTTTTTAAATTTAGGAATGATGTGTTAATGGAATAAAAGTATAAGTTCACTATTACCTAAAGTTTAATGCTGCATTATTTGATAATTTAATGATAAGAAATCTATAATCTTTTTGCACATTTAATTTATTTTGATCATTTACGTAAATGTGGGCGTCTGTTCAGCGTAATTGTACATATGTATGTATGTGCGAATTTTGACGCTTTTGTATAATCGTCTGCAAAACATTCTCATATAAAATTACAAAATGATCCTTTAAGTCCATAGATTTTATATTAATGCGTCAGTGGGCATATTGTGCTTAAAATATTTGTTTCGTTTATTTATTCGCTTGCTCGCTCGTTTGTTTATTTGTTTATTTGACTGCTGGCTCGAATATTTGGTTGATGTGTCTGATGTGTTAATCCGCAGGAATTAATGAATAAACCATTTACAAATAAACTAGCAATTCCAATGTTTGATGTTAAGAAAATATATTACACTTAAAAAGCAATAAAAGCAATAAGCAAATAAACGTAGGCAAAGTCATGTATTATACACGCTACAGCAATGCACACACACATACATACTTGCATATATACAAACATATGTACACCCATAGAAGGGTGGTAAAAAATATAAGTATCTAAGCGATATAAAGATAAGGCAGATAATATTGTACAACCCTTAACAGCAGCCTATGAATTTGTCGTCTTAACTTACATATAAATCCTTATTTTTTTGTTTAGAAGTTTTTTTCTAAGTTTGTTTGTTGCATTTAAATTTAATTTGATAAGTTTGCAAATTGATAAGTTGCAAATTGCCTAAAATTTTCATCTCTTACGGTATCTCTGTTTTAGCTGATTAATTGTCGTCTACAAATGAAAAGAAAATTTGCAAAGTTAAAACAAGAAGATTTAATATTTACAATTTTAAAAAAGAAAAAATAAAAAATATTAATACTAAAAATAGTTTATGTCAAGATTTGATCGAGGGAATGAATACAGCTTGATTGGGCCGATCAATTTGGCAGTTTGTATTTTCTGTAGATAAAGATGTAAAGAGTTAAAACAAAAGTGAAACTAAAGTATAGAAAAATATTGCAAAGAAAAGAAGATAGGATAAAAAAACTAGTCAAAGACTCGCACAAAGATAAAGGATTAACACTAACCTTTGCTTTCTGGTTAAGTGTCCTTACCAACTAAGGGCCTTTTTTTGTAAAATTCAATTCCTAAAAACAAAAAAAAAATTGCTCGAGTAAAACCAAATTTAAAAATTGTTTCTATACATTTTGTTTTTGCTACTTACGTAAGGCGGTAATTAATCAAAGAATAGGTCACTCTTTTTAATTATATATTTATTGAAAAAGGCAATATTACTGAGAAAATATCGGTCCTAAATATTACAAAACTTTATGCAAACATATTCATTTAAGCAATATATTTCAGTAATTTTAAATAATTTCAATGTGAGTAAATGTACCGTTTTATTTTTGGCCAATATTATCATAAAGATGTAGTTAGATACGGCAAAATCAATTTTAAACAATACTTTCTAATAGCTGCTGTATGACTTGCCTACCGTTCAGAACTGACATACCTTTATCCTGAAATGAAATGAACTCTCATAAGTATCTTGTGCATGTAAGTATAGTATAAGCGAGAACATCTATTTGACCTTTCAAGGACTAAATCCCTTAAAGTTAATGCATATGAATTGGCCAAAAAAGTGGTGGGGTATGCCTTCATCGCCTAGTTTTATTCTAGGGCTGTTACCAAAACTCGCCGCAATAGTCCTCGACTTTAATATGAATAATGGAAAAATGATAAACTCCTCAACATTTGGATTAGCATAATCATTCTGAATAACTAAGGAAGTTATGTTGATAAAGGCTTGAAAGTTAAAATACGAGGCTAATTTCTATTAATCCTACAGCCTCAAAAAAGGTTGTTGCTGTAAAGCAAACCCTAAGGTACGTTAAGTCTTTAAATTATAGCTGTGCGTGTATGTAAATCTTTTGCACCCGCTGGACCCCGATTTCCTATTTTCTAAATGAGAACCATCTTGATCCTCTTCTTATTTGCTTAAATATTTTCAAAACATAAATACTTCGTCTACTTATCGTCAGGCCAAGTACAACAAAATTTTTTCTGCAGATGTTGAAAAGCTTCTATTTGAAAAAAGGAGAACCCGAAGAGAATGGCAAAAGCATAGATCGCCTCAACTTAAAAATAAACTAAAAGAATGCACAAACCAATTAAAAAACTTGTTGGAGGTGCACAGAATGGCATCACTGAATAAATATTTAGAAAGCCTAGACGCGACTTCCCAGACAAATTATTCTCTATGGCGAGCTGCCAGACGTCTAAAAAGACCCGTAATCGCAAAACCTCCACTGCGAAATCTGAGAGGATCCTGGGCTATAAATGACAAAGAAAAATGCGAGCTGCTCGCAAGTCACTTAAGAAACGTGTTCACTGCCAACACGTGTACTGACGTGAGGGAATTACCGCCTGTTGTTGTTAGACGCCCTATGGAAATACGTTTCCGATTTTCAGATGTTGTAAAGGCTATCGTTGACCTAAATGATAAAAAGGCTCCTGGTGTTGATAAAATAAGCAACAAAATGCTTTTAGAGCTACCGTTTATCGCTAAAAGAATTATTCTTTTTATTTTTAATGCCATAATTCGACTTGAACATTTCCCGGCAATATGGAAAGTTGCCTTAGTTAAGATGATTCCTAAGCCTGGTAAGGATCCTTCGAAGGTGGAGTCGTATAGGCCTATAAGTTTGTTACCAACATTGTCAAAATTGTTCGAAAAGCTCTTTGAAAAAAAAAGTTGACTCCGATAATGAATGGAAACAATTGCATTCCAGATCACCAATTTGGCTTTAGAAGTCAACATAGCACAATCGAACAAACTCACAGACTGGTGCAGATTATAAGAAAAACATTTGAGGAAAAGAAGTACTGCTCCGCGCTTTTTATTGATGTCTCTCAAGCTTTTGATAAAGTATGGCACGAAGGCCTGTTAAACAAACTAAAGCTTAACCTTCCAGCTAATATTTTCAACCTTTTAGAAAAATACATAACCGGTCGACGATTTATGATCAAAGAGGGAAATCAAATAAGTTTTTTTCAACCAATTGGGGCTGGTGTTCCTCAAGGGAGTACACTAGGTCCAATTTTGTACTTGCTTTACACAGCAGATATGCCAACCAACTGTTTTACGCATACGTCTACATTTGCTGATGATACCGCTTTTCTCAGTATTCATAAAGATCCTAAAGAGGCTTCGTGCCAATTGCAACAACACGTAACCCAAGTAGAGAAATGGGCAAAATTATGGGGAATAAAAATTAATGAGCAAAAATGTACTCACGTAACTTTTACTTTACGCAAAGAAACGTGCTCTCCAATTCTTATTAACAACCATATGGTGCCTCAACGAACCGAAACAAAATATCTTGGTATTCACCTGGACCGCCGCCTCACATGGAAGCCTCATATAGATGCGAAGTTGACGCAAATGAAACTTTAAGCTACACAAATCCATTGGCTTATCGGCAGAAACTCTGTGCTTCGTCTTGATTGTAAACTTCTACTTTACAAATCGATTTTGAAACCAATTTGGTGCTACGGTATACAACTATGGGGCACTGCTTCCGCATCCAACATAGAAAAAATTCAACGCAGGCAAAACAAAATCCTAATAATGATAACTGGTGCTCCTTGGTATGTTAAAAACAGCAACATCCACAAGGATCTAGAAGTTGCACTTGTAAAATGCGAAATCCTGAACTATGTGGACAAGTATTTAAATAAGCTGGAAACTCACCCAAATCCGCTCGCCCGAAACATCCTGCAACATAGTGGGCACACCCGCCTGAAAAGGAGGGATACTATTGCGCTTATATGAAGCTTGATAATTAATATGAGAACTTAAATTTTAGTCTGGCACTGGCTGGACTTATATTAACTACCTAGTTTTAAGATTTGAACACTTATTGTTAGTTCGCCACAGGCGAAGATTCAATAATAAATATATGAAAAAAAAAGTAAATAAATACTATTAGGGGACCTACAAAGTGTTCAGTTTTGTCCTATTGTCATAATGTTATAAAATTTTAAAATGGTTATACAACCTTCACTAACTATTGGACATTCGGCGAAGGTGCATTTTGAATTGTTATGACAATTTAAGGAATATATGTATAAAAGCAACAACAATACTTCTGTCAATTATCCACTGGATCCCACTCAGGCTCACAGTTTTGTAGAAGTTGAATTGCAATCTAGGAAGAGAAAATTTACCAAGATTTTGAGGAATTTAGTCAAGATTTAAAAGCTGTCTTTCAGCAAGTGAAGAAAAAGAAATGAACATTAATATAAAAGAGGACAAATATTGTATATAAAAATATGCTTTGAATTAGTTTAACAAAAACTAAGAAAATAAATTAAAAACATTTAGTTTAAAACCCCGTTATTAAATCTTTGTTTTTTAAAATTCATTAACGCACGAACACTCAAAACAAATTTTATGTTTATTTAGTTTTGAATAGAGGCCTTTTTCTAAGAGGAGTTTTCGTTGTTTAGGCTTTTGTTTTCCCATTATCAAACATATGTACATCAATTTAGATATGCGTTTGTGCATATACCTTCATCTCAGTATTTTTCTATTGACTTACTGCCTGGAAAGTATTTCATGAATCCCAAAAAGCTAAAATTAGCAAATAACAATCAAATAGAAAATACATCAATCTCGGCATGTTAAGTACATATGTACGCACCTAAAAGTATGCTACAACATCTACATTTAAATACATCGACAGTATTAAACAGTTTGCTTGTTTACTTCTAGTCTCACCATGGTCCCTATTTTCAATTCACTATAAGGTAACCTTACTTTAAGTCTTTTTTTACGAGAACTTTAAAATTTTATTGAAAAAGTTAAGCAATTTTAAAAAATTGATTTTATTTTAAACTTGGGGAAATATCTGACTTAAATCTCAGCCTCAAGAATACCTGATTACATTTTTGAAGTTTAGCTTAATGCTGTTGATTTTTTATTAAAATTTCTTCAAGGATATGGCCACATTACTCCATATAGATTCTCACATCAATTTTCAAAATTTTATTTCTTTCTGGCATTGACTTTTGACTTCAATTTAGACTGGCGGAGTGAAAATGCACTATTGTCGGTGTGTGCACATGTGGTTTATTATATTCCTATTTCAATGTCGAAATTTTGCCCTTTTGTCGTCAACAATCAAAAACCTATTTCACTATTATAAATATGTACAAGCATAAATGTATACATATGTATAAATGTGTGCAAATGAATGTACGCTCGCACAAAAGTCAACATGATACCAGCCTGTTTGCTATGATTTGCTTTTTGGCTTATCAATTGTTACACAATCAGCAATAAATTTTACGTCCAACAACAATAGTCCTTTCTTAATGCCTTTGCTACTGGTTTTATGTTTGCTGTTCAGCTACTGTATTATCGCATTTTATTAAAATGATTGTTAATCGCTTTATTTAAACATTGTATTTGTTTAGAGAAAACATTCAAAAAATAAAGGGGGATATAAACGACCAGTAGCGAAATTGTGTGGGAATTGAAGCTTAAAGGAAATCAAGAAAACAATTAGGAAATAATAAAATAGTTTTAGAGTTAATTGAAATTTAAGGAAATTAAAAAAATATATTTGAGTTGTACTTGCAAATTAGTAACTGCCTTAGGCAAAATAAAAATTAAAATACATACATATACATATGTACATATTAATATGTATTTTCATTTATTTTTTTTTTAAGGAACTTAGTTATTTAAAACTTTTTTAAAAAGGTAGTAGAGAAGATACATGCAAGTATTCTAATAGGCTTGAGTCCATCTAAGAAGCGTCCTCCAAGCCACCTCTGTCGACGAATCTGCAGCACAGGGCAGTGGCAGGTAAGGTGTTCTACAGTCTCTATCTCTTCCTCGTCTCCGCATACCCTGCAGAAATCTGGAGAGTTCCTGTCACATTTGTTCGTCCTATATCTCACATCGCAGCGCCCTGTAAGATTCCCCATTATGCACCTCAGAACCCCGCCCCCTGCTTTCCTTGAGCAGCAGGTCAGCGCCCATCCTGTTTAGCCTGGCCCATAAAAGTCTAAGGATTCTGCAATCAGCACTGTCCCTCCAAGTTTGGCCCACCTTTTCCATTATCCAAGTCCCTATCAGTCCATAACAGAAACTCAGTGGTGGCCTCACCGGCTAACAACTGAGTTCAATATCCCGGGCCTATCCCTTCGTTGCCAGTTCATCGGCAATTTCGTTTCCGGAAACGTCATAATGACCTGGAATCCAGCAGAGCCTGACCCTGCGTGTTCCAATGATCGCCCGAAGAGCAGGTCTGTAGTCGCTTTCGAGTCTAGTCCTGACATAATGTCCCCCTAGAGTCCTAAGCGCGCCCTGACTATCAACGTAGATCGTCACATCCCCTCTCCCATCCGCATCCACCCCTATCAATTCCGCGGCCTTCATTACTGCCAGAATTTCAGCCTGGAAAATGCGGCACTCGTCCGGAGGTCTATAGGACCTTCTTTTCACTCTAAAAAGATATTAATTAAAATCAACACAAAATCTCCTTTAAATTTAGACATTAAGAAATTAGCTCAATTCTAAAATTAACTAGATTTTCTGTCATTTACAGCAAAACATAAAGTGTCACAAAAAAAATTACAAACTTATTTATCATCCAGTATTGTGAATTTTGGTAGTCAACGGGATACTGAGGCGGTGTATTATGAAGGGGTTAAAAGTAGTGGATCATGCACACGAATCATTGTTTTTGTCTCGGGAAAATCTTGTCCCGTACGAACGAAGTAATGCAAAGTGAATTTTTTGATCTGACGGCTTGGGCCTTGGACAAGGGACTGGGAGTAATCCCAAAGAAGGCGGATGTAGTTCTCTTGAGCAGGAAGTATAAAGTGGCAGACTTGGAGCTGCTGGAGCTTTACAGGGTGTTACTAAAACTAGCGTCTAGGGTCAGAAATCTTGGCATCGTCGTCGATGGCAAGTTACTTAAAGGGAAAATAGGGAGGGGAAGGTAAGGAAGACTCTTAATGCCAATTTTTTCTGCAGGAACTCCATTAGTAAGATTTGGGGTTTGCAACCGGCTACGATGAACTGTATTTACATATCCGTTGCAAAACCAATTCTTACGCATGGTATGGTGGAGGACCTTTGATAGTGGCAACATAAGGTCAAGGTTTTAGAGTTGGGCTGTAGTAGGAATTACGGGGGCCAGGGATAGTACACCCCAGGCAGAGCTGAATATTATTCTGCATGTTCTTCCTATTGACGATTTCGTTGTTGGTATGGTGGCAGGGAGCTTGCTAAGGTTCATTGAGTCAAGAATGCATGCTTAGGGCAGATTCAGATAGACATGCTGCTATTCCAGGAAGAGTCGATTATGGTTGACTCCTGTGGCGGTTAGGCTTGACTTCACTTTGGGATCTTGCCCTAGGTAATACTTCTGGATAGGGTGACATGGAAGGGATCCTAAAGGCTGTATGAGGGTTATGCAGTTTTCACTGATGGATCAAAGATAGAGGCGGGCAGCGGGGCTGGTGTCTATAAAGTGGACACGGGAGTAAGGATATCATACAGACTTCCGGACGAGTCAGCGTTTTCCAGGCTGAAATTCTGCTTGTGCCGAGGGCCGCAGAATTGTTAGGGGAGGACGCAGATTGAAGACGGGACGTGACAATCTATGTTGGTAGTCAAAAAATGCTCAAGGCTTAAGAGGGACATCATGCCAGGCCTTGATTTGCAGACGACTGCAGACGTGCTTATGGCGACACGCAGGGTTAGGGTCTGCTGGGTTCCGGTTCATTGTGACATTTCCAGCAATGAAACTGCCGATGAACTGGCAAGGAAGGAATCGCCCATGGATATCGATCTTGTTTGTGAGACGGTGATGCCACCATTAGGTTTTTAGTGTGAATTGATAGGGACTTGGTAAAGAGCAAGAAGGGCCGAATCTGGGAGGACAGGCCTAATTGCGGGATCTCCAGACTTCTGTGGCCTTAACTAGACAGGATGGGCCCTAACCTTCTCCCCAAAGAGAGCAGGGGGGTTTTGAGGTGCATAATTGGTACTCTAACAGGGCACTGTCATGTGAGATATATGACGAGCAAATGCGACATGAGCTATTCGGATTTCTGCAAGTTGCGTGAGAATGAGAAGAAGACAGAGGCGGCAAAATACCTTGTCTATCACTTCCCTAGCCTGTAGATCTACCCACAGAGGTGGTTGGGAGGGCGTTTTTTAGATAGACTTGGTAAGGTCTTTAGCTGTGGGCTAGGGAGCATCATAGGATTCATCAAAGGGGTTATGTGGCTGGGTAGATAGGTGATTTAGCCCTTACGATAACTGACTCCTTTTAACTTCTTAAGGACAGAATTCTTCTCTATTTTCTTATATCTACCTACTAAATGCTTGTCTTTCCTATTTCTACTTTCTAATCTTCTGAAAGGATTCACAATGAGCCTAGGGGCCCCTGGGTGGAGGTAGCAAATTGCACTTGCCACTTACCTTCGAAACCCAACCTAACCTTTTCGTTACTAAAAAATTACTGAAAATCAGTATCTTTGTGCAGTTAAAGATTTGAATAACTCTCTAAACCAGTTAAAAGAAATTTTGTATAAAAATTTAACTGGTTTTCCATTCAATACCAACTTTACGAAATACTTCCTAAATAATTCACAGTCAGTAATAATTTTTTAGTGTAAAGAGACAGAGCAGATTTTGAAATCTCCAGACATCTGTGGCCCAGGCTGAATAGAAAAGGTACTTATCTGTTTCTCAAGATGAGCAACGGGGATCAGTAGTGCTTAATTGGAACACTACTTCAGACTTCACTAGGATGTGCGAAGGGAAAATGGAAACCGTTGGAAGCCTTGCTTACCTCCGCCCAGGGCCGCAGGTATGGCCACAGAGGTGGCTGGGTGAGTGCTTCTTTGATGGACTTGATGAGGTCTCTGGGTCGGTACTAGGAAACATTTAGTAGCTTTAATGCAGCCGAAATTTAGTTTTTTTCTGTTTTCTTTAAGTAAAGACATATTTTTTGCCGTCTTTCTACTTAATTGCTTTTCTTACTGTTCTCAATCCTTTTTTTCGAAAGGAATTTACACTCTTCTTCCTAGGTGGAAGTAGCTTATACTCTTCATCACGACCCTTCGAAACCTTACCCAATACACAAACCAGATCCCCTTAAATAACTTTATTAGTTGGGTTCCTTAAAGTTCTAGACTAATATATGTACCTCTATTTTCCGGAAATAGTAATAAGAAGTTGCGAATTACATTTGTTCTTTATAATATGTTTAAAGCAGAAATAAAAGAAACCAGCCCCCCTGTTCTGTAACTGGCGAGAAGTTTTCGCAGCGAGAAAATTTTATTTATTGTCATAGTCTTCCCATTATTAACAGTGTGACTTAGATAATACATAAACTCTCATTATACAACGTTACAAGTAAAAATTATTAGGTTTATGGCGTTCATCCTGTCTTTTTCATGGCGACTATAAACTTTTCGATGCGAGAAGTTCTCACTAAAGTTACAGAACACAGGCATAGTTATACTTGCCACTTTGTTTGCTTTAATATACTTTTAAGATTGCTTAACTATTTTAGTCTATTTGGGGGCAAGTTTTGTTTTTTGTTAAAGTAAGGCAAATGAAAACAAACATATTGATTAAATTTAAATATTATTATTAAACATTTTGTTGTGGCAAATTAGGGACACCAAGTATGTATAGAACCGGTATTAATATTAATTTCAAAATGTTAGTTGTGTATAATTTATTCATTTACTTAGTACTTTAGGAAACAGAAATTAATCATTTTCTTATAGTATTTCCCAACTAAAGCACGAAAATTAAAAATCAATCTATTTAATAACACAATCTTGATTACCCAAAAAAATTCGTGTTATTGTATGGCTTTCAAGCTGGTGTATACAAATTACTATTATTCTTTATATAAAACACCACCTAAATTGACAATATTTGATTAAACTAATGTATTTATAATTTCTTTTTTCCGTTTAGAGAAACACAAAAACAAAACATTCCCTTAAATTTTTGTTTGAAAAGTATGAGTTTTTTTACTCAAAAAAAATAATAATACAATTTTTGAAACATTAAATAGAGATTCATATATTATTTATAATAAAATTGGTTTTATTGTAAATAATTATTTTTTAACATATCAAAAAGAGCTTTGACTTATAAAAAGTTTTTTTTTACTATTTGTCGTACTTAGCTGCTTTTATTATATGTGTTGATTAGCATCGTTGCTGAAATTTAAGCTCTATTAACAAGTTGGAAGCACACCCAAATCTGCTCGCTCGAAACATCTTATAGTATGCACGAAACAGTCGATTGAATAGAAGGGATACTGTGGCATTTAGATAAAACCTTTATAAATGTTTAATACTTTAATTTGAAAACTTTAATTTTAGTCTGGCACTTGCTGGAATAACATAAACTATTTAGCTTTAAGATTTTACCACTTATTGTTAGTTCGCCAAAGGCGAAGATTCAATAATAAAAAATTTAAAAAAAAAAAAAATATTAACAATTAGATATTGAATTGGAACAATAAAATTGCTGATTTAATTGTTATTTATAACAAATTAAATTTTTTTAATAATAATGCGTTAATTTGCAGTCTGAGTCTGACAATTTGGTAAAAGTATACTTGTAACAAAATTGGTGTTACTTAAATGTTGCTTATTTTTTGTATCTGTATTCAAGGAGTTAGGAAATAAAACTAAGTTTAACAAAAAAGCTGAAGTTAATTGAAAATTGATACAAAAAAAATATTTTAAACAAAAAAAAATAGTTTTTTTTATAACAGATATTCAGTTTTTGGCAATGCACACGGATACATATACTTTTGACCTATTTTACAACTGGAAATTAACTCACTACCCGTGAGAAGTTAAATGCTTTCAAAAATATTTAAAGGAATTAACGCCAGTTAGAAAAATTAAACCTCAAGACAGGCAGTAACTGCGTTCCCGTACTTTTTGTTTGAAAGCAACTATGTTTATTTACTATTTTTTAATAATTTTTGGGCCTAGATTTTGGCACTTTGCATTTCGGTACTCTTGTTTTTTTTTTGTACCAACAAACCAGGTAGCAGCAACATAGGTAGCCAAAGTTTAAAGAGATTTTTTGCTAAGAACTTATAGTTTAACTTAGCTTAAAAAAAAACATTTTTGATGAAATGAAAGAGAAAGGATCTTACGTTGGTAAATGTTTTATTTAATGTCGGCAATTCTGTATGAAACACAATATCAGGTAAATGTCTTTTCTTGTTAGCCTCAAAAATGCGAACCTTTTTGAGCATATTTTTCATTACATTTTCACACATTTCACGCAGTATTTTAAAGATTTTATCACGAATATTTTGTTTGATATGCTCCAGGGTTTGATTGCATAAACCTTGCTTTTCAGACACCTCCACAAAAAAAGTCAGGAACAGTCAAATCAGGCAACCATGGAGGCCAATCAACATCACCACTCCTTGAAATAATTTGCTGTGAAAAGTGGTCTCGCAGCAATTCTATTATAATCCTGGCTCTACGTGATGTGGCACCGTGTTAATGATACCATATGTAAACCAAGCCCAAGGCATGCAGTTTTTACATTAAAAAGTTTTCAATCATATCACGATATCGCTCCACCGCTTTAGGTTTTAAAAAAGTATGGTCTAATGATTCCTCCTGACCAAATTGCACACCAACTGTCATTTTTAATCGATGCAAAAGTGATTGATGAACAATTTGAGGGGTTTTCATTGCCCAGAACCGACTATTCTGTTTATTCACATACAAATTTAAGTGAATTTGCCTTGTCACTCTTTATGATTTTTTCATGAAAATCGGGGTTTTCTTGGGCAAGCTTTTCATGTATATGCGGCGTAAATGGTCTTCTGGAAGAAGCTCTTGTGTAAACTGAATCTTAAATGGAAACAAATGCAAATCCTTGTGCAAAATTGTGGTCAAAGTTGTTCTTTGAAGACAAAGCTCCTAAGCACGGCGTGGAGTTGAGGTTAATGGATTGTTTTGAACATTTTCTTGACAAGTAGTAATTTTTTCAGCCAATTTTGCAGCACGTTGTGGGCCATGCTTGGTCTTATAAAAAGAAATTTTTACAAAAGAAAAATGTAAATTTAAACAAATTTTTATTATTTAAAATACTCGAAAAGACTCACCGTTTTGCTTTATCTACTTAGAACCATAGAAAGGTTGATAATCAACCTTTTGACTTGAAAGAATGCGCATAAAAAAGAACGAACAGATAAAACGTTAGTTTTTAACTCTTTATATCAACAAACAAAATATTTCACAAATACTTTCTAACTAATTACAATCTCATTTTCCATGGCCAAAAATATTAATTAATAATATTAAATATTATTTTGAAAAAGTAATTATTTAACAATTTACTTAACCTGTCTTAAAGGAAAGCCATCGATTTAATTTTATTGGAAAATAATCGTTTTCATTTAACTTGCTATTAATTTGATTACCTTAATGTCATAAAAACCTTAAAAAAATCAATTGTTTCATACCATTTCCCAAACCACAAGCAGCAGTTGTTACATGAAACGTATTACAGTTTGCCGTGATATTACCTAAAGTCACAACAAGAATACATTAAATTTATGTGGAATATCATTTTCAATGGATGATATGTACAAACAAATACAATATTAATAATAAATATGTAATTACAAACTACTATTAAATTGGCCAATGATATCAATTTTCAATAAAAAATGTTAAACAGACAATGGAAAATAGTTATTTAAATGTTCAGTTAAAGAGGCTAATTTTTTAAATAGAAACGTAGGTGTAAATTTTATACAAAAAATTAAGTAAAATTTAATAACTTTTGGGAAGCTTTTCCCTAAATAATAAATTTTTTTAACATTATTTGTTTCATAAAAATTTATAAAAATTTGGTAGAAAAATAAAAGTGTACTTTTAAGCTTAAATTACGTTCTTATAAATTTTAACCCTTTGACGACGAATGGGACACATATGTCCCATTTGGTTTTTTCATCGATACTGCAACATTTTATAATTGATTTTTACAAAATCGGTCTTGTTCGACAAAAAACAAAAGCATCTTTTGCTGTCCGTGTTAAACTTAAGTTTCTTTTTAGTTCAACTGTGTTTTGGACGTCCTAAAGTCAAAAATCTGTATTTTTTTTTTTTAAATTTTAGTTTTTTAATATCTCGGATTCTAATGAATACTGTTGTATTAACTTCTAGCATTCGATACATTAATTCCTAATGAAAGTAATTGGATAACGAATTCTGCATCGGTTCTATACTTTTATGGGGAGAACTGAAAATATAATGGGACATATGTGTCCCATTCGTCGTTAGAGGAATTTTTGTATTGCATTTTTTTATATTATATTTAATACTTTAAAACTGAAAGACAAAGAAATCGCAAACAATTCACTAAAAAACCAAATTAAAAAATTCTCCTAAATTATGAAATCCAATAAATGGTTCATATAAGGCGAATCCAAATTAAACTTGTTTGTGATAAATCTCAAAACAATTCCTATTCTTAGTAAAGCACATTGGTTTTTTGCATGTAAAAAAAATTGTCTTTGTTCGGCTTTCGATTCCGTTTTTTGTGCAAACAACACATCGCTTCCTGACTCCTCCTTCCATTTTTGTTTGATAATGTCCAGTTAAATTTGACAATGCCCCCAATCTTGACCGTGTAAAGGATTTTTTATTGAAAACTTCTAAAACAGATGGGACCTTCTCATTAGCACTTACTTTTGGGTTTAAAACCTGTCCGTATTTGTAATCAGGGTCGATATAAGATGTCGAAACATAATATTGATTGGCTTTTTTCCACTGAAATTTATCTAAAAGGTTTTTATCGGCCTTAGATTTGTTAACATATTTTGTCATTGACGTATCAGTCTTAGAATTATTGTTCTTTGAAGGTTTTTGGGTTTGCAGAATATCTTCGATTTCCAATTCGTCTCCGATAGCTAACGCAGTAAAATTATCTAAAACGCGCCTGTCCGCAACTCCAACACATTTTCTTCATCTTCACTATCTGATGCATTTAAAAGCTGTACAATTTCACTTTCAGTTTTATAAAATCGACGCAATCTGCTCATCTCTAAAAATAACTGCTACGGTTTACAAACGGGATGCAAACTGTTGGACACTTGAAAAGAAACTAGTAGCTGAGTTTCTGTTATGGACTGATAGGGACTTGGATAACGGACAGTGTTGGCCAAACTTGGAGGGACAGGGCTGATTGCAGGATCTCCAGGCTTTTATGGCCCAGGCTGGACAGGATGGGCACTGACCTGCTGCTTAAGGAGAGCAGGAGGGTTCTGAGGCGCATTATTGGGACTGTCACAGGGCACTGCGATGTGAGATATAGGACGAACAAATGGGACATGAACTTTCTAGATTCCTGCAGGGTATGCGGGGACGAGGAGGAGATAGAAACGGTGGAGCATCTTGTCTGCCACTGCTCTGGGCTGCAGATTCGCCGAAAGAGGTGGTTTGGAGGACGCTTCTTAGACGGACTTGGTGAGGTCCCTGGCAGTGGGCTGGGGAGCACCTCCGAGTGGAGGTGGCGGGTTTTGGACTCGCCACTACCCTTCGTAACCTAACCTAACCTCACCTAACCTAACCTAACCTAACCTTGAATAACTTTTGTGTGCTTCAAAATGTTAAAAAAACAACATACAACATGCAAACGATCAGCAATCAAAAGTTAAACCCTTTTTTGTTTGTTTTGCAATGTAAATAAAGCAATACTTTTGTGCATGCATTAACATGTTTACCGTTTGCAACGACAAAGTGCTTTTACATGTTCAATGAATTTGTTCCCAAATTTTTACCTTTGATGACGAATGGGACACATATGTCCCATGATTTTTCTCGTATAAGGAGTAACAATTTTTAAATTTTGGCAAAATGTTAGTCAAGAAATGTAGCGTTTCCGAGAAAGAATCCGCAATAAAATTTTAAAAATCTCTAGCCAAAGATTCTTCGTCGTCAAAGGGTTAATGTATAAAAGTATACCCATATTCCTGTCCAAAAGTTATTTTCAAGTACATACATCTACAAAGCTTTATTTTAGAAGTTTCAATTTAAAGTTTAAGCAATTAATAAAAAGTCAGATCAATGGTTTTCGGAATTATCGTGTCGATTTTGTCGACTTCAACAGAGACCCAACAAAATTACTATTTATTATTTACTACGGCCTCTTGAAATCAGATACGATCTCTTTTCAGAACTCTTTCTACTCGGTACTTCTCTAAGTTAAATGCTAATCTGTTCTATATAAACAAGCTTTAATTAGAATTTGAATACTATTTTTACATTCATATTCTACATTGCGTAGTCCAAACTAAATCCAAATACAACCCTATGTTCTCTTATTCTCATCCTATTTAAGTTTACCCCAAGTTACTCCTATTATTGACTTTTTTTGTTTTGGCCATCTATCGGTTGACTCTAAGCAAGGCACTCAATTTAACAGCTGATCGCGTTATTCGCCTGGTTAAAGTTTGTTTCCTTTTGTATTATTTTGTTCGTAACAACCAGGGTGCACTCAACCAGGCAATATTAAGAGCCCAGCTGATAAAAATTAATGTGACATTTTTACGTTACAAATATTTAATTTTGTATAAAATTCTTAATTTTTCTGACATTTCACCGTTCAAATACAAAAAGAAAATGCAGAGGGCGAATCTCTAAAATTCGTAGTCTCAAGGCGAATTAAAATAATTCGCCCTCTGCATTTCCTTTTTGTATTTGATAAAATGAATGTCAAAAGAATTTTAAACTTCAAAAACATAAACAAATCTAACAATCACTTTCACAAAATTTCAAGGCGAATTCATAATCAGCTGGCTTCTTAACACTACCTGTATTAGTGTACCCTGGTAACAACTAATATTTCAAATATTTGAAAAAGGAAACAAATATTTACATATTTTTCGTAAAATTTCGAAATTGAAATTAAAATAAAAAAATATTTAAAAAAGTACCAATTGCCTGTGTAGCGGCAAATAAAAATATTCTAAAAGGAGTTATTGCTAAGTTTAAAAACACCAGAAAAAAGTAGTGATGTGTTGTGTGTGTGTGCCTGAATTCTATGTTGCGTTTTGATTATTAAGGATGTTCCACTTATTATTCATAATTGATCATTGATAAAAACTGCTTTTCTCAAATAATCCGAAACAAAATATTGAATTTTTATCCTTTTTAACCATTTTAACCCTTAATTTGTTTAAATTTTTTAAATTCGCCTTACATTTGACAGTAAAATGATTTGGATTTTGTGTTTGTAAGATCAGGGCAAGGCACATTCAACCAGGTAATATTAAGAACCCAGCTGATTAAAATCAATTTGACATTTATACGAAATAAAAATTAATTTTATATGGAATTTTTAATTTTTCTGACACAAAAGGAAATGCCTTGAGTTTACCTTGTTGAATGTGCCTTGGATGAGGGCATAAAAACACATCAATAGTTACTTCTGTTATTTACTTTTTTAATTTTTATTTTGTTTTGGTCATCCATCGGTTGACACTGAATTTTTTTATTAAATTAAAACTATTATAAAAACCAATATAAATTATTATTAGATACAAAAATTTATATTTTGTTAATCAAATAATAGGACAATTTAAAAAAAGCAAAAGTAAAAATTAAATAAATTTAGAGTCATCCGATGGATGGCCAAAGCAAAATAAGAAAAAAAGTAAACATTATATATAAAACTAATGATAAATGAAAATAGAATGAGTATAAGAGAACATAGTTTTGTAGGTGGATCTAGTTTGGTCTAACAATTAAGAAGATTAATAAAATTTCTGTATTAAATTTCTGGGTAAAGTGTATCTAAATAAAACAAATTTACATTTAACTCATAGTATTACTACTTAATTTTTAACAAAAAATGTCCATTCCTAGTTATTACAATAAAAGTTATGAAATTAAAGCCGAGTAAATAGAAATTTCTTAAAAACACTACGCTATTTCATCTGATATTAATATTAAATGCTTATCATAGAAAAGATAATTACATTTTTGCTGCCTTAAACATTTAGATCCCCTTAGATTTTGAGGTTAAATATTTTTAATCCCATTTTTTTTATATCTACAATATTAAAACTTTTAGAATTCTAGCTATTTGTTGTTCGCATTTGACCAAATACTCACGCGACGTTACATAATAGTAAATCAAGTAAAAAATAGCATTAGAGAACGCGACACACTTTGTCAAGAAAAATAATACTTTCCATTAAATAAGTTCTTAAGAAGTTTTTGATTTAGGGTAATACAAACATTTCTTTATTTAGATTGATATTATCAACCATCTGATTACATTGATCATGACTGCGTATTATTAAAAACTATATTCCCTTCTTGTACGTGGCAGAAACATATTATCAGAATCCCAGCCAAAACTTGGAAGTGAATAGTCATTACAAATTTTCTACCTTTTAATTACTATTTCATACCGTCTGTGTTACTTAGCTGCTGTTAGATAATAAGTTATTTCTTATCTTAAATTTAGGCAGATAGCGTTAGTTTTAGAATTGTGTATATTATTTTAGTTTGATATTTTAAGCCAGTTTTAACCAAAACATAAAAAAAACTTTAAATACAATGCAATGCAATGCTCTAAGTGATTAGGGGCCCCAGGAAAAGGTTATTTTAATGCCAATAAAGTAATAGCTTATTCAAGTCCCGCTTTGTAAGCGAGCATGGTAAATACTTAGTACCTCCAATATTTTCGCCATGTTAAAATAATGGTTTAAAATGTTAATGAAAAAGAGTTTTTTTGATTTTAAATCATTACAAGGCAATGTAAATTTTTCTTTTATGGCCCATTTTATATTAAATTGTGTCAGTATGTTTTGGGTAGAAAAATTCCGGTAAATAAATCAACCAAAATATTAATATTTTATGAAAACGTTTCCGTATATTTGTTTTTCTGTTAAGCTTTACATTTAAATTTATTGATATATAAATATTTTCTTTTAAAATTTAATAAGAAAAATATTTTCTATATTTGTTTTATAAGTTGAACCAAAGAGAGATGTACATTTGTATACAGAAAAATTTCTGAATATTTAAAATTTGTCTAAAGAATTTAGTTTTATTTAAAAAGAAAAATTTAAACTAATTTCTTTTTGTCTACATAGTTTTCTTTAAAGCATGTAAAATATTATTTGATGCACAAATGAATAGAAGAGATAGCTTTAACTTGAGATTAAATAATATTTATATTTTTTTCGAAAACTATTTCAAAGGAAAGTAATTTTTTTAATTATAAACCGCAAAAAAAGGAAAACAAATAAAATAATGCCTAATAGATGATTTTAAGAGAATTCCTACAAGCTTAAATTTTTTGGAATCTACAACATTTTTGATGCATTATATGCATTCACAAAAAAACTGTCCAAATGTTAAATTTTGATATTAAATAAATTAAATAAAATGAAAAACTTTTTTTATTACAAAATACCTATATTCCAAACTTATAAAAAGCTTACTTTAAAAATCAACTGTCAACCTTTAAAAAACTGTAAGGTAATTTGGTTGTTTTTATATTATTTTCGGGTCCCAGTTTTTGCTAGTAAGTTATATAGACACACATATTTGTGAGAAATTAATAATAATAAGAAATATAGCACAGTTTTGAACAGAATATTTAAAGTGTCCGGAAACATCCGGAGGTATTTTTGGTGTCTGTCCTCTTTTTTTAGAATTCGGGGATAACAACCCTACACTAAGCTTATTTTACATTAGGCAATTGTTTACAAAAATTTATTTTTATATAATTGCTTACCTATAGAATTAAAAAAGGAATATAGGTTGTATTGCTTTGAAGATAAAGACAACTGCAACTTTTTAGAAAAAATTCTTGAAATCCACATTTTGCTATTTTTGGATCCAAAAAACTTTTAAAGGACCTTTTAACAGGATAGCCGTAAAAGTATTTTATATTTCTGTGCGATTATTCTCTGAAAAATTTTTTTTTATTCCCTTTAGTATTTGCCTTACATAATTGAATAACTAATGCAGGCACAGTCCAACACATACAACAACATTGTGGTCACTTTGGAAATTTAAAAAATTAATATTGTTTTGTATTCGTATCTAAACAAATAATATAAAAGAATTGTAAAAAAAAGTAAAGTTAAATTATTTTTAAAATACTAGGCCAAATATATACAAATAAAATTTTAAGAAAAAAAAAAACTAGTGATGAAAACCTCAGAATATAAAACATTTATTTTACAAAAGTTATAAAATAATTAAAATTTTTTTTTAGAGAAAATCATGATTTCAGCAATTAAACATTTTCTTCTTTTGTGTAATTTCTGGGAAACTTTAAAGAAATTGAATTGCCAATAATGATGTAAAAAATTAATTTTAAAATGTCTTTAAAATGACATCTGTATAAGCAAAAATGTGGGAAATATAAAATCATCTGTCCATAATTGAAGTCACTTTAATTAAAAAAGCAATTATTTCAATCCAAATAATTTAAATGGTTGTAATCGAAACCTAATAACCTTTTACCATCAAAAAGGCTTTAGTTAAATTATCCAAATAAGTAAATTAGACTTTTTACTACCACTGTCTATGGTATAAATCCCAGAGTACCTTAAAATGATGAATTAGTGCGGACGAACTTCTTTTAGTGGGTGGTTTTTTTGCAGTTATAGGGATAGAAAAATTGGTAGGCAGTAAAGTAAGTTTCTAAAAAGAAAATTCAGTGTCGTTAATTTATTGTGTTCTATTGCACAAAAATTGTACATCCTATACTTTAAGAAAGCGGTGATTTGGTATCAAAGGTATTTTAATGCAAATGAGGGCATTTACCATGGACTCTGCGATTGGAAGGTAGGCAAATCAGAACCGGTTAATGGGTAAATTTGGGTTAAATCTAAATATAGATCTTGTCGTAGCACGTGGCCCAGTGATGGCCTGACAACCGCAAATATGATACTGTTTTTACTAGGTAAACAATGATATCTTAAACTGAATCAAACTTTTAATTATCAGCTCCTATATTTTTACTTTGGTTATGGTGACATCTAAGAGTTAAGTTCGGACAAATAGAAATTATGTACCATTTGTTATGAATTTTTATATTAGCCTGACTGCGTATAGGAAGTGATAAGGCTAGGTTTGTGAAATACCCTACTTTTGTCCTGATAACTTCTACAGATGTCGTTACCGGTAAATATCCTCGGACATGGTATCCTAGTGGTTTAACATCTAAATACATTGAATCATCTAATCTGTAAAGTTAATCCTACGTATTTATCCACGCGGAGTTTACAGGAATAGAGGAGGGTATCAGAGAAGTGATCGATCTCCCCATCATCCGATTTTGCTACATCCTTTGGCAGTGTATCGGCAGGATAGTTCCACGCATTCCGTGTGCTAGCAGAGTTGTGCTAGAACGCATCACAATCCAGCATAGGGATGTCCGGCATTTGCAGACTAGTTGTGATGTACAGTATTTGTCAGTAGTGGACGTAATGAAAACTCAGCTGATCCTGACACTATTGCCAAATATACCGTAGTAACGTAGCAATTTGGTCACTATGCCAATCGCTTACGTTTCAACCAGCAGTGCACTTTACTATTGCAAAGACTGATCGAGATCCATATTCCAGTTTGTGTAATGAATATGCTTTCACGAACACTTGTCCCTTCCGTATACATCTTCAGATAGGCAGGTCATGAGAAGACAATTTCATCTGAGACTTCGCCTGAAATAACAAAGATGTATTTCCAAAAAGGAGAAGGTTTCAGGATGCAGTATTCAATCGAATTGCGAACCAAATTGTTAGTCTCAATAAAACCTGCTCGTGCTATGTCTCTCTTTGCCCACAGCATGTGATATTATCGCGATGTTCATGCCCAGCTTCTTTGCAAGGAGCTTACTAAGAGCTGGTTTAGTATGGTTGAATTACCTCTTGTTGGAGTTGATCACATTGCGCCTGCAATTAATGCCACCCTGTAGAGCATAGTTATCCCAATATTAGACGATTCATGATAGAATACATAACTTTTGTTCACAACCTTAAAAGGAAATGGGTTCCATGTCCGCTTTTTTAAGTTACCTGGTTTTTTGAGGACTGAGGTCCCGATTCCTTCAAATGGCCCATTGAAACATACATTGCAGCTTACCACTCCATTCAGTGTTAAAGCTAAAAAAGAAATTTGTGAGTAGCTAGAGCTTCCTCTTAGAAGATTTGATGTACAGTCCGTTCCTTACTAAGTGTCTTCAACGCCAACTTCATCCTATGAAAGATGGTATGCAGATGGAGACGAGATATGGTCACTACTACGTAATTCATGTAAGTTATTAGATAAAGCTCTACCCAGAGGGATTTCCCTATTCACTGATCTCGTAGCATTAGCTCGTTCTATCGTAGACCTAAGTATACCAAGGTCCAGTAAAAGTGGTTAACAGCTTATCCTATAGGGCATGTTTATGGCAGCTATGCAAAATAACAGACCAGTCATCTGTGGTTTAAGCAGGCAAATCTTTGATATCCGAAAACGTCTCTGCGGCAACTTTTATTAAACTATTTTTAAAAATAGGGTCTGTACGCTGGGTTAGACGTGCATTTTCTATTTCTGAACATAAGCAATAACGTCGGCAAAATGACGTCACAAAAATTTAATTTTAGTAAGGAGTCGGTGCTAATTATTTTCAAACCAAGACCTATTTACAGTAGCATTTTTTATAGAAGTAAAAAAATGCAGTTAAAAAAATTACGGATTTAATATTTTTGTTATATTAATAATATTTAAAATAACATTAATATTTATCCTCTTTAACCTAAGTTTGAGATGGCACTAAAAAATATCTCAAGAGAATGGCTTCATAAGTTAAATATTTATATTCGATATTTACTTTCTGCTTAATCAAAATAGAAAGGAATATTTAAATTCTAAAATATTTTGGTATATATAAAACAGAAATTAACAGAAACCTAAAATTTTTCTGCTGCCCAGATAATTTCAACATATTTTTGTCTTCTATTCTGGTATCCAAAAAATTAATTAAAATTTTTCTAAATATATTTTTACCCTTCTAATAAAAAACAAATCCAGCATTTGACTTTTTATTTCACAAAATCTCTAAACACAAACTTTATATTGCAACCGTATATGTTAACTTACTCCAAAGCAAACTATTTAAATGAACTTTAGAAAAATCTAACTAGACACATTGCTAGACAATATTCGTTTTTTCTGTCTTGCAAATAACATTTCACCGTCTGTCACAAGTGTCGGCTGCAGCAACTAAAACGCAAATATTTTTGTACAAAATTAAAACATAAAAATTAAAGCAGAAAAAATAACATTTTTCAACTAGAGTATGAACTTCATTTTGCAATTACACGCATATGCATAAATAATGTAGTCGATGCAAGCAAAATATATAGAAAAAAATATAACAAAAGCTAAAATATAACAAAATAAAATGAAAACAGCAGATTGTATGTGTGTAAGGAGCGAAATAAAGGATTTAACATTTTATATCAAAATATACAAACAAACAAGGCAACCAACACTTTTAAATATTACACTTTAGACATGGTCCAAAACATTTTCGCACACTCACACACAAACCCAGTTGAACAAGGCAGACAATCAGACAGGCAGACAGACAGGCAAATATAACAGACAGCATCATTTTGTTATAATACTGAGTATAAAAGTGCTGCAGCAGTTTGTATTACCCTTGAAATTTACACTTAGTAAAAATTTCATATTTATATACACACACATATACATACATACAAATACACACAGCTACACTTACTAATAATAATAATAAAAACTCTCTCTACAAAGAAATTTTTTGCACTGACTGCTATAGTTGTTAGAGATGAAAAATTGAAAAGTACCTTTTTGTTATAAGTACACACTATTCGGAATTAAGTACTATTTTAAACCGAATAATTATTTGTAGTAAACAACTTTTGAAAATATGAACGAGAATTTAAGCTACGAAAATAAAATGTCTTTGTAGTCCAGTGGTTACAGTCTCAGCCTAGTAAGTAGTTTAGCTTGATTGAGCCAAGCATTTTTATTTATTTTTATACCCTTCACATAGTGGTAAGGGTATATTTTAGTTTGTCATTCCGTTTGTAATTTTTTTATTATCCATTTGCGACCCCATAAAGTATATATATTCTGGATCCTTATAGATAGGGAAGTTGAAATAGCCATGTCCGTCTGTCCGTCTGTCTGTCTGTCTGTCTGTCTGTCTGTCTATCCGTCTGTCCGTCTGTTGAAATCAAGTTTCCGGAGTCAAATAAAAAGATACAGACCAGTTAATGGTGTCAAACGATTACAAATATCCCGCTAACAATCGCTATTTAAAATCAGCGAAATCGGTTCACTATTGACCGAGATATAAGTGAAAACCCAAAGCAACCCATTTTTTTAGGACAAAATCCGTGCATATATCCCTATATATCTCAGTAAGTATAGTCACTATTGCCACAGAACTTGGAACGAATACTCTTAAAGTAGGCACCTAAATAATGGAAAAATTTTTTTCAGATAGAATCAGGGGAAGTGGTAGTTTTCCTACAATTGCACAAATTTGGTGAAATATTTTATGCGCTATATCTCGGAAACTATTACAGCTATCGACTTAACATGTTCTACAAAAAGTAATTGTACGTTAAGGGCTACACTTTAAAGAAAACATTTTTTGAGTGGGGGCAAAAAAAGGGGTAGCTCCCATACAAATTAACGATTTTTATAAAATATTCGATACGCTATATCTCGGAAACTATAACAGAAATCAAAATCAAATGTTCTACAAAAAGTAATTGGGCAATAAGGGCTACGCTTTAAAGAAAATTTTTTTTTGGTGGGGGGTGAATATGGGGTAGCTCCCATACAAGTTCACAATTTTTGTAAAAATTTCGATACGCAATATCTCGAAAACTGTAACAGATATCGAAATAAAATGTTCTACAAAAAGTAATTGGACAGCAAAAGCTACGCTTTGAAGTAAAAATTGTTTTGGTGGGGTAGCTTCCATACAAATTTACAATTTTTGTAAAATTTTCGATACGCTACATCTCGAAAACTGTAACAGATATCGAAATAAAATGTTCTACAAAAAGTAATTGGACAGCACAACCTACGCTTTGAAGTAAAAATTTTTTTGGTGGGAGGTGAACATGGGGTAGCTCCCATACAAATTCACAATTTTTGTAAAATTTTCGATACGCTATATCTCGGAAACTGTAACAGATATCGAAATCAAATGTTCTACAAAAAGTAATATTTTTAAAATTGATACGTTTTGAAAAAAAAAGTTGAAGACGAGCAGGGAGACTGGAACATCCCTTAAAAATTAACAACTTTTATTAACCTTTTATTAAAAATAATGTCAAAAACTTTTATAACTGTCGACCTCAAACGTTCCTCATCTATTTCTATTATCCATACGAACGTTAACATTTTGTAAAGTTTTCTATGGGCTTAAAACTCACACAAGGTATTTTTATTATATTATTTGGAGTACAAAATAACTCGGCTGGGTATATTAAAAGACCAATGTGAAGGGTATATAAGATTCGGCACAGCCGAATATAGCGCTCTTACTTGTCTTAAATTTGTTTTGTTATATTTTAATCTTTTTTCTATTTTTTGTTTTCTCTTCGCTTATGATTATATGTGTTAAGCCTAGTTCAGTTGAGTTGAGTTAAGGGGTTAATGTGGCTGTAATTTACTAATTCCCCAAATAGAATCAATAAAAATTTATTAAAAATTTTGTTGGATTTTAATTAACATTCTTAATTAAATATCAAATAGGGACTTACAAATTCATTTATTGATACTATTCATTTGTTCACTGGTTAAAAATCAATAAAAATTTAGTTGGGATTACAAATTTCTTAGCTAAGATCAACTTTTTATTTTTTTGTCTATGACAAAGTTTATTTTTTAAGCTCTCGTTGGTTTTAAGCTCATTATATTTATTTTAAAAACGAACAAAAGTAAAAAGGAGCTATTATTTCAAAATTTCAAGTTTATTTAGAGTTTAAAAAATCCTGAAAACATTTTTCTTATATTTAATTACACGTTATGTCAATACAAATATTTTTTATGCTAAAAACAGATTTCTTCTGCCCCGAAGCGTGACCTTGGAAAATATTTCACATTTTTAGTGCCACCCTAAGCACAAGCTGGCGTTTTTTCAATATATGGCTCAACAAAACACATTTTTGAGGGAGATGGAATTGAAATAGATCGTAAGACATGTGGTATCTAATGTCTGTACGAAGTTTAACTAAGTTGTCATTTTTTCACTTTTCGTTATGACAATTTTAATTTTGGGTGTTCGTCTTCCAAAAGTGGCCAAAAATAAAATTTTTCACCAGGGATTTAATATGAAAAAATTAGAGTAAGGGACGTTATCAGCTTATTTATGGCCATGCTAATTCAATAAAGTGGCCGATATTGTTTTTGGTAGTTAACTTATATGGGCAGCTTCCTCTTAAATGGCTTTTGATCGGAAAAATTATTTTTATAATACAAAAAAACTACTATTTACTATTTTTTATATTTCTTTAACATACACTTTAAAATTAGATCTTCATTTTTATAAATTAACAAGTATTCAAACTTTAAACATTTAATTATTATCTTAGATGTTTTGTTATAAAATTTAAATTATTTAAAAAATTATTAGCTTACAAAAAATTATAATTTACAAAAAAAAATAACAAATCACAAATCAAATTTGATAATTGCAATTGTTTGCTCAAATCACAAAAACACCCTTTTATATCACAAAAACTAATATTAAACAAAAATGCCAATATTGTACGAAAATAACAATCAACCCTTCTCTACTGTGTTGCTGTTGTAGCTCTTGCTGCAATTGTTACGATTGCTTCAGTTGTAATTGTTATTGATTTTGCTTTTGTTATTGTTATTCTGCAAATACGTTCATATTTGTTAGTATTTAGGAGCACACATACAAAAAAGAAAATCATAGCAACAACAAATATTACAAGTTCACTACATCCATTAACAAGATATTAAAGTATTGCAAAAATTGAAAAATAAACTACAAACATTTGTGTTTAAACATCTAAGCGGAAAAATAAAGTTAAAGGATATTTTCTCTCTTTACAGTTTTACAGATTTTTTGAGAGAAAAAATCCTTTTGCTTCTTCTTACTTTAGTGTGTCGGTAAATTTTATATATTTTTTTTAAATTTCTTTTTTATACCAAATATTATAAAGTTCTCTTTTTCTCTTTCTCTGTTTGTTTTTATTACAGCAGTTTAATTTGAAAAACAAAGTACTCTCTCGAAATCAGGACGTTAATAAGAGTGCTTAGAATAAACACCTGTCATTTTGGTGGCGTGCAACATATGACAACTTAGAATGATAAAATAATACAAACTGCTGGAAACATTCTACGCTCCCTGAGAAAAAGTGGTGGATTTCTAAAATACTATGGCTCGTGTTTGCTCAATATAAAACATAAATAACGGTACGTGGTATTAAGAAGGTTTTACTCATTTTCATTTACAAACAACATCAAGATTATTTAACTGCATGTTTTGTGTTTTGAAAATTCAGTTCGTAACGGTTTGTGCTATTGAAAGCAAAGCGGATTCGTACCGAATTTTTAAGGAAAAATTGGTTAAAAACAGCAAAATATAACAAAAGAAATTACGGGAGGCTTAAAAAAATCTATCGAAAAGCAATAAAAATAAAGTTTAAAAAAAATATAAAAAATCAGCTAAAAAAACTTTTAAAAATACAGCAAATTCTAGTTAGGAAAACTACAGCTTTTTTAAGATAATAGCAGTTTTGATAATAAAATAAAAATGAAAGAAATAAAATATAAAAGAGAGTGAAAATCTTAATTAAAATTAAATAGAAAATTTATTTGTTAAATAAATTAATAAAAAAGTAAAATAAAAAATTTTAAAAATATATATAAATTTTTATGAGCTTATTTAAAGTGTAAAAATTGCAAAAAAAAAATTAAATAAATTTAAGTTCATGCCATTGTGTACGAAAATAAAAATATGGGCTTAATAAAGTTATTAAATAAAACGGCCACATTTTATATGCTGGCCATACAAATCCTTTTTCTGCTACTAAATTTTGTGGATTATGCCAAATCAGATTACGAGAATACTTGGAATTTATATTATGAACAACCTTGCTGTATGGGTGCAAATACCCAGCATCATATAAGACATCACAAAGGTAAGAAGAAATAATGATTTATTAAAATTAAAAAAAAATTTTTGAGAAAACAAATTGAAAAGTTGTCTAAACAACCACTTGGCTTATAAGTAGTTTGTTTTAACTGTAGCATATTTTAAAATCGGATGCGTCCCAGGATATTTAAAAGCAGTGTTTTACTAAGTTTTTAAGTATGATGTTTTCATATATTTTTTAGATGTGAATTTTTTAAAATCTTTAAAAAATAAATATTTCGGATATTTTATTATAGAGATTTTTAATTTAATTTTGCCAGATGAACCATTTTACTTACATTTTTGTTTCTAGATAAAATATTTTATATTTGGGGTTTTCAACAAGCTATGATTTCTAAGGACGGTGCAACTCTAGACGTCTGTAATGTCGGTTAAAAGATTATAACCTGTGTGAAATATGGGTTTATAAATAATTTGATTGCAAAATCATGTTGTTTAAAATGTCCTTTAAAACGCACATAATTATTTTAAATTTATTTTAAAGCACGTTTTTATAAGATTTTTGAAAAGATTATTTGGGAGAAAATGCCTACTTCTTTTAGTAAAAAATTATTGTTTTTGAACGAATTTTTTTTTAATTTTTAGTTTATTTGGTTTAACAAAAAACAAGATTATTAAGATCTAACGAATTATTGCCTAAAAAAAATTTAAATTAAAAAAAAAACTGTGTGTTGCAACAAAAACTTGTGAAGTTTTTTCTAATTGTAACTGAGAAATATACGTTTGATATAAGAGGGGCACCCGATGTGGCAATTCGTTAAGCCTTACTATTACTAAATTGCCCTTGTAGGTTCAAAATTCAATGTTAGTTTTGACTAAAGAAAATTGATGATCAGAGTTATTAAAACTACTGCTAGTTTGTCTTCGTCTGGTTGTAAAAATTTAAATAATTTTCTGTTTACACTCCGAAACTTCCTTCATTTAAAACTAAATCTTTTACTCAACTAATTTTCCACCTTTTTTGTTTCGTTAGTTCTGCCCCTAACAAAACAGTGTCTAGTAATGATTCACAGGCCTGATCTCCACAGCTTAAGGAATAACATAGTGCTAAACTTACGCGTGATTATATGAAGCCTGATACTCTAAAATTACACATGTTCATCTATAAAAGATGCTACATTTTTAGCACTCATGCCTTACAGGTGCAATTAGAAATTTCTCCTTATAAGTAAGGTAAGATTAGGAAGGGTGATGAAAAGAGGCACACCCTATCGTACATCCGTACATCAGCACACCTCCTGGATCTATTGTGCATCTCTTCAAGGCAAGACTTGGAAAATTAATAGAGGAAAGAAGTAGTAAAATAAGCACGAAACAGAAGAGACCGAAAAAGGATCAAACTAAGAAGTAAGAAAAAACTCTTGTTGATTTGCATCCTCGTACAATTTATTTCTAGCTATTGATTAAAAAAAATTTTTCTGTAAAAATTTATTTGAAAAAGTTTATTTTTTTGACACAAGCCAAGTGAAATGCATTTTCGGAGGCCAACATAACTCCTAATCAACACTCTATGTTCAGTACTGAGCGTAAGTAGCAAATAAATTTTATTTAACCCAAATTAAATTGAAATTAGAACGCGGTAGAGTATGAATACAACATGTATGAAAACTCATTTAAATAGTGACGGATAGGGCAAAATATAGTGATAAAAAAAGAATAAATAAAAAAAATTGTTATCATGAGGAAATAGAATTGCTGGCCATAATTTTTTTCCTAACCAGAATACCAAAATTGTTGAAAAAAAATATATGGGTGATTCTAAAATTACTGGACAACTTGATGTCCTTGTTTATTTGAATAGGGAAAATAAAAATTTATTCCACTTTTTATTTACTTTTAAACAAAACTTTTAAACATCTCCGTGATCACCAAAATATTTTTTCTAAAAATTGCTTAGCTCTTAAAAAAATTACCAAAACAAGTTTTACAATATCACTACCCTGGCTGGGGACATTTGTGAATTTGTCTGAATTTTAACAAATATAGTATAAAAATTTTAAAAAAATTTTAAGCAAAACTACTTTAAAATACAAAAATGTTATCAAGTGATGTCCTCCTGATTTTAAAGTGAATAATCCTTATCAATTATTATATTTATAAATGTTTATGATTTATCCCTAAAAATACACGTCAATCCACTGTAAATTTAAAGTTTTCAAATTTTTTTGATATTTAATTACTTTATTATACATAAGAACACTATATGCGTCCACATGTATAAGGAATCACACTAACTTTAAAAACTAATAAGAACAGCCGGGTTTTATCCTTCCTAATGAGCATGATTAGTCCTTAAAGATAAGAACTCAAATTGACGATTACCATAGAAATGAAAGTTTAAAAATAAGTTGATTAAATTATTTTTTTTAAGGTTTCGTAATGAAAATATATTTAAACAAATTATTATAAAGAAAAAAGTATGGGTTTACTGTTTGACTGGGAAAATATTTAGAAAAGTTTGCATAATTCGACTAAAATTAACAAAAAAAAATTATTTGCACTTATGAATGGAGCAGCTGTTATATAAAAAAATGCAGTAACAACCCATTTAAAATAATATTTTTTGGGCTCAAAACTTTAACGGCAAAAATAACATCCAAACTAGCCCGTTATCTCAGAATCAGCCATATTAATACACAAAAAAATTTTTGTATTCTAATTAATTTCAATTAAGTTTTGGGTAAAATAGAAGATATTAACTACCAACGCTTAGCGAACAAGGAGTGCTGATGAGAAGCCGTATCGGGATTCAAAAATGAATGCCATTCGGCTAGTGTCTAAAGTGTTTCTATATAATTCTTTAATAAAACTTTGATCACAAATAAATTAAACAAATAAGCCTGACAAATCTAAAAAAAAAAAATATTGAAAAATATTTAAAAATTCTTTGTTTCTAGTTATACAATGGATTTTGATCTTCATTTCTTATACATTAGATAAAGATCTAAGAGTTGAAATGATGTAACAACTCCCACCAACCTTGTTTTTGTTTTAAAAAGACATTTTTTTATTAGAATTCTATTTACTAAATTAACTGAAATATGTTAATATTTACATTATCGATGAAACAACGGGTCTAACTAATTCGAACTGTTGCTTTGTTTTTTGTAAATTTCGCTCTAAGTAGGATAAAAGTATGATTTAGCTTTCCGCCACGGAGACGAAATTGAGCCGTAAGCAATAAAAAGGGTTAAACATTTAACTTAAACATTTTTACAAAAGGAAAATGCGAACAATGCAGTTGGATACCTTGAATTCAGGCGGATAAGTCTTTCCCACATTCTCAGAACTTCTATGAAGCAAAATAGTAAAAAAAAAACAAGTAAGAAAGTTAAGGTCGGCCAAGCCCGACTATATTATACCCTACATCACATTTTAATGGAGGCCATATGAAACCTTTTTCAAAATATATTCAAAATTTCGACTAAAGGCGTGTTTACAAGAATATATGAGCACCCAGCGGTACGAGCGGGCGGACGGACTGATATGCTTATATTGACTCAGCAAGTGATTCTGGGTCGATCGGTATACTTGGAGGTGGGTCTAAGACCGTACAACGTCTGTGCTGAGGGTATAAAAAAACGTAAAGTTATATGCCCAATTTTATGTCTATAAGTATGTTGCCACATGACGGTGTAATATAGTTTTAGAAATTAAAACTTATATTAAACTATTATTTTAAAATAAAAAGACGAAAAATATAATAAAAAGTTTTTAAGGTCTGCTTTAAAACATAATTCGTCTTTGAGCTAAATTTATTTCTTGTCTACCAATATACAAATATAATTACTAGGCCTTAGGCTTTCATCTTATTAAAAAAAATAATACAAAAACTTTTCGTTGCTAAGGTGAGTTTGGGGTTTTTTTACATTTAATAAAATTTTAATAACCTTTCCTGATTTGCAATTTCTGTACATAAAAAAAACTTTCTTCTCAGACCAGTCTAGACTTTTCAAATATTTATTTGTCTCTTAGATAAACATCTTAATAATTTTTCTTTTCATATTAATAGGCCTCTTTACCTTCCCTCTCTTCTTTGTTTTTTTTTAACAAAACACATTTCTTATGTATTGTTCTTTTTGTTGTGCTTATGACAATAACAAATTCTTTGGTTAGTTTTGACAGTAGTTTTAAAGGATTTTTTTATTTTTAAAAAACTCGAATGTAAAATTAATTAAAAGAATTTTTTGAATATATAGGTAGTAAAAAAAGTTTAAAAAATATTTATGACTTATTTTTTTCTATTCTTTGTTTTTAAAAAATATTTTCTTAATTCATATTTTATTAAGCTTAAGAATTGAAAACTTTTCTTTGTTGGCGTAAATCTAGGGCATTTATTTATACTCCCACCATATACTTAAGTGGAAGGTGTATAATGTCTAATCTGAGACCCACCATTTATTATACCGACCAGCTCAGAATAAGTTCTTAAGTCGAATTACGCACTTCATCCCACCGTCTGTTTATGTGTCCATTTGTTTTTATAATTAAAGTTAAATAAAATACTGAAAAGTTAATTGTATTTGAATATAGAAATCAATCTTATAAAAACTGGTAATAAGCAGTCTATTTCTTCACATATCACATATGAAAGTGCGCTTACGATTATTGTCTATCTGCACACCTTAATGACCTTATGCATTAGTTAAAAAACTGCCTCTTTTTTTACTTTCGGCCCTTTATCAGGGAAATTTAATTAGACTAATTTTTGATATCCTTAAATTTGTACTTTGTGTATGTTGAAAAGGGAGTTCGCATTCGGATTTTTAGACCCTTTTTATGGGATTTTTCGGTATGATAAATAAACCATCAATAAATAAAATAAATCTGCTTATATAAACAAGTTCTAGTCACTTAAACCTGACCATATTATACATTTAGATATATGGCGGCTTTAGGAAGTATAAAACCGATAATTTTTGTATTTAGAATAAAGGTGTAATAGTTGGTAACAATCAAGATAAATATTTGTGCAAAATTTTGATAAGGTGATGTAATATTCGAACCATTCGGGGAGGCCTTTTGACTAGTTAGTGTTATAAAGCAAGACACATATGCTAAATTTCGTCAGAAAATAGTAAAAGTCGAGATATTGATAGTCCAAACTTCCATTTTCGGGAGAGCACTTGTAAGGGTGCTATGTCGAAAGAATGACAGATATTCACCATAACCAAAAGCTTTGAGCCAGTGCCAAATTTCAGCCAGACGGACACACAGACAGACGGACATTTTACTTCGTGAGCGCAGATTTTTTTCCTTTAAATGCATTGTATTTTGCATGCATAAGTTATTGGAAGAAGGATAGATAGAGTAATGTAAAAATGCAAAAAATAGTCAAAAAATACTTTTTGACCACTCAAATAGCCTGCAGCTTTAAGTAGGGTCCATATCCTTTTCTTTTGTATTAAAATGCTCGCAATCTAAAAAAATACAAGAAAGTATCTTAAAGATTTTAAAATAAAATAACTTACTTCTCTAGAAATTACGGTTTCCATATTTTTGTTAAGACCAGCGGCAAATTACGGCATTTTGTTCCAATCGAAATTGAGAAAGTCCTTTAAGAATTTAAGAACCGATTTCCGTTATTTGCCTCCGATATGAATAATTTGAATGATGTTTTCTTTTATTTTTTGTCAGAAGTTACAAAAATGCTTCACAAGTACCAAAATAAAGTTCTAAATTTTCAATAAGTACATAAGTCCTTACTTTTTTTATTTGTTGAACGCGATTAAAAAAATATAAATTTAATTTTTTTTGTTAAGAAATCGCAAAGTCGTTAAGGTTCAAAATTTCAAAAAGTATTGCGATCGTATACATATTATTACGCGAATTGTAAAGCACAATTTTATCTATGGTTTTAACTTTTTAGTTTATAAAATTTGCAGAAGGACCATAAACGAAAAACGTATTATTTGTTTTCAAGAGCTGTAGATTTAAAATTTACTTATGTTCTTATTTTTGTTTTTTAGAAAGTTACATAAAAGTATTTTTAATGTAAATTCAAACCGTTTATCACATGCACGAAATTAGAATTATGTTTTCATCTTTCTTGGATTAGAAGTAAAAAATGGACATAGGCAGAATTAAAGTAAAGCGTAAATCCTGTTTTGCACACTAGTGACACCACCTAAAAATATATCCGACTTAGATTCTTTAAGATTTTGAGTAGAAAATGACACTTTCTAGATTTTAGAAACCAACTTATTGTTGCCATTTTAAACTCTCTTAAAATTCTGAACTTTTCCAAGTCCCATCTTTGTAGATTTGTCGGGGTAGCCGCCGACAAAGTTTCAATTTTCTGGCCTTAAAACGTACGGATGAGAACGTGTAGTCAGTAAATCAATCAGTCAGTCATTGAGGCTATCATTGAGGTACAAATACCTTTATATTGAGATTAACATAACTTAAGCTAAAAACCAATAACAAAGTGCCAAGAAGTAATTCAAGCAAGTTCTCCTAAAATGCAGAGACAATTTACAATTAAACATAACAAAAGCGATTTGTCTAAAGTGTTAAATTGCAATAAAAAATGAGAATTATAAACCTTAGAATATCTAAAACAATGCAAAGTGGCAAATCTTTTAACAAAATAATTTCCTATTAAGCGGATTTCTAAATTCTCTTATATTTTGTCTGCCAACTCACATTAACAAAACAAACATATGCTCATTCATACCTACAAGAAGGTATTTAAGTGTGAAAAAATGTTTGTTTGAATGAATGAATTTTCAGTTCATTGTTTAAATAAAATGTATTTCTTTTACTCACTAACACTATTAAAGCTTAAAAAATTATTACCTTTATACAGTATTTGTTGGTTTTGTTGCTGTTTTCCTTTTCTTCAAACATTTTTCTTAACTTTTTTCTACCAAATTTTGTTGTTTTACAATTCCTTGCCATTTGCTTTACCTAAACTATTGATGTTCAAAAGAGCTGGCAGGGGTTTTTTTTATTTCCTTTTAACTTTGTCTTGCAACTTATTCCCTTTTTTACTTTAAGAAAAAGTTAAACTGAATGAAACACAAAGACACACATACATGTAGATAAGAAAAATCCTTTGTTATTGTAATTCATTGATTTGTTATTTTTTCATTATTTTCTTTAGCAAAAAAACAAAAAAAAATAAAAATATAGTGAAAAGTTTAAGTTTGTGTTTATGTTAAAAAGACATTTAAAGACTTGAAAATAATGTAGAGATTTTTTCTTAATTTTTTTTTTCAATAAATTAAGTTTTTTTCTCTTCTATTTTTGTTAACAAGACTCTTAAGTTGGCCCAGACCGTATATCCTGTTTATGAGTTTTTTTCTTGTTGCTCCTTTAAATAGTCAGTTTTTTTAAAATTACAAAACTTTTCTTCCCGAAACTGCTATTGGTTTCTTTTATTTTCTTTTAATTCTTTTTGCTTCGTAATTTTTACTTTTTTTTTATTTTTTTGTTATTGTTATTAAGCTTTAATTAGTTTTCAAGTGTTGTTTTTATTAAGTTCCTTTTTTTTAATCTTTTAGCTGTATTTTCTCAGTTTTTCTTTAAGTTTTATTTTTCTTAAGTTGATTTTTTTAGTTTATAAAAATTAACTGGTCTATTATGGCATGTACATGATAAGGCTACTAAAATAATCTTTTCCTTGCAATTTTCTTTTATTTTCCTAATTTGTCTAAGATTTTTTCATGTCTGAAATTGTTAAGTATAGAATAAAAGCAAACCTAAATTTAAAGACATTAATTGATTTTTGTGTTTAAATTGATTTAACATATTTTTAAAGGCAAAAAATTAAGTCCAACAATTAATGACATTTTTGAAAAACTATAGAAAGCTGTCAGATAAGTTATTACTACGTTCTTACTAACATTTTATGGGGTTTTTATATGTTAATTTAAAAAGTTTCTTTAAAAAGATATCTTTCTGGTTTAGCGGTAAAAGAGTATTTTAAAATGTAAAAGGGAATTTTATTTTATTTCAACAGTGCAAACACTTCACTGTTGCATGACTGGGATTTTTTTAAAATACATTTGGGTTTAACAGCTTGTGTGGAAATTGATTTTTATTTTTTTTTTTTGTGGAAAGCAATATATTCTATTATTCACCATCAAAAACAAAAGAAAAAGAAACTACTTATGGAAAAACTCATTCATGTCATTTTAGCAACGAACATGTATTTTAAGCTTCAATTTTTAAAAATAGCTTAAAAGTATTAATTATTTTACCAAAAAATTCTTTTTTTCTTTTTGTGTTTTCAAAATTTGTTGTCTGAAAACAAAAAATTTGTGACTTTTTACTGCAAACGCTAGACATATTTTTTTGAGAATATTACAAAATTATAACTTTGTTTATCTTAAAAGTTAAAGGGCATTAGTGCAAAATCTATCTTCAACCTCACATTAAATTTATCTAATTAAATGGGACCTTTTCCAATACGATGGGTACTAAGATGTAAAAAAAATTTGGTTCTTATAAATAACTAAAGAACTTCTAAGCCAAAAACGATACCAAATACTCTCAGTCAATAGCTCCCATAGAAAAGTAAAAATGTCTTTGGTAGCTTTTCTTTTAAATTACAAATTACGTATACAGTTAATTTATATCTATTTATTCGGCTTTAAGTTCATTATTAAAAATGTGATAGCTAAGAATGGAAACTTCATTAAAAATTAAGTAATTCCGATACTAGCCGAGTGTAATGCTTTTTCGAAATCAGCTATGATTTCTCATCAGCACTCTTTCTATTCGGTACTACTGTAAGTTAAATGTGGATTTGTTCTATTTAAGCAAACTTTAATTAGAATTTGAATACTGGAGGTAATAAAAATAAATTAAATAATAGAAGTAACTAGTGATAAATGCGAATATCTGTGGACTTTTGACAAAACCACTTATTTGAAAAAAGTGAATTTTAAAGGAGAGCAAAGAAACTACTTTAACACCGCAAGTACATGCGAAAATTCAATATTGGAAAATTATTCAACTAACTAACTTTACAGTTTTAGGTTTTAAAACTTTTGGATAATAATCACGATGTTTCTTGCGATGTTTAAGTAGTTTTTTTGCTCTCCTTTAAAATTCACTTTTTTCAAATAAGTGGTTTTGTCAAAAGTCCACAGATATAATGACAATAAGAGAACATAGGGTTGTATGTGGATTTAGTTCGGTTTAAGCAATATAGAACATGAATATAATGAATATAATGCATTTTGTTAAGTTTGGCAAAAGAAATATGAAATAAATTAAGCACCAATTAAGGCCGGAAGTTAAATGGGCGGATATCAAGTTATTTATTAATTTTTGTTGGTATTTCTCCGCTTTTTAGCAATTTATGTCTACATTTTAAAAATTATGTCAGTAACTCACTGTTAGTTATTTAGGAAAGATTCCGTAAAGTTGTTTTTAAATTTAAAAACAGTTAAATTTCAATACAATATTTTTTTAACCGATTTGAAGGGGTTTGCGAAGCTTCAAATAAACAAAAATACTGATTTTCATTTGAAGTTAATTATGTCAGTTATTTTTTTTAATATTTAAGTTTTTTTTTGATACGTTGTATTTTGCTGTAAATAACAGAAAATCTAGTTAATTTTAGACGAATATGGAAGTTAATTTTTTGATGTCTGAATTTAAATGAAATATTTTGTTAATTTTAATGAATATCTAGTTGGAGGGTTTTTAAATGAATATCCGGTTATTTTAAATAGATTTACATAAATCATTTTTTGAGTATATATTCCGCTTGCCTTATATTACAGGATTTTATATGCAAAAACACAGATTTTGAGAAAATCAAACTTAAGATTTTAATTTTTTTTGTAAATTGCAAAGTAAAATTGGCATTAAAGTTTGGTTAAACCATTAGTTAAGAAAAAGTTAAAGTTAAGCTCAACTAATTTTCATTTCAATAATAAATATAAAAATTATAATAAATAAATAAAATAAAAAATAATAACGGATACTGAAAACCGGTAAGATAAATGATTTTAAGTATTTTTGAAAACTTAAGTATTTAAACTAAAAAAAATTAAAATGCGGTTTTTTCCAAAATATAGAGAAACATGTTAAAATTTATTTATATATGTATATACATATATTTTGATTATCTGAATTTTGTAATGCAAATGTTATTATTATTCTAACTAAAATATCCCAAAACTTACAAGGAATTGCTTGAAGACATATACAATTGCCTAATCCACAAGTTTTTATATAAATTTGGACTCTAAGCAAACGAAATAATTTCATATGGCTTTAAAAAAATGTTTTGAGACTATACTTTGGTTTGTTAATTTTTTTGCATTTTTTGGGCAGATCTTTCTTTTTTGTAGTCGCATAAATACGGATTTTACATGAAACTGCAACGAAACAGTCTTTTAAAATAAAATAATATTTAATTAATTTTATTCTTAGGGCCATTATTACAAGTTGGCGACAAAGTTGGCGGTAGTAAATGGTAGCGTTAACAGAACATGGCGATAAAGTGGCCGTTAGCAAATTTCCATTATTACAACTTGCCGGTAAAGTTAAATACATATTTCTTATTGTGTGGCAATACCGTTAGCAATTACCGACTACTTTTGAAGGAGTAATAAGATTGTAGTGGCAACGACGCACTTTTGTTTACATTTTGAAAAGCAAAAATTGTGTAACGGATAGTGCTACCATATTAAAATAAAAAAATATGGTAACTTAAACATAAATCCTCCTTGTAAAACTTACCGCCAAGACGAACTTGCCTTTAATTTATCGCTCATTTTTAAGTTAAAAGAAAGTTGTAATAATGAAAATGTTTTTATTCAAGCGATAAAATCTCACTTTAAGCTAACGCGAAGTTGTAATAATGGCCCTTAAACTGTCAATATTTTTTGACATTTAAAAATTAAACAATACTACAAAAAATAATATTTTCAATTCACAAGTTAATTAACAAGGCAACTATTTTAATAGTCCATAGAACCTTATAAGTTTTTTTTTCATATATTTTTATTATTGAATCTTCGCTTAAGCGAACTAACAATAAGTATTAAAATCTTAAAACTAAGTTATTAATACTAGCCCAGTCAGTACCAGACTAAAATTTAAGTTCTCATAATAAAGTTAATAACTTTAAAAGTTTCATCTAAGAGCAATAGTATCCCTTCATTTTAGGCGGGTGTGTCCATTATGTTGCAGGATGCTTCGAGCAAGCGGATTTGATGTGTTTCCAGCTTGCTGTCCACATAGTTTAGGATTTCGCATTTTACTAGTGGAACTTCTAGATCCTTGTGGATGTTGCTGTTTTTAATATGCCAAGGAGAACCAGTTATCATTCCCAGAATTTAGTTTTGACGACGTTGTATTTTTTCTATGTTAGAGGAGAAAGCGGTGCCCCATAGTTGTATACCGTAGCACTGAATTGGTTTTAAAGTTTAGTTGTAGAATAGAAGTTTACAATCCAGATGAATCGCAGAGTTTCTGCCCAGTAGCCAGTGGATTTGAGCAGGTTTAAGTTTCACATGCGTCAGCTTCGCATTTATACAAGGCTTCCATGTGAGGCGGCGTTCCAGGTGAATACCAAGATATTTTGTATCGGATCGTTGAGACACCATATGGTTGTTAATAGTGATTGTGGAGGACGCTTTTTTGCGTAAAGTAAAAGTTACGTGGGACATTTTTGTTCATTTATTTTTTTTATTCTCCATAATTTTGCCCATTTATCAACTTGGGTTACGTGTTGTTGCAGTTTGTTTGAAGCATTTTTAGGGTCTTTATGAATACAAAGGAAAGCAGTATCATCAGCAAATGTCGACGTGTGTGTAAAACTATTGGTTGACATTTCTGCTGGGTAAAGCAAGTACAGAATTGGACCTAGTTTACAGAATTGGACCTAGTTTACACCAGCCCCTATTGGCTGAAAGGAACTTATTTGATTTCCCCCTTTGATCATAAATTGTCGACCGGTTATGTGTTTTTCTTAAAGGTTGAAAATATTATCTGGAAGGTTGAACTTTAGTTTGTTTAACAGGTCATACTTTGTTGAAAGTTTGTGAGACATCGATAAATAGCGACATTGTGACATTGTGGGTAACAAACTTATAGGCCTATAAGACTCCACCTTCGAAGGATCATCTTATAAGTTGAGCAAATATTTTTCAATAAGTATTTATATAAAAATTTTTCTGTTGATAACTTACCGAAATAACGACCGAAAATGGAATACAACTCTCATGTATGGGCTGGTGCCTCAAAGTCTATTTTGGGGCTACTTGACCGCGTACAGGAACGAGCGAAGATACTCATCGGCGACGTTGTGGTATCTAACCGTCTGGATTCACTCGAACACTGTCGTGATGTGGGGTGTGTTTCGCTGTTCTATCGATACTATAATGGAATGTGCTCTGAGGAAATCAGGGAACTTGTTCCCAAAACCCGGAACTTTTTGCGTGATACACGTTTTTCTAGAAGAGCGCACCCATTTGTAGTTGACTGGCCAGTGAATCGCACCACTCATTACAGGGAGAATTCCTTCTTTGGTCGCACGGTTCGTATGGGGAATGAACTTCCTAATAATGTCTTTCCTGCCACAGTAAATATCGATAAATTTAAATCAAATGTCCACAAACACTACTTCCTTAATCCTCCTTCCCATAACCTATTTTCCTGATACCAACACAATGCAATGCATGTGTAGGGGCCATCCCCTGAAAGCTGGTTATTATTAAAAAAAAAAAAATTACTCTAACAACAAAAAACCACCAAAACAGGGTTTTCCCGAATAATAAAGCTTAGGAATTCCAATATTTCTCGAAATTAACAAACTTTAATTTTTTTTAAGGAAATCGCAATTTGTAGAATATTTCCTTAAATTATAAAGTGTCAATTTACTTTGAGCAAGCCCTTAATACGCAATAAATGTTCTGTTTTAAATTATCCCATAAAACTTATTATCTCCTGGCGTATTAAATAATAAGAATTTTCCTTCAAATCGAAAATTCTATTCGCTTTTTATTGGTTTTGAATCAAATATCAATGTTATCCCATAGCATAAAAAGACTTGTTCTGCAGAAAAATTTGGTTTTTTTACTAGCAAATAATTATAGCACCTCCGATAATCTCATACATAGATTTAAAAAGAAAATATTGCAAATCTGTTTTAATAATTGGTTTTTTATTTAAGTAATGAAGTTTACATTTGCATCAAGCAATCCGGACGGATGGACAGGCGGAAAGACATAATTTTGTCGATTTATGTGGTGACTATTGTTTGATCATTTTTATTAAGTTAATATGGTTCCTCATAAGCAAAAGCACAACATTAACCCACCACCAAAGTCACGTCAATATTATATGCTTAAACGTTCCGTTGATCATAAAACCTTTCTGCTTAACCAATGTACGCTTTGTTACATACAAATATGAAACATTGTTGTTTGTTGAGGCAAGGAGTACTCTGAAATTTTTAAATCAACAATCAAAGTTGCGCATTTTTATATACAACCCTAATATGTTAACTCAAAACCTGGGAACATATTGCTTATAGCCTTGTAATATTAAGGAAGCGATATATGAAATTAACGACTAGGGACCAGATCACGGTCAAAAGTCAACAAAGTGGTCAAACTTGTTTTCCAATTTCTTACAATATTTGATATTATGAGCCTTGATATGTTAAATTAAGGACTTAAGGTTTATATTAAGTTCGAAATCATTAAGCCTATCAAAGCGTACTTGTTCATATATTTGATACTTTTATGCATTTCTTGAATTGCAAAATGTAGATTTTTAATAGAAGTAAAGAATATTAAACGATGATTTATTTGTGGAAATTTTTAATATTTGCAAACGCTTCACTGACATAAGCCTATTCGTTATAACCTCCCAAACAAGTCCTCTATCACAGACAAAAGTGCAGTTATTTGAAAGTTCCTTTTTACTGAAAGTGACCATCTTTTTTAATATTTATTTCCAGCAGTCCTACATAAATTTTTTTATTAAAAAAAAAATTAAAATACATAAATACAAAATGTCTTATGGATTTTCTACTTTCACTTTTAACCATAAGTATAAATAAGTAGGTAAAAAATTAAAATTTTACATCTTTCTCTCACCGACTAATCAAACAAAGAAATGTTTTAGTTTATTGGCATACAAATACACTATACATAATTGCCAGATAGCTATTGCAAAACTAAAAAAAAACCTTTATTTTAACTGTCTATGCTTTTCTATTTTACTTTGCCACACACAGTTGATTTTAGTTATTTGCAAGCTATTGGCTTAAGTAAAGTAAATTTATTATTGCGGTGAAAGTTTCTTTCAAAACCAGTTGGTAGTTTATATTAATATATACTAAAGACTAAAGAGACCAAGTAAATATACAGCGTTTTTCTGTCGTTTTTTTCTTGATTGTATTTCTATTATACTGGGGTAAAAAAGCTGGTGAAATAAAAATTATGACTTTTATATTGTGGTCTATTATGTATACGACGTGCTGAAAACTGTTAACACGTAACAGTAATTTACTAAATGTAGCATCTTTTAGCTGTCTCTCATTTCATATTTATATCTTTGTCTGAGAAATTAGAGCAGACGGGTGAATTAGAAAGGATTTATATGTTATGGTAATTTTGCTTTAGTTTAAAGAATTTTTGTTATTTCAAGTTAAAAATTCAATATAATTAAAATTCCAAAACTAGGCAAATTTAAAATCAGTTAAATTTGTAGCGCCACATACAGGGTATGAGCAACATTTAGTTTGTATTAATTAAATATTACTCATACGTCCCACTAATAAAAAAAAAGTTGTTTTAAGGTATGTATGTAGTTCTAAGAACGTTTTGCTGCAACAGATTTTTCCTTTTTTTATATACATTTTGTGAAGATAGGGCAATAACAGAGCCAGTTATGACTAAAATGCTTATTACGGGAATATATATATAGGTGCTACATTAAAAAATAGATCGATCATAACCACAATCAAATAGGCTTCGTGATAATGCCAATAACTTATCAGCGCCAAATTCATTAAAATATCTCCAAAAATGGGATGTATACTGTGTTAAAAAAAAAACAAGAACACAGCCGACTTAGGAAGGGATTTTGAGTCCTCTAGTTTGCTTAAAGGTTAATTTCAACTCATTATTTTTGGGCGTTGCGAACATTTGTTTAAAAGGCGTAATAGCCCTACTAAGTATGCCGTGTGGGTAAAAAAGCTTTACAGTTTATTTTGTGGTATTAATTGACAAATACTAAAAAATTCAACATAACTTTAGACTGTTTACAGGAGTGTAAACAAAAGGCAAATGCACGCTTGAGATAAAAAAGATAATAAGGACTTCTGCTGCAGTTTTTTGCCGGATACTGGGTATAAGCGACATCTTTAAGCTTTTTGATCCCTTCAGTGCATTTCAGGCGCAAACACTGGCAGCAAAATTGGCCACGGACTCTGCCTTGTTCTCTCGGATGGAGAGTTTTTAGTTAAACATATCTGCCAACAGCCAGGCGACGTTCGGAGTAATCTCCGCGAAACTTGCTTTTCCTTAATTGCTCAGGCGTGCATTTAACATATTAGTAGATTATGTGCCGCGAGGCAAGTGCAACTCTGCTGGGTTCGAGAGCACAGTGGTATTGAAGAGAACGAGTTAGCAGACATGCAGGCGAAACAAGGGGCCAATTTGTCAATGCAAAACGGTAATGAGCGATCGTACTCTACTTCAGCTCTTCAATGAGAATATCGACTCTGCAGTGAGGGTCTAAGCCATAAAGGTTTGGGTAAATACCACTTTGTGTAAAGTCTTCAGGATTATTTGGGTATCTTATAATGCAAGGGTGACAAAGTTTATTTTATCTTTGCGAAAAAGCCATTGTTGACTCCTAGTGAGGATGAAAACAGGTCATTGTTAGACAGCGGTGCATGCCAAAAGAACAGAACGGCTAGCCAGCATATTTTGCGTCACCATCTAGGGCTTGCGCACTCCATAACAAACTATCTAGAGCCTTATTTGTTTTAAAACCTTAAGGAAGTGTCTGGAATTGGAAAGAAAAGGCTTTTCAAATTTACCGCGAGAGTGTGCAGAGCCCTGGTTTTCATTACATAGAGTTAGTGAAACTAGTTATCGTTTCTTCTTGTGTGGTAGCACTATGAACCCAAAAGATATATGTGAGATCCTCATGGCCAGCCAGTTCAGTTTTATTTTGAGTATTCAGCCTTTAAAAACCGTGGCGAGGCTGCAATTGTCGCAAAACACCTTCAGGCGGTGGGAGAATAGATTAATATGGGGTTTTAGAGGCTTGGAGGGTTATACGGGAACAGTGAAGCTGTTTAATTGTACACCTACAGTGAAGGTAAAAACTAACTGCACTGCATTGATATTGGATCTGCAGTCCAGTTTAGATGGAAATCTGGTACAGGTGTCGCAAGGAAAGTTTTTTTTACGGATGGCTGGAGAGCGAAGAAAACAACGGGACTAGTCATACTTACCAAGAATCCGGAGATTAAGATCTGATTTTGCCTTTTGAGGAAAACACTCTGCTACAAGCAGAGGCCTGGGCAGTCACGGGATGTCTGTCCTGGGTCAGGGCACACGCACATCCAAAGAATGGTAGCATCTGAGCTGATAAGAGCATTTTGTTCAAAAAAAACTGACCTTGTATGATGTTGCAATTTAAATGAATGAAAAATAATTACTCGGAATATGACTTTGTGGCCTGAAATGAATTGTAAGTTTGTCTGCCGATAGGATAAAGGGGAGAGTGGGATGTTAACCTGGGGACAAAAGCCGAGTTAAAAAAGTCTTCAAATAATGCACACAGAGTGCAATGGGAAACGAGGCAGTTGGGAAAATGACGGAAATTTTTTGGGGCGACCCAAATAAGGGGATGAACTTAGGGTATTCTGTAGCTTGGAAAGCCTGAGTTAAGCTGGGTTGACGAGTCGAGCTGCAAAGAACAGAAAGTGTAAAATGCGCAGGGAGGACATCAATATATTTCGAATTGTACTTCTCAGCTTTTGCACAAGCGAGTGCCCGATATTCTAAGTCGAATGTTTTGACATGTGTATTTGTATTTGTTAAGTATTTGTTAAGTTTTAAAATTTCTCTGCTTTTACAAAAAACTTTGTTAAATAAAAGATATTTTAAATCGTTTTTTAAAATCTGTAGGGAAAATGTAACAAAACTGCAATTAAGAAATGCAAACGTATTCAAACATGCAGTTGTGCAGATATTTAAGTACAACAGACATACACCCCGAAAATTTTTACAGTAACTGACTGTAAGTTATTTAAGTTCAATTGTAACGCAATTACGAGTATTTTTTTTAACTGTTTTGATCTACAAAACTGGCTACGACTACAAAAGTAAACTTATTTTTTGCTGGAGTTAATTTTTTCAGTTAATTTTTAAAAAAAATTAAACGACTTTACATTTAACTTTGTTGTTATTTTTTCTGAAAATTTTCGTTTTACAGTAAAGTTGTAAAAATGACAACAAAATTTGAAATATGCTTTGCACTTTCCGTCAGTTTGTTTCAAGACGCTAGTTATATTAAGCTTTGTTTTGGCTTACAAAAAATAAATTCCGTTTGCGTTTCTGGATAACATGTTAGTTAAATAGATGATGTTTGCACACAAAACACTACTTCTGTTCAAAGACTACTGATGATGAAAATAGGTGTGCGGTGTAGATGATGATGAAAATAAGTGTGTGGTATAGAAAATGAGCAAAGCCAAAATAATAAAAAGCAAAACCAAAACATGTAAAAAAATTGGTTGATTTTATTTCTGTTATTTTGAATTGACAGTAAAAACAAATGAAAAATAAGTTATATTTATGATTTTTTATTATTTTCTATTATTTGTTTTTATATATTTTTAGAGAGTTAGTCGGCTTTAATTTAAATTTCCCTTAGTTTTTAAGCAAATGTTTTTACATATATTAATATGGAGCGATATACCGGGATACCACGGATTTTAAAAACAATTACCGCTTTCGCAGAAGACAAAGAAGTTCGAGAAAGTAAAATCCCAAGCTGGTTTCGAAACCAAAACGGTAGTGCCTATAATAAAATATTAATTCCTTGGTAGTTTGTTAATTTAAAAAGATAAATTTAAAGTGAAATAAATTAGTAAAAACTGCTGCTTATCAGATTAAAAAAATTTATTTAAGTAAATTTTTTAGCAATTTATTATTAATAAATACTTTTATTTTTTATTATATATTTTTGGGCTTTAATACTTATTTTTGCCATTTATTTTAAATAATGTAAAGTAATAAATTAATTCATTCTACATATGTAGATGCATACGTATGTACGACAAAGCCATATACATGCATATTGTATTGTATACAATAATAAGTAATATTCACTTATTGTTGACCAAAAAAATATGTTTTGTGTTATTTGTAATGCTAGGAAATTTGAAAAGAATTTATGACTATAGCCCCCTTCGGGAAAAAATACAAAAAAATGAAAATAATTCAAAAAATTGTCTTCATACTCCACCCAAATGCATAGAAACTGACCCTTTTATGAACGTTTAATGCTCAAAGAAATGACATGGGCGGAGGGGGTCACTCATTGAATAACAAAATCCTTACATTCCTAAAATATTTGTTTAGAAAGGCAAGAAAAAAACCATCCACCCGCTACAAGCAGTTTGCGTCTTAAAGGAATGCAGTCAAATATATGGGGTGTTTTATTTAACATTTATATTACGGACACGTTAAAATATTTATTCTGACCGATTTTCCAACAATAACATAAACTTTGAATGAACAACAACAAATTTAATTTTTTTCTCCTACCACTTGGTAAAGAAATAAAAATGCAAACGGAAAATACACTAAACAGTTTTGAGATTATGTAGTAGATTTGTTGCGCTTGGTTGAAGTAATTTGCAGCAGATTGCAAAAGTTAAATTGTTTTGTTGTTTATTACAATTTTTCTATCTTTTTCCCCCCAAATATAACTCAAGTATTCTTTTCCCATTTAAATTTTTGTGTTTCCTACATGATTTCTTCTTTTTATTATCGCTGTTTAACGCGAGATGGGGGGTTGATGGTTATGGTTGGTCAGTTTCTAAAACTATTTTGACATAAATAAAGTTAAGATATCGTCTCTTATTTTCGTTTAACATATTTTCAATATTTTTTTTATTTCTCATATATTATTCAGTGAAGTATTTCGTTTATAGTTTTTGAATGTTTAGTGAGATTGTAAAAGCAAAATATTTCCTTATATACCATTTGATTTTTTTTTGTTTTTAGTTAAAAATATGGTTGTTCAACCGAATGTGTGTATGTGTGTGCTTGTATCTGTGTGTGTCTATTAGTTTTATAGTTATGTGTGGTCTTGCATAGAAATGAACTGTTTAATAACAAATTAAGTAGTTTATGTTAACATGTATGCAATATTTATCAGCCATACACTTATATGCACACATACACATACATTTATACACATGAAAACACATAAAAATTTAATGATTTATTCATGATATCAAATTGTTTTTCTGGCTTTTTTGTAAAATTTAATTTTTGGATGAAATAAGAATTTCAGTGTAAAATAAAAACCAAAAATATAAAAAATGTATTTATTTTTCTTTATGCGGAAATTTACATAAAACTTATTGTAATAGAATTGCAGTTTTAGGTTAAATTATATTTCCCCAGGCAGATATTTAAAAGATTTATTACTATTATTCTCTAAAGTGTTCTTAAGTTTTATAAAAACAATTTTAAGTGAATATTTGCTTAAAAGGCATAAAATCATTTTACACTGTAAGTGCTGATTTAAGGTCATTAATTTTTTCAAAAGTAAGATTTCGTTTTTAGTATTTGGTACAAAATAAATCTGCTTTGCCGATGTATATTAGTTTGTATTTAGGAGAAAGATTTGGTTAAGGCCTAAACTAGTTTTAGAAGGCCATATTTAAAAAGTTTGCACTTTTTAAAGGTTGTAATGCAGGGCTTTTAATTGAAAAACTGGAAAGTTAATACCTATTGATGCTTAGAGGCTGATCTGATCAAAGCATATCTGCCCATCCAGCCAGGTGTTAACGTATGCAGGTCCAATTTTTATACCCACGCCAAAAACGTTTGTGCAGATGTTTGTATTGCCCAAAAGTAATCGTTTGAGACCTACTTTGAAGCATACCTTTAAACTTAGAATCACAGGCCGAAATTTTAAAGATAGATATTTGGACAAAGTTTGGCCTAAATAAATTTTTTGCTCTGGTACAACGATTTGTTTTATGTTGATGGTTTTTTTGCATTTCCCCTATACAATTTTTCTTCTGGAATAAGCCTTTTGGTCTCCAACTGATTTGAAAAAAACTTTCTATCTTGACAAAATTTTACATATGTATCTTATTTAATGCCACCAACTATTGTACTGAATACAAATACTATCAGTCCAGCTAATATATAGAAATATGTGGAGTAGGGTATAATATGGTCAAGCTTCACCGACCACAGCTTTCTTACTTGTTTCGAAGTGCTTAACACCAACAAACGAAAATCTAAAACGGTCAAGTTGGGAGATTTTTCTGCCAACAATAAAAATTTGTAAAAGTAAAGCGATTTTGAAAATGTCTTTTATCACTTAAGCTTTATTAGCAGTCACGCTGTTTTGCTACAGCAGAGTGCAGGCAATTCCTTTATGACGAATGTATCTATTACAAATTTTTATTTTAGTTTAGATATTTTTATCTTGCACTTAAAAAGGTGTATACATGTATTCCAAGGTTGGTATGTATTTTAACCTTTTAGTATAGATGGGCACGAAAAAAAAGCTTTGTGCACATAGTGGTAATTATATCACAGTCATTGTTGTGATCTTTTTTTAAAACACTTTTCCCACTTAAAAGGCCGATTTACGTGAAATTGATTACGTATGTGATTCCAGTGATAAGTTACTTGTTTGAAGCAAGTCTGAATACCCTTATAATGCCTTATAAAATTCCAATAAAAATCATTTGCCTTGGAGGAATGTAGCGTTCAATGGCAAACCGACAAATTTTCAGCGTTTTCTTACTGTGTTAAACTTTAATATAGACTTAAATTCATTAAAGGTCATTTTTATAATTAAAAATATAATGAAAAATTAAAAATGAAGGCTAGTTTTTGTTAATCAATCTGTATATAAGACAGTATAATAGTTTTTTTAACTCGTATATACACAAAGATATTAAAATAAATTAATAACTATAGGAATAAGTTGGTACGTAAGTCACATTTTCATGCAATTAAGCAAATTCGCAAAACAAAAGAAGCACCTTTTTCATTTAGAATTCTTACAGCTTTTTCTCAAATATAAGAACGCGTGATTATTTTGAACTTACATCAATTTTTTGCTAGTTAATATTTACACATTAATATTTTTAATAATAGAAATTTTATACCAAAAAATTTACTAAAATTTAATTTTGTGTAAACCTTTAAAAATTACTAGTAAAACATAATTTTATTTTTCATAATCAAGGAAAACAAATACAATATTAAACTGTTTACTATCAAATACGCTCTCAATATATTAAACTAATTTTTCATATTTTTCCCAAATAATAACTTTTCTATATAAATATTTATGAATATTTTTTTGCAGCTAAACATAAAACAGTTAATAAATTTCAAATTGTTTATGTATTTTGCTAAATTCTCATCAATAAAAGCTGATTGGATTATGCTGATCTGTAACTTTTCATGCACACAGAAACGAACCTGCATGAATATATATTTTTCCCATTTTATTTTTGCTGCTAAAGAAAAAAATTCATATTAAATTCATTTGTTTTTAAATGAAATCACATTTATCTACTTGTTGTTTAAGTATTAGTTGGTGGTAGCATTTACTAGCGGGCTTATTAATGTGTATGTGTGTGTTTTAATGTTTGTGTTTATTTTTCATGTCGTTTATATACAAATTGCCATGTTGTTTATCTAAAGTAATTTTAACGCTAAATAAACCAAAATATTTATTATAAATAATAAACTGATGGAAATAGTAAGTAGAATAAAAAGAAGAAAAAAGATAAAATTATTAAATGCAAAATAAGAAAACAAAAATTTACTATAGAACAAGAGAAAATTTATATTTTAGTTTTGATATTCATAAACATATTTTTATAGAATTTTATATCAATTTAATGCCACCAATTTGTTATTAGTAATTTTATTATGTGCGATTGTGTAAGAGTGTGTGTTTATGAATGCATACACACAAGCCCCATTCTTTCTAAGGTATCTTTAAGATCTGGCCACCAAAAACAAGGCCACAAACTAAATTTAAGTTTCTTTAGAACAACACAGTTCATATATTTTCAATTTAAACTTAATATGCTCGGAAGTCTTTATATGTAGAAACTTGAATTTTAAATTAGCAAATTAAATATTTAATTGCAGAAAAGGATTTAGGATTTTTATAAGCTTGTTTAAACCTTGTTTGAAGCATATTAATACGTTACTGATGTAAAAATAATTATTTCCGTCGTGTTTAAACAATGCTTTTTAAAATGACCAAATGGCCGGTGGTCTACATTTGTAATCACTATGGGATTTGCATGAAAAAAACTTTAATTTTTTTCTGATTGCGTTAGTGTTTAATTTTTTGCTTTTATTTGTGCCCTCGACCTGTGTAAAAATTAAACAAACATATATTTGGGTGAGAAAAATTTTTTTGAATCGCGTGTATGCTGACAGTGCTGCAGTTTAAGGTACAGTTCACTATAAAAACCGTAAACGGCAAAATATTAATTAGTTTGTGATTTTTTGAACTCAAGGATTTCGCTTAATATTATCACGTACAGCTCTGAATCATGCTGTTGTTTTAGAGTGAAAATATATCATATACTTATATTATTATATATAGGCGTTGGCGCAATAGCGTAAATACGTTCTATATGCTCCATCAAACGTAGAACATTGCGATGGCTGTTATCGAATTGGTTCATTATTCTTTTTTTTTTATTTGACAGGAGTTTTAAGTTATCTTATGCTAAAAAATAAGGTCTTCTTTTTTAATGTTTTGATAAAATTGTCAAGCCAGTCACATTTCCTTAAAGGTTTCTTCTAGAAAAAGATCTGTTTTCAGTAGATATAACCTATTAAATACAATTAAAAGCACTATAACCCACCATTTAAACTAAAAAAATAAGCTTCTTCACAGAAAAAATTATTCTGAATTCTTTCCAATTAACTTATTAACCAAAAAATTTTATATTTTTAATTAAAAATTTAATTATCTCAATTAAAATGTTAATCGTTTTTAAAAAGCAAATGCCAACAATGATGTTTGTTTATCCTAAAAAAGCTGAAATTTTACTTAAAGCTTTTTTTTGGCTTTGCCTATGGAAAGCTAACCTCAAGTTCAGTTGCTGGAGTTGAATTTTTGAAAGTGGAGGTAAGAAACTAAAACTAAGTTTAACACTTAAAAAAAAATGAATGCCTTGTTGGCTAAGAGGATAGAGAGTAAGCCTTAGAAGCAAATAAGAGTCGTTGTTTAAACTTGAAATGTGTGCTTAAAAATTTAAATTAAAGTAAATTAATTCAATTAATATAAATAAATAAAAAGAGTTATAAACACTTAAAAACACAAAAAAAATAATATTATTTCTTAAAACAAATCAACTAATCTTTGCTATTTTAAAATTAAAAGAACATGTTCACGAACAAGTTATTTATTAAGACTCTGTGCGTAAATTTATCATTATTATAATTTTTAAAAAGTTAAATATTTAATAACCAAAACAGCAACAACTAAATTACACTCTTTTACAAATTTGATTAAGAAAAATACAAGAAGAAAATCTTTAGAAACAAATTTAACAAATAAATGTTGTCTGACTCGTATGTAAAATAGAAAATAGTCTATAAAATGTAGAAGTTCATTAAATATCGTTTTATTTATATTAAATACACACATCAACATTCACCCGTTTGTACATGCACATCTACATATGTACATGTATGTGTTTGTATAACATGTTGTACAAAGAATAACAAACGAAGACAGAAAAGGATAAAAGAGAAATTATATTATACCAAAGAACACTAGTTTGTATTAAGTTATCTAATACAGCGTTGCCCAACGAGAGAGGATGAATTTTGAGAACGTATGTGTGTTTTGCACTATGTCTATTGTTAAAAAAAAAAACACTACAACATCTCTCCGTGTTGTTTTTTTTACTTTTCTTTTGTTTTGCTTTCTTTGTAATGTGGTTTGTACGTACCTGTGTTGTGTACATGTAAAACTCGATTTGTGTTCGGCCCCCGGAGACACTTTGGCTTACATTGGTCTAAAACCAAACACCATTCACACATTTGTACAAATGTTTACCCAGTTGGTAAAATTTCGTCGTTGAATCCATTTTCTTTTAAGAATGTTTATAGAAATTTCCAAATTTGGCATTCTCAATATTTTTTGTTTATAAGATTTTTGAGGATTATGCAAAACAGTCTTTGTTATTAACACTATGCTAAAATTGTCTTTAGTCCTGTCTTCTACATTCTTTTTATACATATAAACGATAAGATGTCATTGTTACTTTGTATTAATTTTGCTAACGATTTTTATGAACACTTTTTCTTTTGTCTGGCTCCCTGGCCAATTAGGTTCGTTTGTTTTCATTCATCTGTCTTGTATACGTTAAACTTCTTAATATTAAAGTGGTAAAGACAACAACCTAATATTAGAAATAAAACTTTAGGCTTAATTAGTGGTGTTTTTACAAAAAACAACTCTTTATGTGTATGTGCTTACTAGTGTATGCATTCATATGTGTATAATTATTCCCTGTCGGACGTTCAGTTAACTTTCAACTAACTTTAAGCTAATTATTTTCTAACTAGTGGTGACAAACACTTGAGTTTCTGTTTTAATGCTAACAACTCACTATTTGAATAAGGTGATATCCTTGCAGGTAGTCGGTTGTCCCATTCACAACTTTTAACTATTTTCAAGTTAGTTATATTGTAGTAATTTGAAGGTCACCCAATTATAGCTGGCCTGAGCTTATATCTCTCTTTGGAAAGTCTTGCTTATCAAAAAATTTTTGTTTATTAATTTTTAACTTTTTTAATAAGTACGGATTACAAAACAAGAACAGCCTTTCTAAGAAAGGGCACAGATGAAAACTTGGGCCAATACTATCGCCTAAGTTGTTTACTTGCTAAGAAGAGAGAAGAGAAACAATGCTAATTAGGAAGATATATATTAGTGTCAGAATAAATAATATTTAATTAACATTATTAATCAATTCAACAAACATGTTTAATTAAATCAATTAAAGTTTAATAAATAATAATATTGTGTTTAAATTAATTTTTTTTATTTTAAGCCATCAATTTCTTTGCAGACTAAGAATCAGTAAAAATTTGATTTGGAATACAAATTTCTAATTGAAACCACTTTGTATTTTTGTTAAGTAGTTACAAAAAATTTAACTTTAAATGAGTTGTTTTTATATCCTTTATGAAAAGGGTATAGAGATATAAGTTTTCATTCCATTTGTTAGTTCGCTCAAGCGAAGATTCAATAATAAAATATATGAAAAAAAAAAAATTCCATTTGTAATTTCTTTAAAATCCATCTGCGACTATATTAAGTATATGTTTTCTCTGTCCCTATATATAGGGAAGTCAATTTGGCGATGTCAGTGTTATGGTTGAAATTAACTTTTTGAAACCCCTTGATGTCGCATGGACCCGCAAATAGAATTAAACTATCAGAAATACCCGCGAAAAAAATCTTAACTGAAAGCCAACAAAATCGCTTGATAGTTGACCGGGATATAAGCCAAATACCAAGGCCACCTCTATTTATTTCTCTTCATAAAAACCCCTACAACTGATTTTAATTATTTTTTCTCGAAAAAATTTTGTGGAACATATTTACACCCTATCTCCGCCCACTAACAGCTCCCACAAATCCCACAGGGTACTTCTTCAAACCCCTGACAGGGTTGCCATACAACTTTTTGAAAATTAAGGTAAAAACCCGTTCGACTTCCCCGGACTCACCCTTAGAGAAATAAATTGTATCCCCCATTAGTTTTCTCTCCCAAACATATTCCTTAAACATACTTACCCCGTATCTCCATCACATAATTTACAAAAATTATGTAAAAACGGCCGTAACTTCCCCAGAGTCGGCCTTAGAGAAATAAAGTGTGCGCTCAATTCCCATTAGTTTCCCCTCCCAAACATATTCCCAGAACATACTTACCCCGTATCTCTATCGCCTAGGTAGGCTCCCATACAAAGTTTGAGAAATTGTAATAAATCCCCCCTACAGATTCCAGGGTGCCCATGAATAGGTCAAACATAAGAATGACCCCAACTTATTATTTTTAAAAATATTTTCCTAGAACATACTTACCCCATATCTCCACCCCCTAAGGGGGTTTTCATAGAAAATTTTAAAAAAATAAGGGTTAAAACCCCTACACGTTGTGAAGGTTATATAAAATTCTGCACAGCTGAATATAGCGCTCTTACTTGTTTGAGTTGACTACTCTGAGTCCGACAGGGTTTTTACGAATGAATTTTATACTAATATTAACATGTTTTCTTAGGTGTATGTTCCAGTCTTTATTGATAACCACAAGCAACGCCTTTTACTAGTTTGATTAAAAGCATTTTGATTTATATTAAAGTAAAATACAAATGGAAATATATATAATTTAAATTGATTTCCCAGTTTTATGTAGAAATACATTATTTAATGCTTTAAGGTTAAATCTACCAGTATGTGCATCACTTCTTTTACTTTTAATACAAACACTTGAATATTCTTATCAAAACAAAAAAGCAAATGTTCATTTCTCTTTACAAAATATAATTCTATTTGTGGTAATAATAAAACTATTTTCTTTATAGCAATAATTTTATTAAACGTAATAAAGGAAATACTAACGAAAACAAAACAATAAATGTATAAAGAAATATAATATAAATAAATAAATATATTTGTCACACTAACAATTGATAACTAAATAAGCAGCCAGTTATGGAATCAGCCAAATAACTGTTAAACCATTTAACCAGTCAGTCAGCAAAATAATAAATATAATCAAATAAAAAAAAAACTATTAAGTTTAGCATCTACTTTTTCTGTTAAATGGGATCACATATAAACATTTGTATATGTTTGTGGTGCTTACACAGAGAAAAGTTGATTTACCATTGCGCATCTTATAAAATCAAGTATTTGAAGTCCAGTTAAGACCTACGAGTACAGTGTTTGTGGTTACAATTTCAGTAGGCCCCGTCTTCTCTCCTACTCTATTTCTTATCTTTCTAATAACTTTCTGTGTCAGACTTCGAATCCTACCAGCTCCTTTGCAGACGGACAGCAGAATATGCAATTCATACTCATTTGATAACAGGCCTAGCTCCTTGGAGATCAGAGCTGTGAGGCAATGTATGAATGACACACTTAACCGTTATCTGTTGCTAGTCTCCGATTAAGGCCGTGCTTATAAATTTGATTTAATTGCTCGTAAGACCCAATGTAGCCTTTTAAAACATAAGAGCACAGTGAACCCTGCTGCATCGTCTATAATAATGAATGTTATATGTCTTGGGGAGACAGAAACATTCGAGGGTCTGAGCATGAAAATCCAGTCCGATATCTATTAGACGAATCAAGTTTTTTTATGTCAAAAGAAGCATCCAAGTGTCTTGATTATTTGAAACGGTGTAGAAATTATTTTACGCCATCTGATCTTCCAACCATTTATGCACCTTATATCCGACCGAAAATGGATCATAATTTTCATGTATGTGCTGGTGCTCCGAGATCTATTTTAAAGCTACTTGACCGCGTACAGGAACGGGCGAGAATACTCATCGGTGGGGTCGGGGTATATAAATGTCTTGATTTGATCAAGCACCGTTCTAATGTGGTACGTTAAACAAATGTGCTCTGAAGAAAATAGAGAACTTGTTCCTGAAACCTGGCGATTTGTAAGAGATACGCGTCAACTTTGTCCAATGAAATACTATAAAAATTTTTCGATTAATTTTTTATAAATTCTAGATTCTCTTTTTTTGTACCCCTTATATAGTGTTAAGAGTATATATTAGTTTATGGTTCCATTTGCAGTTCTACAAAATGTATCTGCGACTTCATTCTGGATCCTTACCTCATCCGCCATATTCTCCGAATTTAGCTTCCAGTGACTTTTTCGTGTTTCCAAGCCTAGAAAAATGGTTTGGTGAAAACAGATTTATCTTTAACGATTAAGTTATTAAACAAATAAATGCCCATTTTTATGGACCTCAAAAAATCATATTTTTTGGAAGGGATACAAAAATTTGAGAAACGTTATAATTAGTATAATGAGCTCAAAGAAGGTTATGTTGAATTTTTTTTTTTGTGAAAAAACTATGTTTTATTTAAAAAAGTCACAGACTCATTGATCTGCCCTCGTACAACCAATTGAAATAGGATTCAATTCCTTGACGTCATAGTAGCTTTCGATAGATTTTACTTAAAAAATGCTTCGGGTTGAAATAAAATCAAGAAAAAACTTTTTGGAGTTATTTCAAGACTTCAAAACTTGTTTTTTGGTTCATATTTATTTACAAATTTCGTATAAATTTCTTTTTACGTCCACACATACATACACACATTATACTTACGTGTGAAAATCTTCACTGCTTAAACAAATTTTCAAAACTACTGCTCTTAAAATGAAAGAAAATATAAATCCCTTTTAAAGAAGTCAAACTTCCCTCCTCCTCATTAAGCTACAAATCTTGGTAATATATTATTTTTTAAAACAATTCAGTTGCCTTAACTCTTTAAGGACTTTTGATGTTTCCTGTAGTAGCAACAAATTAAATTTCAACACGATTATATAAAAACATGCAAGTGTTATTTTTTTTTCTTATTTCTAGTAGTCGAATAAGAAAAAGCGCTTGAAGCCTTCATTTCAAATTGTATGTCTATGTTGAAGTCTGGCAATTAAAGAAAAGAAACGCCATAATATAAGGTGCGGTAATGCCTTTAATTTTGCCTTTGGCATATAATTTTTGTCAGAAATAAAGAACAAAAAACAGACTCAAACAAAAATATGCTAAACATGCAGATTTTTTCTTTGTTTTTGTAATAATAATTAAAGAATGGGTTATTAAAAAAAACTAGGTCGTTTGCCAAAACTACACACATTAATTTTTAAAAACTAACGAAACAGCTTCAAACATGTCATCAACAAGGATATCAAATCCTTGTAGTTTAAATATTAGTCTCTTGTATGTATCTTCGTGCACACATATTTGATATTTGTATTAATTTTTTTTAATTCTTAAAAAATATTTTAACCTTAATAAAAGGTTTTATAGTTTTTTTGTTTCCCTTAACTTGTGCTAAAAAAAAAGTTATTTGTTACGCTCAGCATGACAAATACTTTAGAGCAAAAAATTCTTTTAATAGCTTGACTGTTTGCTGTAAGGCATTTATAGTATAACTTAATTTAAAACAAAAAATTTAAGTATGGAATGCATTAAGAAAATAAAACATTATTTCACATAAAAACCACATGTTTGATAGGTATTAAATTGCAATAATGGTTCACTCCCTTAAAGTTTGCTGAAAAATAAGAAGGTAGAAGGGGAGTGTATAATTATATTTACACAGTAGCTTAGTTGAAAGGGGGAAACTTTTTTTGGAAAAAAACATTTTGTTTTTTAAATACCAAATTAAGGAGTAAAGGAAAATTTTAAGAATACATTTTTTAGTGAAAATTTAAAACAGACATTTACACACACCGTATGTATGTTAAGACAAGGTCGATCGTCTAACCTAAAAAAATGTTTTGTACTAAATGCTTGCCAAACTGTCGTTTTACAAATTGATCAATGGATCTATAAATTACCCATAAGATAATATCTTTGTCTCCCATACATCCATATTAAACGAAAATTGCAAAAATTTGTTTTTAAAGATTCGCTTCGTCTAGGCAGAAAACAATACGAAATTAATGTGCAATTAGCGCATATATGTAAGTGGCAAACAAGGATGTGGGTACCTTTACTATGCCGCTTTTTTAATACAATAATGCTTTATGTATTTAAAAATTGTTATAAAGATAAGTTTTGCAAAGCAAGAAAATAAGTTTTGTTAGAAATTATAGCAACGATATGGCTGTTTGCTGTATATCCTTTAAAAAAAACTAAAAAAATTTTATTAAATTTGGCGTATGACTATAACTTATGCTGAAGAACCTAAATATTAATTTTTGATAATACCCAGGACTTGGTTGCCTTTTTTACATCCTTTTAAATAAAACATTGCCCTTAATTGTCAAATTATTCTTAAAAAGCTACATTGCAGCTTTAAAGAGTAAGTTTTAGATTGCTAGAGCCATCCTGTTGTTGAGAAGAAATTTAAAGGAGAAAGTCAAGAAAGGTCTTACCGCCTACTAAACATGCAAAACTTTAATTAGGAAGAGCTGGAAACTGCCACAAAAAGGCGAGAAAATGGATTTACACAAAAGTTGTAAGACCTTTTCTTACAAGTGGATGCACTGTAAGAATAGGGAGGTTGTAAGCAAGGCTTGATTTTAGATCTTTTAACCAACTTCAAATGGTGTCTTTCTATAAAAATCACTGATGCCATGAGAAGCATACCAAGAACGAGTTAAAACGTTATTTTCCACACGATACTGAATAATGGCGATATCGGCGAGAAGCAGTTTTAATACCCATTATACTAAAGAACTTAGAAATATTGATCTTGTAAGGCTTATGATAGACTGGGGTCTCAGGGATCAGTTATGAAAGAACACCACCGATAATAGTTCCTATGGCTGTATGAGGGGTGTACAGTTTCAACTAACGTATTCTGGATGGATATTTGCAAAATAGCCTGTCTTATAGACTATAAGATAAGTCAAACAAGTTTTAGGTGGAGATTCTGACCATTTTAAGAGCAACGAGTTCATACTATATTTTCCAAGTTCGAGGGGCTGGAAATCACATGGATATATGTGCAGCTTATATGTCGCGGCACTTCTGATTATTGTAGGATATTTGAATATAAGCATGAATTGTAAACAATCAAGCATACAAGTCAATGCCTAAGACTATAGTTCCATGGAATCAGGAGTTGTATAAAAGATTCCAAAAAGAACCAGGGAAAAATTCAAGATGTTAAATAGAATATGCGTTTAGGTTTACCATGGAATTAAAGTAGCTTGAAAAGTGAAATAGAAATGTTAAAACTTTTTTGTAGTCTTAAACTTTTTTTCTTTTTAGAAAAGGGTCTGCCAGATCATAGGCTTAAGGCATATTAGTCGAGTCACAGACCGTAACTCACACCTATAGTCCACCTGTTTCACGGTATATCGCAGAAGCTGCAATTATCACTAGCCAGTTATTCTTCTTCGCAAAAGTGGTAGACTCCTCGTTACCCTCGTGTCCTCTGATTTCCATATAATTCTAGAAACTCAGCACAAAGTGGAATTAACAGTGAAATAAACATAGTCCTACAGATTTATGATATTCACACCATAGCTCTTATTCCTATTTGGAAGCCTTAATATATCTGAAACCAAAATTTCCGAAAATGTACTTCTGCAAACCGTTATATAATGTCCCACATTTTACTATTAGTTTTCTTACAAGTCTTGTAAATTCAGAAGTAGATAATGTTTTGAGAAATTGGGGAAATTTCCCTGGCCACCAAGAAACATGATGGCCTGGGAATTTTAAATTTAGCAGACTACTTTAGCTGCTTGAATCCCTGCCTAACACTGCACTATGCACTGCAGTGTGCGTTAGGCTGGGCACTAGATCCCATATTTTATATTTAACCTACTTGATTTCTTAAAGCGAATTAGACGTCTCTTTGACCTTCTTTACAATGTTAAGACTTCATAGCAGTTTGCTATTCAGTATTACTTTTAGGTAATCTGTGTGATCATTTGGAATCAGATTGCTGTAAGCCAAGCTTGTTATGGTCAATGAGCCACTTTTTTACCCGTTGGTAAAGAAGTTTGGGCCCTCCTTTTTAAAACTCACCCCCAGCTTTTTTTTCTTTTTTCACTGGCTTACACAGAAAGAAAACTCGCTTTCTAAAATCAAGAATTTTATTCTTGAATTTATCCAAAATCTTGTTAAGTACGATCCTTACTTACATTTTCTTAAATCAAGGCTATTCGGATTGCTTCAACAAATCAAACAGAAAAAAGCTTGTTGTTTTATTATATTATTTTACACTTGATAACAAAGTGTCTCGGTGGCCCAGAGGTAACGCGCTTATGCTGCAGTGCAAAATTCTCTGGTTTGAATCTCAGCTTCGGTAAATACAAACAATTTAATTTTTAAATTATAAATAAATTATAAAATAAAAATAAACTATAAAATTCTTCTTCTTTAATAAAGCTCCAAAAGTCAAAAAAATTACATTTCATTTCCGAATTAATCCAGTTTACGGCTTAAATCAATCTTTTTCACGCTTACATCAAGTACGGTTCCGAACTTAAATCAATCCTTTTTTGGCTTAATTGTGGCTAAAAGTAAGAAATTCGTACTTGAAAAATTTTACTTGGAGTAAGAAATTTCGTACTTAATTTAAGAAAAACCGTACTCACCGTACTTTTGACACCGCTATGGCTTGATTTAAGTAAAGTTTTCTTAGATAATTTTTTGTGTGTATGGTGATCCATTACAATACAGATTCCATCCCGGGCGCTCAAAAGCATTATTAGGAAAAAGTTATTGAAAAAATTGAAACCGAATTTGAATTGACATTTTTTATTTCTCAGCCAAAATTTAAAACCTTTTAGCCACGTTCTTAAATTTATGGTATAATACTTCAATTATGCAAGACCGCAACATGTGTAAACTTCTGGGTAAAAAATATTAAATGCTCTTACTCTCACGCATAAATTTTGTATAAAGTTAGTGTAATTTTAAAGAATATATAAATTCCAATATAAAATTAAAAAAAGAAGATGTTAGCCAGAAATATCAAAGAAGGTAAATCATAAAATTTCATAAGACCACATATTAAAAAAAATAAAAATAAGGAAAATCAAAAAAAAAAAAAACTTTAAGGCCATAATCACACATATGGTGTAATTTCTTTTCTTTATATCATTTTTCTTAACCCAAAGAATGAAAAATGGAAATAAATGCCACAATTATTTACGAATATATAAAAGAACTACACACACTTACACATATACACGCAGGCATAAGGATGTGTGCTTATGTGTTTCTTTTAAATATTTTATGAATGCTAAAGAGAAAAGCTACTTTATTTAAAGCTTTAACCAAAAAATAAAATAAAACAAATTCTCAAAATATTTATTGAAATATTTTGTTTAAAGCAAATATTTGTAAATCTCTTTGATTTCCTTTGATACATAATTGGCAATTTAGTTCAGAGGTATAGAATATGGAGTATTTTGTTTTTATTACTTAAGCAAATAAGAAAAAAAATATTACCTTTTGCTGCTTAGGTGTTATTTTTAAATTATTGAAAAGCAACATTGGAGATCTTACAATAACTCCACCTCTTCAATTATGATTACTTAAAAATAAAGAAAGGTAGAATCGTTTTATTTTATACATTTATAGGTAGAAAACCGGCAGGGTGGTTTCTTATGCCCTTAGATTTATAAACTAAGGGGAATTTAAATATACTTTTTTTCATTTGTTTTTGCTTATACCAGCACACTTTTACCACATGTTATACTGTTGCATTGTTACCATTTAAATTTCAAAGTAACTGTATAATTTATGCACCCTTTTGTTGGTTGCCGCACAAGAAAGAAAGTAAAAACGCCAATGTTTTCATTTAGGATTAGGCAAACATTTAATATTCTTGTGTTAGTTTGTAGGTCTTGTATTGCCATGAAGAGAGTGTTAAAACAATAAATGTTTTCATGCCGATGTCTGCAAAAATATATTTTTTTCTTGTTGTTGGGGTTACCTCACTCACCCCCCACTATGAGCCCCAAGCCACAAATGCATTCTTTTGTTGTAACCGGTGTCTATAACTCACAACTCACAAAAAAAAAGTTTAACAAATGTTGTTTATGATACCAAAATAACCAATTCAAAAGAGAAAAAAAAAAGTTTTTTATTTACAATTTTTAAACGGAAATACCTTGAAGCGACTTAAAAGAAAAACACACAAACCTTGTTCTTCATTTTTTTGTTAACAAAGTTAGCCCGACTTATTTCTGTTTTTAAAAGAAAAAGTTTTGCTGGATTTGTTCGTGCAAAAATTTCCAATTTCGCTTTTTTTTCTATTTTGCTTTTTAGGCCAGTTAAATAAATTTACATAACAAATAACGAAATCCCCTTAAAGTATGCTTTAGAAATTGTTTCTGCTTATGAAAATTAATAAAATTATTACTTTAAAGAGAATTTCTTAATAATAAGAGGGCTGCAAACGAGTGAAGTCTACAACAATAATTGGGGGATAATAAAAATTTGTATAAATGAACAACTCAAAAAATATTTAATTTATAAATTATTGCAAAGAAAATATTCTCGAATTTAAGTTAGCTAACTTTGGCTTAAAGAGAAGAAATTTACCAACAACACTCCAATACCGAACAAAGAGTGCTGTTGAAAATCCATTTGCTCGGCTAAAATTGAATTTAGACGTCTGTTTGACGTCTTGAATAAATATTTATTACCTTTAAACACATAAATAGTAATAAAATAATAGGTTTTTCTTGTATTGTTTTTTTTTTTAAGCGAATGAGAACGTTAGACAAAAAATATTTAATTACGTCCAATTTTTATTTTTTTTAATTTCGCGATTTTCCATCCACATTTAGATTGTTCCAAAGTATATTATTTTATTGTTTCAAAATGCACCGTAACTTCCCATTTCGTTTCTTGCTACAAGAAAAGCCGGCTTTTTAGTCTGTTCCTGCTAAATTATCCTTCAATGTCCAGGCAGTCATAAGATACATACCAGGCCATATTCTGGGCGACAAACGACCATTCTCTAGATTTACCAAGTTACCAAGAACATTATTGCATTTTTTTACTTTTAAGTACCATTCAAGATGTTTTTGTTGTTGAACCTGAATATGCACTAAACCAGGACCTTTTCACACAGAATATTTTTGTGACCCAGGAAATCATATTTCGGTTAAGAACACGTTTTTCTGGGCCTCCATCCCAGAGTCCCATATAATCGGAACAATTAATCAGGCAGTACGGTTAAACTTTCTCCTTATTAAAAATAAATATTTAGACAGTTATTTTCATACAGTCTCCAAGTGTATTAAAGATGTGTTTCTGGTTAGATTTACAATATCTGTTAACTCGCATGTCTATTACCTGCTGTTAGTTTGCTCTAAAAGCTGCATTCAAGGTCCAATTACCTTACAAGGTAGTATCGATTCAATAGCTAAATATATTTTGCTCGAGATTGTCCACTTGTTAAATCTGTCAAACAGTACGTTTTTTGACGTAAACAAGGTTGTTTTTACAACAACTTCATAAATTTGGTATCAAGTGCGATACTTCCTTGTAAGGTAATTGGACCTTGGCTGCGTTGTAGCACATGCACAATTCAATAGGCTGGATATTAAAAGTCGTCAGCGAAAAAAATCTCTGAATTAAATGCTGTGTTAATCTCAAACAGTCAATTTTCATTGATTTTTGTAAAAGTCCACTATGTTTAAGGCATTAACTGGGGCCTTTGTGATATCATTTTGATATGAAATCACAGCTAATTAGGTCCACCCTGTTGCATGACATTACAGGCTTCTTTTCCAGAAGAGGTTCTTTATTAAAAAAAAGGATAATTAAAAGTAAATTTTTAATTTATTCCATATTATGCTAAGCGTTTAATTTTTTTGCACGTGCGACCCTTCTTTCAAGGGACCCTTTAAGGTATATTTTTCATCCCTATTTTTCTACGGCTGTCCTGAAAATCTTATTTAAGGGCTATTCATCTGTTGTCAACTTGTTGTTTTTGGCGATTGAAAAATATTTAAATAATTGGTAAATGTTGTAAAATTAAATGCAAGGAGGTGTTGAAATTTTTTTTCAACCAGAAATTACATTCTTTAAAGCGTAAATTATGCACATACACTGAAAGGGGCCGTTTTTCTTTTGAATCAACATCAAATCTTCCACAACCTGACATAAAATATGTTTATTTAAGTCCTTACGATAGTAATGTTAAGTTTCACACATTATGAACAATCATATAGCCTGAGTGGCATTTGTAACTGTCAGGGCTAATCACATCCCCCAATGTGTAATTTATCTTCATAAAACTGCTAAAATTTCGAAAAAAGTTGCCATTTTTCAATTAGATATATTCTACTTCCTGTGGCTTTAATTGTAATCTCACTTTAATCAGCTCAGAACTACTCATATAATTTTTATTGATTATCCTTGCTTATAAAATTCTTATGGATCTAAAAGACGAAGCCGCTAAATTAACTGTGAACACGAAGTTTTTGGGCACAAAAACCTCTGTTGTAAAGGCCAGAACAAGTTTTTCTTGAAAGTCCGACTTGACTCTCTTTACTAGGAAAACTTAATTTATTACTGAAAAGACACACAAAGGACTTTGAAGGATACTTCATAGCAAGCTTTTGTGAGCCAAGTCTTACGCACTGGGTCCTTGATAAGCACAACGGTGCCAACCCTATCCTTCCTTATGGGGCATAAGTACTGTAAAGTGCACTAAAAAAGTAAAATAATCGCAGGGGTCTGGAGAGCTACTTGAAGGATTGTGCTTTGCTTATGCTTATCGCATTTGCCCTTGGATATTGATGGTCGTATTTTGCATTAAAAGTATTTTTTTCTGTTCCCAGATGGTGTTGGAGAGAGACTTGCGACTAGACTCATGGCAGCGGGACTCAGGTAATAATAGGATTTTTAGACAATCAAAGTGCAGCATCCAGTAATGCATGATCCTCAAACTGACTTTATTTAGGAAATCCAATATGGATGGATGGCAGACCGTTGTTCAGACCACAAGAGCTTCTAAAACCGCTTGCATATGGATTTAAGATAGGGGGTTTGACTTGTAGCTTTTGTCAATAACTTTAAATATGCAAACCTTACTTGCATTCCAATTGTTTAATCATGCAAGAAATTAAATGGTCAACTGTATAGCGTAAGACACACATGTAAGGTTCGTGGACACAGGGATATTAAATAGAATGAGATGGCGGACGAAAGGGTACGAAAAAAGGTTATTTTGCCTCTGAAAATAGCAAGAGACCTTTGCGATCCACTTAATTTTTTTTAATAGGGTAAAAGCTCTGCTGCTAAAAGAGTCTTCATAACAATGTGGAGGTCTTATGAGTCGCGAAATGACGAGGTTTTTTAAGTCTTGGCGGAGAAGCGATTGCAAGGCTTAAGCGGCAATTGCAACAGGCTACCATTGGACAATGGCTCATTTCAAAAGAGCGGGAGCACTAGCCGACTTTAATTGCATATTTTGCGATGCACCAGTGGATAGTAGGAATATTGATCATGTTGTGACTCAAAGTCCAGTGCTTGCGTACTACATAGCAAACTGTCTTTTGCCCGGCTTTTTTTTTATCTGGAATTATGTAACTTTTCAAAATTAGTAAGAAGGAAATGCTGGCAACATCCATTAGCATTCCGAAATTCCTTACATTGAATTAGTTCAATTTAACAATTCCGATCTGGTTGTTACCAGCATAAATAAGTTTCGTAAGTGTGAAATTAAGTTCAGATGCAAAGGTTAACTCTTTGAAACCCGATTTTTCATGCGTAAATGCGGAGGTTTGTTGCGACAAAAAGTATCATTTATGTAGCTGCTTTTTGAGTTTTAATTTTTAGCAATTTTTTTTTTAATTTTTAAAATTACTTTTTTTTGACATTTTTTTCTGTCGTGCCTTAGTGTTTTTAATTTTGAGAAGACCCTCTCTTAATTATTTGCAGGCTTTTACTTACAGAAGATATTAAATTATTATTAAAGTTTTAATCATCAGTTTATTTTTGTAACCCCTAATACAAACCCAAAACAGATATTTCTTTAAAGTCTTTAATAAAATTAAGTTATGTCCTACATTTAAAGGTATACTCCCTTAATTTTTTACCTAAAGCCTAATTTTATCTAAGAGCAATTTTGATAAAATATTTTATTAATACATATTTTAAGCAACCTAATCAATAACAAATTGAATCAAATATTATGTTAAAGACAACAAATTTAAAATGAAAATTTAATAAAATTTCGAGTTATTTGATTATATTGTTAATAATAATGCCATTAACCGAAGGCAAAAGCACACAAACACTCTAAATTAAAGATACACATACAGTAACATACATACAACGGAGCCTTGTGTTCCCACACAAGCATACAAATGCACATATACAAACAATAAACAAACAAATACTTGAAAAAAGGAAGACAATAAAATACTTGACATTCTGGCATGACATAAAAGTGTTGTGTTGACAGCAATAGCTACAAATATTCGCCAAAGGAAATGGGAAAACGTATTGTAATCAAACCAATAGGCGTATAGTACACATTTATATGAATGTTTTGTATCAATTCCAGAAAACCGTAGAGTAAGAAAACAAAGCAAAAGAAAGCAAAAGGAAGAAAGAATAAAAAAATAATTTAATATAAATGAAGAAAAGGAATAAAATAATAAAAAACGAAAGAGTTTGTTAAACACGCATCTAACTTAAAATACACAAAACGCTTCAAGAATTTTAACACACGCAACAAATTATGCAAAACATGCATTTAAAATGATACATTCTTTACGGTACGTTGGAAAATGCTATGCCTTCCATTATTAACAGTAACTTATTTTGTGTTCTGGTTTTCAGCCTTAGATTATGCAATGGTTTTAAATGAATATGTAAACATAATTTTCAAAGATTCTATTCATTTAAATTACTGTTAAGAAGCACAAATGTTTATCAATAAACATTCCCGTTTATAGTGTTAAGTATCTTATTTGTCGTCTGTAATATATGTTAAACACATGCCGACTTATCACACAATTTTAGTTCTTTCAGTTGGTTACAAGTCAGGTTAACGATTTCCGCCTAAAGATATGACACGCAAGCATGGAAATGAAATATAAAAGTTTATTTTCAAATATTTTTTCTTATGTAGCGGCATTACATAGATTTACAGTGGGAAACAGATATATTACTACAAAATACATAGGTTTTTAAATCGAAATTTAAATAAATTGAAAAAGGTCATGTCGATATTTTTCTAAATGTTTATTGAAAAGTTTGGGCTTTGTCTTAAATATTTTTTTTAAGCTTCGTAAAGTTTAATTAAAATCACATTGGTATTTCATTGCTTACCAACCGATCGTTCTCACGTTAATACAAACAAAGTAGATTGAACAGGCCTGTAACCTGTTTATAAGTATTAGTTTGGAACCAATTGCCCCTCTAATGACAACGCAATGTAAAAGTTACAGGTTCCCTTTATATAAAATGCAGAGAAATAGAGCCAGTCCCCATACAAAGAACCCAGCTACGTAATAGTTTCAGACCAGTCCTCTTCCCCGTAAGGATTCGAAAGATATTTATTTAATAAAAAGCGGTGGAAAGTATAGTGTGACACATTAAAAAAAGTAAAAAGTTTCTCTATAGTTTTTTGTTTATTCTACTATTGATTCTCCTTAGTGAAATGTCAACGAATATATTAAAAGATCTTCTTGTAGACCTGTGGGTAATGGAAAGGGAAGCACTTTTAAGCTCAGAGAGCCATTCAAAGCTCATAGAAATTTCAGTGCTTTTAGAACGGTATACCCTAGATTTCATTTGATAGTTTGCGTTTTTAAAGCTTCCAGGAAAACCAGCCGATTAAAAATTAGCTTCGAAACCTGATTTTGCATTATATTAGTGTTTCGGGTAAATACCTAAGATGCGCTCTAGCCACTCCCGGAAATTTTTTTTAATATAAATTAATGGAATTGAAATTGTAAATATTGAAAACACATCAAGATCGACACTTTTAGTTGAACTTAAGTTTTACGTGGGTTTTTTTTATCCCACACTGTAAACTATTGTTTCAACAACATACAAGTTTTGTGAATGTCTGCACATGTGAAATCTAATGAATTAATATTTGTTTTTGCTTTTACCTCGTTTGTGTATCCTAAAGAAGAAAAATAATTATTTTATTAAATTTTCTTTTTTATTATTTATTTAACTGTTTCTTTACACATACACACGTATGCAATATGGGCATTTCCATTAATATGTCAACCACGGCTGGAAAAATAAAAGTCATCGCAACTTTTTTTTAAATATACCAAAGAGCAATAAAACACTTAAATTTTATTATGTAAAAGTATTTATAGCTAATTATAATTTTAAAAGAGCAAAAATAGCAGATTAAACTGGTAATCTCTTTGATCAATTTCCAGAAATTGAAATTAACTATTTTGTCTTAACTAGTGGCTAAATTAAGATTATTGTAATATTCCAATTATACTTTAAAAATAATGTTACAACATCAATGGCCAAGTTCCATTATGAAATTAAAAATTTAGAGTTCGAATAGCGGTATTTTTTATAGTTTGCTTTGAATGATATTCTAATGTCACGTACGTAATGCAAAAACGTTATTTTTCGTCATAATTTGAATTCGACCGGTCGCAAGTTTTAAAAAATAAAAGTTCAAAGCAAGATAAATCTCGCAAACAAATATTGATCGATTTTTTTTTTAAATTTGATGCAATAAAAATTTTATAGTCTTTCAAAGCTTGTAGCATACGATATTGTAAGTAACACAATTCAATTTAATACTTTCAAATTCCTTTATAATTATAAATATTTTATTAAGATGGGTAAAAATAGCTATGAGACTACAAAGAAATGGAGGGAGGACTTGAAGAAAAACGAAGAACAAATAAAGAAGTACCGGAAAAAGGAGGTTGATGACAGCATATCTATCGAAAAAAGTTCGCAGATGCAGCCAAAAAGACAAAAAAAAATAATTAACGACAAATTAACACACAATAAGTTTGATGTTTACTATTTTATTACACAAACTATGCTTGAAATAAGCTAACAATATAAAGAGATATATCGTCTATATACATATTTTCTGATTGGAGTAGCGCTCAATTTAAAAACAAATTCATTTTAAAAAGTATTCCCTCTTTTGTAAACAAATTTAGCTGCCAACATTTAGAATGGAACTTTTTTGCCACATCACATGGTAAAGGTGCAGTTGATGGAGTAGGTGGTACTGTTAAAAGAAAGGTCTGGCAAATAGTAAAAGCAAATAAATTAATCTTGCCAGATGCTTTCTCATTTTATGAATGTGCTCATAAATATGTGAAAGGAGTTAATTTGTTTTATGTTGCTACCGAAGAGATTGAAGGGTTTTCTGCTCATCTTCATGAAGAATGGCAAAATGTCCAGCCCATCCCAAAAATAAGAAAACTTCATTCGTTTACTTACCATGATAGTCAGTATATAAATGTGTCTCGAACTGCGTATTCAGTAAGAGAAAAAAATTAAAATTTAATAATTAAGTGCCAGTGCCCAAGTACATAGTGTATAGTAAGAAATGAAATTAACCTTTTATTGTTTTTATTGCTATTATCACCGAATAAACATTTTTTAATTCTTTTTAAATTTGTTATGTATACATATATTTAAAAAACCTATTTTTTTTCAGACAAATACTATAAGAGAAAAATCTGTCACATACGGTATGTCACGAACGATATTAAGATTTGTTCGTAACAAAATTATCTAAAAATCTTTTTGTATTTAAAAATTATGAATTATCAAGGAAAAATATTTGGCTTGGTGTAAGAACTTAAAGAAAGAAAAAAAACTTTTTCAATTCGCAGATTTTCCTATATATGTGCATGCACCTCGACATCACTTCCGTTTTTTGTCACGTACGATATGCACCTTTTTCGCCCGATATTTTGGCCGGCAAGGTTTTCAAAGTCATGATTTTTTTTTAGATTATAGTACCCTCTAAATGTAACATGTTGACGAAACAATTTTTCAGTTACCACTCTTTTTGCAAAATCTACACCACTTTGTAGGCGTACAAATGTCACGTACGATGATATGGAAATGCCCATATGTATATGAAGAATCAAATGAAAACCTAAAGGTAGTTAATAACTTTAGGTGCTTTGTTTGCTTGGCAACTAATTTCATATATTTGTTTAAGGTTTGGAAATATTTAATATTAATATGCAGAGATATAAGTATATGCATGTCTAATTTGGAAAACTTTAAATGTATAATATAGTGCGTGTGTGTCTGTTTTTTTGTGTTCATAACTTTTGGGATGATGAATACACCCTTTAATTTTATGTGATCATAAGACATACGCATATATTATAATTCGTTTCTATCTAATGGCAGTCAACAAACTAACAGACTTACTTCTAGTTATATACAGTGACACCTATCTTTTAGCCTTAAAGCGTAAAACTAAACACTTATATCTCCACCCTTTACCACACTAAAGTATAAGAATGCTTTGTAGCTTCTAATAATTTTGAATTCAGTCAACACCACCTTAAATTTGCATGCGTTATTAGCGTTAACATATCTATATTCAATATTGCTGTTGTTGTTATATTTTTGTTTTTAAAGTTGTTATAAATAGGTATGTGTGTAAGGGTTGTATTGCCAAGAAAACAGTTTATATGGTTTAGATTCTTTATATGCAGTTATAACAATATTTTCTAAACTTAAAAGGATTTAAACTAAAAGGTGGTCTATTGTTCACATGGTTACACACTTGTGGCCAAAAATCAAGTCGCTTTTATAGGTAATTGAAGTTCTCTTTATTAAAAAATATTTACTAGACAGTAATTTGCCGCTTATGGGAAATTTTGTTGAACGAGTTCATGGTTAAATATGGGGTCATACCGATAGACACAGAGTGGATAAAACGATGATCGTTCTTCTCTATGGATGAGTGATCTTGTGAATAAGATGCATAACAAATACATTTTTAAAGATAATTAGGTACAAAACTTCAAAAACAGATGCACAATATAATCCTAATCTAGAACAGAGAACGGGTTATCTGTCAACCCTTCTAGATCGGAGCTTGCGCTGTTTAAGGACACATACCGGATTCTTTTTTTAAGGCCACCTTCACTGAACAGAGTGGTACTGACTCTATCAGATATCGCTAAATATCTGGAAGTAATTCTAGATAGTAAGTTGCCTTGGATACAAAACATAGAGATGAGAGTGGCGAAGCCGCAGACTGCGATGTATGTATGCGAACTTTCTACTGTCGAGCCCTGCGATCAGTCTTAGACATATCAGCTGTTCTTACAGACGTTTATAGAGCAAAACGGTTACGTGTTGAGAGAGCGATGCGCAACATGTCCATTCTGAAAACAGGCGCGATGAGGACAATTCCAACCAGGTCACTTTAAGCTCAACTCAACTTACTCCCAACAGACCTCCTACCAAAGGAGCTATCGGTTAACCCCCGGGGTGAGACTAACTGCAGGAAGTTCTCGTTTGTTTTTTTAAAGGAAAGGACGAAACAAGTCATCTGCTCAAAACCTGTCGGTCAGGAGAATGAAGAGATGGGTAATACTGGTGTTTGTAGAGGCATATTTATTTTAAAAACAGGAGTATATATTTCATTCATACTTCCAGATTAACGCAGTGTACTACAGTTTAAAATGTCAGTGATTGTGACAGCGACTAACTGGTTACAGTATATTCGGAAAAAGTATTGGGATCTTCACCAAGAGCCGGGCTGCATCAGTTTAATTACTGATATAAAGTCTGCACTACGACTAGTCTGCGATTGCTTCACATCCTAGAACTGGACCACTATGCATTTTTATATCACTCTGTTATAAGTGAGAAGGCGCGGGACCAACGCGGGAAACTTTGTGCTCAAACAGTTGCCAGGAATGGTGCAAAATTTAACGATGGGCCTTTTGAAAACTTCTGCGACATTTCCCACACTTTCTTTAAACTCTGCGGGGATGAAACCCCAAGCAGAATCACAGAGACCAAATGGTCCAACATGCCTTGATTTGGAACTACTAAAATATCCTGGCCGAGTCAGATCAAGTCTCTCCTTGATCCGGACAAAACGCAATTATCAACCAATTTCAATTTGATGCATATGCCAGTATATTAGGACTGCCTTTCAACGACTTCTGTGGAAGTCGACAGGACGCAAAGGTTCGTAGAAGTATCCAACACCTGTTGTGCTTCTGTTCGCACTGGACAATGTTGGGATCAGGAACTTTTGTATCGACAGACTGGATAGCCTGTTGTATGCGGCCAATATTGATCTATTTATTCTATCATCTTTTTTTAGGTATATTGGCTGGTTCGATGACATGCTTCATTTGTGAGCGACTTTGCCAACCATCTGCGGTAATCTGTACCTTTATCTCCTTTATTTTTTTGTCTTGTTTCTTTTTTCGAGTCTTCTGAGGGCATACACAATGGGCAAATATCCCTCTTGGTAAAGGTGGCAAATTGCAGTCGTCACTACCCTTCACAGCCTGATCTTACTTTACCTTAATTACCTAATCTAAATTAATCTAGTTTAATTTCTTCTTCTCCTCCTATTTTTCCCCTCCTTAGGTATTAGAAAGAGACTGAAGAAATGTATTTAGGTGGGCTGCATCTCATTCTTTAGCCATTTCCATAGCAATTTGTTTTACAACCCCTAACTTAGCCTAACCTTACTTAGCTTAAGCTAGAACCTCCAATTTTATATTTCTGAATAAATATGTTTTTTAATTTTTTTTTAACACTTATAAACGAAAAAAGTGCAAGTAATCCATATAATGAGACAAATGTAAATGGGCCTTTTTAATGGTTTCCCCATTTTATATAGGTCAAGTGTTCCATATATTTAAAAACCCTCAAAAAGGGCTCAAAGTGTTGGTCAATATTATTATTTGGTGTTTTTACTTTTTTTCTTGAAATTCTCAAAGTTAGTTTAGCAACAAAATGTTATTTATACTTTTAAATTTTTAATATTTCTATCTCTCTTGGTGAGGAGGTTAAAAAATAGATTTAAAAGAAACAAAGTACGGCGTTACTGAATAAGTCAAATCTAGAAAATCTTTTAAATTTTTCAATATTTTCTGGTTTTGAAAAATATTGATTTCTATGTTTTTGTAGTTTTTGGATTTATTTGGCTTAAGTTATTAAGTGATTTTTATTAATTTTATTAGAGATCAAACTTTGAAAAAAATTGTATCTATGTCAAAAACAACTGAGGAAGAAAAACACTATAGAGATGGTAATGCCTCATTAAGTTGTCTACTACAATAGATAATTTAAGCTAAAGACGCCTATGACTTTGCCTTAAAGTAGTTTCTAGATTACTAATTTATGCAATTTGTTTCACTTTGTTACAAAAATCTTATTTAATATTTGTTTTTTTTTTTTATTTTCAGGTAAGCCTAAAATATTTATTCTGGAGACAGGGGTAAGACAGAAAGAGAACAACACTTTTTTGCGATTTAAGCAGAGGCCCAGCCTCAACTAATTAATCAAATATTTAAAAACATCGCAAACCTAATGGAGAATTAGAATTTTAAAACTATGAATTAGAACCTTTCAGAAGGCCGGGTACTCAAGTGGATTTTGAAATAGAAAAACAAGGCATAGGTTTCTAGCCTTCACAGCCTTCAAAAAAATATCTAGAGCTTCAAAAGGAGTACTTTTTGAAGGATACAACAATACCAATTTAGAGATATGTATGCAGTCATTAGAAATGTTGTTATTCTTATAAAAAAAAATAACTAAAGAACTCCTTTAATGTCGTTTTAATGCCTCTTTACTTTTTACAAACCCTTTTTTAACTTCAAACACTAAAAAGAAAGTTTTTAAATATAAGTTTATTTATCACAGAAATTAATGCCGAAATATTAAACCGTCATAAATTAATTTAAAATAATAATAAAAGTAATAGCTAAAAACAAAATTTCAAAGGAGACTGCATTATATACAAAACTTAGCTGCATAAAATCCAAAACGTGTCCTTAAAATACACAAAATGAAATAATATGACTGCCTTAATGCTTAGAAGCATTATTGCAAGCATTAAGTGTAGAGCCTGAAAGGAATGTTAACAAGATTTATATTAAGTGTCTCAAGCCTAAATTGAGCTTTAAAATATAGAATTTGTATTTTTCTTTTTAAATTCCTTTTTAGCTGTTTCACAGGTTACATAACTGGCAATTGTAAAACAAGTTAATTTGTTTGCTTAGCAAACTAGTAAAATCAAATTTTCAATAGTTCATAAGAAGCTATAAGGAAGAGCAAGTAAAACTGATAGCAATTCTAGTTACTTTTAAAGGAAAGTTGAAGCAGGTTAGCTTAAATAGGCAGATAAACTCATTTAAATGTTAATGATTTTCTTTTGTTACTCTTTTCAACCCTCATCATTCTCATTATTACTTTATATTCTTACATTTTAGTTGAGACTCATATAATACCTTTATAAGTACAAACTTTAATACATACATTTGTACTTATACAAGTAAATTTGTACTAGTCATGGTAGAGGATAAAACTAACAGTTGATAGTTGGCCAAAAGCAGAATATTAAAAGCAAATAAAATTGTTTCCACTAGCAACAACGATACGTCTGGAATGAAATATTCTTTCTCTCACATTATTCAGGTTTTATGGGTTGTGAGTTTATTACAAAGTTTTTTCTTCGTTTGGATTATGCCTAGATGCAAAGAACCTGTAGGAAATGGATATCTTATATTTTTTATAAGATTTCGTTTTTTAAACTTTAACAATTTAGTTTAGCTGATTCTGAAAACAATTACGTCAATCGACTTATTTTGTATGTATTAAGTGTGAAATGTCATTTATATAATATGCCCCAGGTACAATGGTAAGCTGCAACATATCGCTTGCTCAAAATAACAAGGATGCGTATTACATTTTTGCAGGTTTTTAGTTAATAACAAATGAGGTTGGCATTTAAAAATACCTAACATTTAGTGTCGATCCTGTGGTTTTAGAGCGTACTTGTATTTGTGGTTACATTTGTAAAAAAAATACCCAAAATCCACCCTAGTAATAGCGATCAAACAAAAACCACCTTATGAGTCGACAGAAGATGTCCGTCTTTTTGGCTCCGCGTATGCCGATGTAAACTTCTAATTCAACTTAAAAATAACCTAAAAAAAAAGTTTTAGAATTTTGGGCTTAAATATATATCCGTAATGTTATCTAAAAACTTATCGACTCCCTAATCAAATTATAAACTTCTCATTTAAAGAGAGCCTTTATAGGTTGATTCCCCAACTTAAAAATTTAGTCAGCCTGAAAAAATTATGTCTGCAAGCAAAGCGTCTTTTAGTACCATAAAAAGTTTACATAGAAATAGAAAATTCTATAATTTTTCGCACCTACAACCTTGTTTTATTGAGCAAGCGATATATGTGCGTACAAAGAAATGTGTGTCTTTGAAAACTTTAAATACCCCAGCAACTAGGACAATAGACATCGAAACGTTTATCAGTTCCATGTTAATACAGCATTTTTTCTCATTTATCATTAATGAGATATCTTCATGTGCCAGATGCTTAAACTGTCCCATATATTTTAAAAGTGACACTCAACACATTAGAGTCGTTCATGAAAGTATATTAAAATATGTCTTAATATTGAGACGTCTTAATTTTAATACTTAAATGCGGTTTGACAAGTTTGAAGTTAAATTTTGTGAGCTTGGGAAATTTATAGACCAGAAATCATGTTAATTTTTCTCTAATTTTATTTACATCCTTTAAAAAACTTATTAGCTTACGTTAATATGTAAATCTTAAAATTCCTTTATTTCTCTTATAGATATACATTTTTAAAACGCAAACTGCCAAATTGCGAATTAACACCTTTTGAGAAGATCTCACTATTTATTTAAGAATTATAAGCAATACCAAAATAATGAATAAAATCACAAGAAATTAATATATTGAAAGAAATGCTGAATTATAGGTCGTTAATGAAATTTCCACGGCTTAATCATTCAAAACAAAAACGTAACGCTCAATACGCTTAAACCTGTTAAGACAACTAACATTTTTAAATATTTATTATTTAAAAAAAATTTTTTTGCTTAAAATACTTAATGCAATCAACAAAAACATTAATTTAACAAAACTTAATGTCACACAGTGCAAAAGAGAAATTTGGCAAACAAATATTTTCAATATATGTACGTATATTCAAACTTGATCCTATAAGTGAAAGTCATTTAAAATTGTTTTTACGAATGTGTAGAGTCTCGATTCTTTGCAGAAAAACAAAACAAAATCGAGAACCTGAAACTAGTATATAAAAAATTAATGCAAAAATAACCTGCATCCTGGTTACGCCACATACGCGATAGTCAGGGTCGCCTAAATGCCAAAGTCATACCTAATCACCAATGAAGTAAAACGGGCTAAATATTTAAGCCAGTAGAACTAAGAACGCAAAAGCCGATGCCCCCTCTAGATGGGCACTGTAGCCAGACCCCGACAGGACATTACAAGAAAACCATTGTAGTTTCTTTCCAGTAAACGGACGCGGACGCATACATAATTTACAAAAAAGCTTAGCAAAGCATTTTTTAAGTTTGTTTGCTTCACAGCCTGCATGGTATGTCTTGGGGTTTTTAAATAGAGATGAGTGATTACGTGATTTTAAAAAAATATTATTATTTAAAGCCGTCATCGTCAGGCTGTCTCTTATTTTACACAAAAATTTTACTTAAAATAAAATATTAAATTGAAAGTAACAACATCGCGGGTATTCGCTCCTTTACAGAAACAACCAAAATTTTATTTTAAAAAACATACCAAATTTAATGTAAAAAAATTGCAGTAACTTTTAATTCACATTTTATTTGATTGTAGTTACCCGTGGTTTTCAAGTCACAGGTACAGAAACATTCCTAATCTCTAATGGAACATATTTTCTACGATAATAATTTTTGCAAAATTTTGTGAACAAAACTACTTGACCAAAATCTTATAATCAGTGGTATTATTTGAGTCGTTAAGGGGATTTCCCAAACAACGTAGATGTGCTCTGGAGATCATTGCTGATTTGCGATTAAGAATAAATAAAACTCAACTTCTGACATTTAAAGAAAAAAGAAGAGGTAGCAAACGAATGCACTCAAATGTAGATTTAAATGTGAAAAGATTAAAATTTTTTTTTTATATAACCAAATTGAATCTAAAATATCCTGTACGAACGCTTTTTTATGGTGACTTCCCTAGGAAGATCCCATATTACTTCAAAGAAGTCAAAAAAAAAAAAAAACTTTAAAAGCAAGTAATTTTGCAAAACATTTTATTTACTTACTAAAAAAACAAAATATATGAATTTTTTTGCTAGAAATGATCCCTTTTTTTAATTTTCTACAGGGTTTTTAATACAAATTTTATTTGTTTCCTTCAACTATTAGCTCCACGCTTGGATTATAAAATAAGAAGTAACTTTATTACAAAAGTCAATGTACCTTCAACATGCAGAAATAATCTTATGATTGCCTTATTATTCTTTAGAAATGTTTTTTTCATATTTATCCATAAAAATAAAGTTTTTCTTATTACTGGATTAATAAAAGTAAAGTGGTTGCCCATTGCATTGCATGATTCACTCCTTTCAAAATATCTTAATAAAAGTGGTTGTTTTCGACTCCTTCATATTGTTGTTATTGCTTTTATGTTTCAAACTTCAAACAATATGTCGCTATTTGTTCTTAAAGCAGCACTCTTTTGCGGATAACAACAATAAAATCATCTACCACCCTCTTTAAAATATGAATAAATAATTTCTATGATATTTCACTAGATTTAATAAGATGATATAATCTAGATTGTATTTAAGGGATGTTTTTCAAGTATGTTAATTAGGTGGAAAATAGCTTTTCTTTCTCTCCTGAATTTTTTTTTTTACTTTTTTGAGTGCTTTATAATTTTGATAAGTCATAAATCAAAATAAGGTGTGTTATGGGACTGAATGTTTTCTTTTTCACTTTCGAAATAAATAAAAACATTCTGTTTATATTATATATTGTGTATTTTGGAAAAGTAAAAAAAAATACTTATGTAAAAAAGCAAAAAATTTTATTTTGATAAGAAAAAGACAAAGATATTTTATAAATATATAGGGTGACCATTCGCACTGATTTCATCAGTACATGTACTAATTTTTCATATGGCATACTGATTTCAAATTTATGTGTACTGAAGTGTTCTGATTTAAAAAAAGTACTGATTGCACTGATTTTTCGAGATAATAAAATATTTAAACAATTTTTTCTCCGAAAATTTGTTAGTTTGGAGCAATGCTAGATAATTTAGAATTTATAATTCAACAGAAAGTGTATTAACTTTAAACTCTCTCTTAAATCTAGTTCTAATTCATATAGAACTCTGCAGACATTTTTTATCTGTTTTTTAATATTTTCCGCACCAAATATCGACCTGTGACCTGTTCTTTAACTCTAAAAATACATAGAGACCCAGGCGTACGGACAGACATTTAATCGACTCAGTCAGTTGTTTTAGTTCGATCGCTACAATTTAAAGTCATTCTTCGAATATAACAACTTAACTTGACCCAGAAATAAAAGACCCCCCTCTATATATGTATATAAACCTACTCTTAAATGTTTATGGAAAAAAATAATATATAACTAACTTTAAAATTTTGCATTTAAAATAATTTTGTTGTTCTCAATTTTACTCTCACGTAGGTTGCCTTTAATAAATCGAGATTTGGCAACACTAGTGTTTCAATCTGACAACTGACAGCACTTTCATAAAGTTTAACAAGTTTTACGTAATCAGAACGTTTTGAGATACGAGCGCTTTTGTGTTGTTTACAGTAACTTAAAAGATTCAACTAGACCCAAAAATGAAATTTAATCGTGAACGTTTTAGTGCGATTATTTTTTACAACTTTCGACTGGGAATTACTCAGCGACAGTGCATGGATGAACTTAATTCTGTTTTTTGCGATGAAGCTCAATCAAGGACCAGTGTTAATCGATGGTATGGTGAAATCAATCGTGGTCGTAGTTCACTCCATAACGAAATTCATGAAGGTCCTGCAAAATCAGTTGTTATTCCGAAAACCACTGATGCTGTGCATGAACTGATATTGGAAGTTCGTCACGTGACCTACCGTGAGATTGAGACAGCCTAACGCATTAGTGGGACAAGCATGCATTCAATATTGCATGAACATTTCACTGTCACAGGTGATGAATCCTGGATTTACGCGTATGAGCCCAAAAATAAACAGCAGTCGACTGTATGGGTGTTTTAAGATGAGTCAAATCCAACAAAAGCTGTTTACGCACGAAGAACTTCTAAGCAAATTATCGCAACCCTAGTAATATATTAAATCAATTGAGAAAGCCTATATTTTATACGGTAATAATCTTTAAATTAACAATAATTATAAAAATTTATTTCTTTATAATAAAAAAAAACATTTCATACGCGAATTTAAAGTTTAATGTTTTTGTGCTGTTTTTGAAGCCGAGTAGTTATCGCCTTGGGACGAATTATGTGTATTTTGTTTACAATAACAAGTAGTTTTACAATAATACCTGCACTTGGTATAGTTAAAATGGATAGGAGCAGAAGGAGAGGCACCCGCCACACATCATGGTTTTTTCATTATATTCTATATATATATCTATATCTATTTCAAAAACTAGGTTCAGATAGCTGGGTATGTAAAAAGACCAATGTGAAGCGTATATAAGATTCGGCACAGCGAAATGGAGCACTCTTACTTGTTTAATTTAAGCTGATATTGTAGCGATAGTTTTTTTTATATTTGGTAACCTTTATGAAAGTTTGACTCATGTTATTACATTTTTGAAACTTTTCTAATTATACACATTGACAAAAATATACACGTAATTTAATACCTCTGACCATCGAAATGTGAATATCATATCACCTAATAATTGTAATTAAATGTTTTATATAATTATAGCAACAACAGAAAAAATCGAGGTTATTATGGATATTAAGTATAACTGTTAACTAATTTCAATGTAATTTCATATCATATATACACTTAAAAAATTGTTACAGTAACGACTGTAAGTTATTTAGGAAGTATTTCGTTAAGCTGTTAAGCTGAATGAAAAAAAACAGTTAAATTTTAATATAATATTTTTTAAGTGGTTTGAAGAATTATTTATAACTTTAGTTAATCAAAAATACTGATTTTAAGTTGCAGTTAATTTTGTCAGTTATTTTGTAGTATTGTAATATTTAACTTTGTTAAACTTTTGTTGACACTTTGTGTTTTGCTGTAAATTTAGTTAATTTTAGACGAATATGTGATTTAATTTTTTGGTGTCTGAATTTAAATGAAATATTTTGTTAATTTTAATGATTATCTTGTGGGAGTGGCCTTAAATGAATATCCAGTTATCTTTTAAATAGATTTCCAGTTGATTTTACATAAATAATTTTTTGAGTGTACTGCTGCTACTTGAATACAAATACACCTTCAATTTCAAAAGGAAGTATTTTTAAGGCAAACAGGTGAGAGTATTCATTATGTATTTATTTTGTTTTTAATTGATGATAATATTTTATTAATAAAACAAGTAAGAAGGCTATAATCGGTCAAGCCCGAATATATTATACCTTATACCACTATTTGTTTATTAAAATATATAGATCAACTTAGAAGCGATTTTGCAGAGTTCGTATCATAAGGTGATAAAATGGGTAAAACAAAATCTCTACATAAGGGAACTAAATTTTTTTTATTCAAAATATCCGTCACGTTTTTAATATTTTCAGTAAGGAGGTGTAAAAGAATATTTATCTATACTTTAATACTACTTACGTGCCTCTTATAAATTTTACGCCAATGCAGAGCAAATCGTGCTCGACAGGTCAGGAAAATATAAGTAAGTTTGTGGTATTTTAGTTTTGAAATTTTCGTCCTAAGGGGTACAAAAAAATAGAAATTATATATTAGTATTTCGCAACCATTATAGATAGAAAGTTTCAAGAAAATATAAATATGTATTTTGTTTAATTCTGGACTTGAAGGAATTAAATTTTTATTTTAACACTTTTTTAAACCAATAAATTTGAAAACATAATTCCAATTCCAGCCGACAACTCCTTTTTTTGGTCATATATTTTGAAGTGTGAACCAGAAAGAATAAAAATAAATGTAAATTTTATTATTTGTGCCTTTTATTGCTTTAAATCCTATAAAAATAAAAGCATAAATAAATTTAATTTAATTAAATAGCTTTTTTTAAATGGACTTTGTAAGGTCTCTGTTCGTAGGCTATGCAACATCGCAGATTTCACCAAAGAGATTGGGTGGCTGGGTAAAAAGCTAGCTTCTACAGGGCGTTTGGTGCGTGATTTGACGAGCACGTACTTTTTCTTTAGCCTTAGCTGACTCTAGTAACAGTCCTCCTTCTCTTTTCTTTCTGCTCTTTTCGACTTTTTCTATGGGCCTCTAGATAGTGGTGATAAATATGTTTTGCATTTAAACATAATCTGTTCAAAATTGTTATACAGAAAGGACATTTGTATACAGGTTATGCCGAAAAACTGACCCAACATCACTGAAAAATAGGCTTCGTCTTAATGTCAAAGAACTTGTTTGTGCCATATTTCATGATATTATGACCAAAAATACGAACTGTATTTTGTTAACGAAAAACATGCACACCCAGCTGTGTGGACAGACGGACTTGATTTAAATGATTATTTGTGTTTTCTTTTCTAAGGAGAAATGTTTGTAGGACTTTCTTGAAAACTTCATGAGCCCCTCAAAAAATGTTACATTTTGGGCTGCATGCAGTTGTGACAAATTGTTTCGTTTAATTTACACTATAATGACATTTAATTTTTTGCAAACAAGGTCGAGATGTCTAATCAATAGGCAATTATTTGTTTTCGAATGCAATCTTGTTATTTGTTCCATTTTGAATTTTTTCCACAAAAAAAATACATTTCACAAAATAAAACATTTAATTTTTAAGCGTCAAGAAATTTGTTTAAAAAAATTGATTTCTATTTCTGTTTAACAAAACAAAATGCAACCCTGTGATTGTTTTAAGGGCACACAAATAAGGTTCTTCTGACATCCCACTGTTCCTTGCTGTTACCTTATTTAGTGTACCCTGGGTTGAACATGTAGCATTTTTTCATTCGCTCAGGGCAACATAATCAGAGAAAACTAATAACGCGATACCATTGTTGACTCTTTTCACAAAAGAACAAAAAAAAAAAGAAGAGGTTAGGGCAGATTAGGCAAAAATTCTGACAGAAAAGTAAATGACATAAGGAGTGACTCTATGTCGATCAACATAATACCCTGATCCCGTGAGCTGTATAGATATAGATAGTTTTTTAAAGTTTAAAAAAATATTTTTCCTTATTATTCAAAAATTGTAATAAATTAACAAAAAAAAAACTATTTTTAGTACATAACTGAATATATTTAATACGTTGCTGGATTGTGTATCGTTCAATAGTTCAAATTGAGTTTGTCTGAAATTGAGAAATATCAAATCAAATACAGACAAAATTTGACGTTAAGATGTTGTTCACATTCAACATCGGCCCTTAAAAATTTAACCCCCCTTTACAGAGATTTTCACAAGCTTAGGGATTTTTAACTCAATTTATTTTTTTATTTATTTATTTATTAAGTTTTATTTTTTTAATTATGTGATTTTGTTTTCTATATTTTATAAGAAAAACTGCACTTGGAAAAGTTTGGGTTGTGTCATACTGCCAAGTATAATAGTAGTGGAAAGTTTTTTCCAGAATGGGGAAACTTTAAAGATAAGATTCAATGAGTTTTAACTTATTTTTGTATTAAACAAGTTATATTCAAACTGACACTTATTTAATACAAAAGGAAGTTTAAACTCATTGAAAATAATATCATTTTATTATTTAAAAAGTGTACCCGTTCGGGAAAAAATGTTCTTCTACTATTATAGGAAGTATATTTGATACTATTTAGTCACTTCCTTAAAGGCTGTAAAGCGAAAAAATTTGAATTTTAGTTTTCAAATTATCTACCATGTCACCAGAATTTATCGACTTTTGTAGCCAAAAATTAAAAGTATTATTATACTTTTAATATACTAAATAATTAACATATTAGAAAATGTTTAAAATGTTTTAAAGTTTACAATTAATTTCAACATAAGAAAGTCAAAATATTGAAAATAATGTAAATTGTTTTTATAAAATGTGTACTATCAACCAGTAGAGCAAAAGAAGTGACTTATTAGATACTTTTATCCAAAAATTAACTTTCAATTGCTTAGAGGGAAATAAGTGTCATATTGAATATAAATTGTTCGAAGGTAACAAACATATACTTATGAACTCTGCACAAATATTGATACATATTGAAGTATATTCATACGGGTTTTTTTTTTAGGTATGGGGAAAAATTTTAAATAATAACAACCGTTTTTTTTGAAAAGAGGAGAATTTTTAATGGAAAATAAAACACCTTTTTAATTTAATGTTTTAATTACTTTAATCAATTTTACATGAAATTAATTACGACATATTAGTTTAAAGTAATGAGTTTTTTATTTCAAACTTATAATGAAGCAATACGTATGTTAAAACTTGATAATGATTTAGTCAAAATGTGGAAGGAGAAACGGATGCATATAATTAAGGAAATTTCTAGTAAGAAAATCTTAGGTTTTGCTTATAAAAAAATTCCGTTTTTTTATCAAGTTCATTTATAACTTTTGATTATATGCTGATTTAATTGCTTAAGACCAAATTATTTTCTTTTATTTTTAACTTAAGTTCTTTTTAGGAAAAAAGAAAATTTATGTTTTTTATTAATACAAGTTGAAATAAACTTTATTTGAAATAAAAAAAAATTTTCTACTGCTTCTTACTAGCCAAGAAGAATGCATTTTTGAAACCATCTTCATATTTGCAATAATATTTAATATTATTAATTTTTGCTTTGTTTTAATTTCTTCTTAATAGATGCTTTACCCATGCACTCGCACACCCATTAGAACTTGGGTAGTTTGCTAACGGAATTTACCGTTTCCTTAAATTTTAATTTAAAATATTTAACAGCTCATAATTACTTTGATATGTATATGTAGATGAAGGCAGCTTTTTGAATATACAATTTAGAAATAAGAAGTGTTTTTTTTTGTATTATATTTTCATATTGAGATTTAAATTCAAACGAAGTTTTTTAATTCCAAAAATAGTTGTGAGCAAAATCTTCAAAAAAATCAAGTTAAAAGGATATTTGCTTTAAAGCAACTAATCTTATCATATAAGAGATAATAAAACCTGTTGTTACTAAGCCTTCAGCAAAATTCAAAAGTAATTCCAAAAATAAATTCGAACAGCAACCAGCACAAATCTGTATATATGTTGCACACTTATACAACTGCATAGCAAGAGTTAGTGCATATTTTGGAATTAAGAAAGGACAATGCTCTACACATACATACATAAATTTATGTGTATTTTCTTATATACATATATATATAAGAATGTACGTATATAGTCTTGTATAAACATATATTTTCAAAACCCAAAAATGAAAATGCTTGCTAAAGGTAAAAGTACATAAGTACGTGCATACCTATTTGGTTTTGTTAATTCAGAAGAATTTGAAGACTCATACATGCATACAAACATACATTTAAACATACATATGTTTATATCTAAAATAAATTTATTTTATTTTAAACGAAAAACGAAAGAAAAAATAGCATTCCAACACATACTCATACAGAAGAACCTAAAAAGGACATTCGTATAATACAACCAGCATGAAAACTTAACACAATTGTTGTTTAAGCCATTTTTAAAGCAGCCAAGGGAAATAGAATTTATTGAAATGATTGTATGATTTTTAGGAATTACATAAACGTTAGAAATGTCGCATAAGCTAAGCAGGATTTTTTGTTATTAAATAATGGAAAATCGAAAATGTGAGGTATTTTAGAAGTTATGTGTTTATGGTGTCAAACTGTTAGGAATCTTAATACATTTGTTAATATTTATTAAAAAAATAATAGATATTATATCACAGATGACATTGTATAGAGATTTTTCAACACTAAATAAACTTAAGAGATTTTTGTAAGATTAAATTTATTGGAATTAAATGTAAGTTGCTTAATGTTCTAAAGTTATGGAAAAAGGGAACAATATTATATTATAAACAGGGTATTTTGGAGATATATCGCAGGATAAAATATATAATTTTAAATAAAAAAAAAACTGCCACTGTGAATAGTACTTTTATATCTGTTTTTAATCTTGCCTCTACCAAAATATAGTAACAAAAAGTTTTGCATACTATTTTAAGAGATTGTCATATGGTAATTTGGAAGCTTATATCAAGAATTTTTTTTTGCTTTTTATTTTGGATAAAGTTCATTATATAATTTCTTTTAATTATTAGAAATTTTTATTTTTCCGTTAATCTTCAAAGAAATTTTTATTTGAATAAAGCTGGATTTTTTCTACAGTCTGTTGCTTTCTCCCACGAAAGCTCTGCCATGTGAAGCATCCATGAAATTTTTCTAACGTGGCACGATTGGTGGTCTCCTACTTTTTTTCTTGTATTCCAACTCAATGCACTATCTCGTTAGCAATTTAATTACCTTTTGTGTCACAGTGTCCTTTAATTTAACAAAATTTGATTTAAAGAAGTCCAATATTTCCTTATTGGTCTTCCTACGATCCCAGCCCAGTCAGATTTAAAGCAACACGTCTTCAAGGTATTAAAAGCTGCCTTATTGTCAATATAAAAGTGACATCCCTATTTATTGAAACATGCTATGCTGCACTGAGGATGGCCAGTGTATCCGCCTTTAATATACGGCAAGCATTAGATAGTACTTAGAGCAATCAAGTCTGCCCTTCCGGTATATAAACCGTTGCCTGTATTTATTTTTACTCTGACAGTAAAACCTGCACTAATCTGATAATCTGTATAAGAAGAACTGTTGTTTGGTTTTGTTAGGCCCTACAAAAACGTTGTGCCATTTTAATAATGAAAAAAAAATTGAGATGAGGGAGTTTTCAGAAATTCGGGGATGCAGAAGAATTACGTTTAGATTTCCCATTTCACATTTCATAATGAGCCTTATTTAGGCAAAAGCTAGGAAATGCTGTGTCGATTTGATATGCATGCAGAGCAGACGCAATCAATGCGCTCTGCCTGATGGAAGTGTGCTTGTGAGCTAACAATTTCCGACCGAAGACTTATATACTTTCCTAATTAGGGTTTGGCCAGCATTCATTATTCATGTTTTAACCCAGGATGCCCCAGTTTGAATGTCCAAGGATCTTTGTACTTCTTCTTTGCATTGCAGCCATGCCCAATCTTAAGAACAACAGGACATGATTGCTTTTTAATGTATTTTTTCCAAAATTTAATCTGTGGTTGGGCTAAAATTTTTAAGGATATTTCGCTAAAGCATATCCTAGAATTTTTTCCCTTGACTTGATCCTAATTTGAAATCGTAACAAAAAAAAGCCTTTTAGTATAAATATTATTTCCTTTTCTTTAAATTGCTCTCAAGATTTAGTTTGTTGAAGTTGCTCTTTGAAAACAACTCCATAATTGCTTTCAGCTTTGCTAAGCTCAGACCGTTACCTATTTTCTATTTATAGAATTTTTTATACAAACTAAAAATACATTGAAGATTTACTCAAAAATATTCGAATAGCCACTTAACACCTAGAATATTTTACATGTAAAAGTAAATGCAGATAAAAAATTACAAGACTATAAATTAAAAAACAACAACAAAAAAATAAGAGTGATATGGAGAGTTGTTGGTGAAAAATTATACAAAAAACTGAAAGACCAAAAACAATAAAGAACTTTCCCTAACTCTCGCTAAAACCACATCTTAAATAATAAAAAAAACAAAAAAAGGCAAACGAAGTGAAAAAATTTATAAAAAATAATAGAAATAAAAAGCATTCACCCATACAACCATTCATACGAAGCCACATAGATACTCATTCACACGCAAGCAGACATAAAGTGGGCCTCAAGTTTTTGCCATAAATTAAAAGCAACAACAACAAATAACAGACCAAAATAATATTTATTTTTAGTTGTGTGAAAAGACTGAAGGATATGAATGCGGATGTTTATATGTAGGTTTCTGTTTGCCATTAAGTGCTAGGAAAAGCACAAATCTTTAAAATTGCTTTAAGGATACCATGCTCTGATCTCGGCTATAAAGTAAATGATGCATATAAATTTTTATACCTGAATAACTATGAATAATGACCAGACACTTTATTTTCACAACTTAAAAGTCCATAAAACTTAAATAGAACTTAACAAATCATTGAAATTTATTAGAGAGTTTTGTTATAATTTTTTTAGCAATACTTTAGTTAAATTAAATTTTTTGTGTCACATTTTAACCAAATATACATATTTGACATGTTTTATAAACGTAATAATTTAACTTGTTTTCTTATTGTTTAAAACCTGTATAACAACGATGGTTTATAAATATGAATAAAGTGTTGTAAAATACGTATAAAAATTATTATTAAAACCAATTGCTGTTACTCATACGCCGTGTTGAACGAAAAATGGATGTGACGCTGGTGATTGGTGTCACTTCAGCTACCGCTTTTAAATCTTATTCCCAGGCAAGATTTTCAAAATCTTTAAGTTAAAAGTTTCTTTTTAGTTATTTGCCTCAAGAATGCATATAAATTTTCAAGACTAAAAACATCCAATAGTCTTTTAATTCTATTTACCAACAACTTAAAATTAATCCACTCTTGTACTTATTGTTATCTTTTCTATTTGTTTTCTTTCTTCCGTCAATTCATTATTATGCAAATCTAGTTCTATATTTTAATACAGTCATTAAAATGTTTTTGATGTCTAAAGAAAAAATCACGAAAATTTGCATTTTGATTATACTCTAACCCTGGTCATAATAAATGCGTGAGAATAAAGAAGCAAAGTAAGAGCAACACCCTTAAATAAAGCTTAAATTAGTTCTTATTTAATTATATTTTGTTTGTTAAGTGCTTTTTTAAATCTATTAAATAATATTTTGTTGTAAAATGGCTAATTAAAGGAATTTTGTATTTTATTAATATATTGTGGTAAATATGAAGATACGTATTTACCTTCAAGGAATTGAAAACAAAATAAACATAAAGATTTTTTAAGGTTTAAGAAAGGTGAATTTAATTTGTAATTAAATTTGCATGACTCTTTTGTTTTGTAACTAAGACAACCCTTGTTATAGATATTTTTCGGTTTAAGAATGTAAACAGATAATTAGTTATTAAATTAAATTCTTTGGAGAGGTTTAAAAATTTAAAAAAAATTTTTTAATAAAAAAATAAAATAAAATAAAATAAAATAAAATAAAATAAAATAAAATAAAATAAAATAAAATAAAATAAAATAAAATAAAAAATAAAATAAAATAAAATAAAATAAAATAAAATAAAATTAAATGAAACAAAATAAAATAAAATAAATAAAAATAAAATAAAATAAAATAAAATAAAATAAAATAAAATAAAATAAAATAAAATAAAATAAAATAAAATAAAATAAAATAAAATAAAATAAAATAAAATAAAATAAAATAAAATAAAATAAAATAAAATAAAATAAAATAAAATAAAATAAAATAAAATAATAAAAAATAAAAAAAAAATAAAATAAAATAAAATAAAATAAAATAAAATAAAATAAAATAAAATTAAATTAAATAAAATTAAACAAAATAAAATAAAAAAAATAAAATAAAATAAAAGTTAATTAAATTAAATAAAATAAAAAAAAAATAAAATAAAATAAAATAAAATAAAATAAAAAAAAAATAAAACAAAACAAAATAAAAAAAAATAAAATAACATAACATAAAATAAAAAAAACAGTATAAAAAAATAAAATAAAATAATATAAAAAATTAAATAATGTATAAAATAATGTTTAAGCATAAAGAATCTATTGATGGTAACATGATTTGCGAGTGATACGACTTCTTTAAAAAGTTGGTACATACAAACATACACCAAATTTTATTTAAGAACGTTTCGTGTTTTATTATATCGCGATAGCATAACTTGTTTAAATTTTATCCGGAAAAGGTATTTTTTAGTAGAAGGAGTCCGTGATAAGCTATTATCACATTAAGCTCTAGCATAATTACTGTTGCCGCCGTACTGCCCTAAGCAAAACTACTACTACTTTAAACAGGCTAAGTGTCCACACAATAATATCTATATATTTCAAATTTTATTAAAATGTCTTCAAAAAGGCAAGAAAACATATCCTGCTTAAAATGTACTTAATGTTGGGTTGTCTTAGTTTCTCCATTAGCGTAATAGGGTCTTTGATTTTGTGTATGGCATATAGTAACAAGAATTCATTAAGGAAAGAAATAATTTGCACCAGAGTATAAAACTATTAAAGAAATGATCATAGATTTTACTTCCTTCAACTGAACAGTGAAAATTGTTGTTCAAATATATATAGTTTTTGTTATTGTTAAATTTTCTAAAAAAAGTATCAAGGAATAATTTAATTTTTTATTAACAAGAAAGCTTTTAACGTTTTTTTTATTTCAAAATAAGATCGTAAAGAGCATTTTAAGTTTTATATTAAATTTTACATGTTATGATTTATGTAAACTCTTTTTGTTTAATTTAAAAGAAGAAATTTTTAATATATGTATCTACGTTTTCATAAATAAATTTTTTAAGCTTCACCTTGAAACCTTTAAAGTTAGGAGAAAAAATTTTAAATTTGTTTTTTTCAGAATATAAAAAATGCCTTTTTGCTTCCTTAGTTCTTAAAAATATCAAAAAAAAAAAAAAAAAACGTTTAGCCTATAAAGTTTGTAACGCTTATTAAGCCCCTGAACATGAACATAAATATTTTTTATAGAATTTAATTGACCATAAAAATTTAGTAGGAAACAGATAAAAAATCAACACTGCATACAAAAAAACATTCTATGAATCTGTTGAGCTTTAACCTTTTAGATTTAAAATTATATATCCTGGTTTTATATGTCTGTGTTTGTGTGTTTTAACAAGAACAGCAGCACCCTTAAACTGAAACATTAACCGCCGTTATCAGCATTTAGAGCTTTAAACTCACTTTCGCTCTGCCTGTATTTATAAATTTGTATATGTATTTGTATGTACATTAATCCAAAGAAACGTTTTTTATAGATTTGCGGAAAAGAGAAAATATTATGAACTTGTTGTATTAGTATGAGTAAAACCGTATGCAAATGCTGCAAGCAGGTCATAAAACTTGAGTTAAAGGTTAAATGTATAAAATACAATTTATGTACTTATATATGTACATATGTATTGTATGTTTGTCTTTATGTTTGTATATTTATAAATACTCATGAGTATTGTGTACCTTAAATGAATAAATATATAAGTTTTGAAAAGCTAAAGCATTCATGCACGCAGGCATATTGTTAAGGGTGTTGGGTGTTGGAGTAGTGAAATCAGTTCTGTTGTTTTTATAAAATATCAGCTGCAACAGTTATTTAAATTTTATGATGCGTCAGCTTAAAACTAAATAAAAAATTTTATTAAAAGAAAACAAAAAATATGTTAATAAATACGAAAAGCAGGAGAAATTAAAAATGAAAACTACTTGCGTTTGTAGTTAAGTATGTACGTCAATTGGTGTTTAAGTTTAAAATACCAAATTTTTAAGATAATACAAAACAATTAAAAAGATAAATCATAAAAATATAAGTTTAAGAAAAATATAGTTTTCCTGCATAGATAAATTTTTGAAGAAGTATTAACATAAATTCCTGAAACGCTACCAACCATTTGACTGATAGCATAATATTAGTTTAATGACTGTAAGTTCTTGCAGGGCATGTTTTCAGAATAATAAGAAAAACTAAAATTAAAAGTTTTTAGCCTCAAGTCATAAAAAAATATAAGGAAAACATAAGTATTTATTTAAGTAAAGCTGTATTTACACCAACTAAGTTCTCTTCTAAGTTGAGTGTCAAAAAAATAATTTTTAATTTTTATGAGTGTCAAAAAACAATTTGATTTTTAAATTTCTAGTATAACATTACGTCTAAGCAATGAGTTTTAGTCCGCTAATTATAAAAATTGTTAAACTGGTACAAAGGGTGTGGCAATACAGAAAAAAAAGGAATTTAATCCGGTAACTTTTAAAAACTTAAATTTAAAACTCAGACGTTAAATAATTTGAAAATAGAAAACGTTTTATTTTTAACTGAGGTTAGACAAAAATATCACCAAATAAAAATAGACATGTTATTACACTATACAAATAAGACTTAGTTGTGAAATTCAGATGATAACTCAGGTAGTGTAAATATAGGTTAAGCCAAGGGGGAAAATTATTTTCTAGGTTAAGGAATTGTAATATAATTGCTTAAAAATTTAAAAGGTTAATTTTATCTTGAATTGGTAAAACAAAAAAACATATGTAAGAAAATGTTATGCTCAACAGCGCCATACTTGGAAAATGTGACCTAACTATAACTGTTATTTTTAGGTAAAACACTTTACAGAACGCGACCTGGAAAGCCTATTTAAAATGGACACCGTTATGCTTAAAAAAAGAACTTGTTTCTCAAATATGGGATTCTGATTTAAATACTGTTTTTAATAAAAAGCTAAATAAAGGCATTATATTAAACAGAAGCCACCAGAATAGCATATCTGCCAAGCCCGACAGTATTTAACAGTCAAGATTTTTTTTTCTATTTTTGAGAACGAAACTTGACACACTTTTACCTTGAATGCTTAGATTTTTAAAATTTTATATATTTGTAAAAATGGACTTATAAGTTAAAAAAAATTGTTTTGAAGTGTAGATATGTGATACTATTTGATAAAAATTTATTTAAGAGACGATCTACTGATCCACCAAAATGACTCACTTGTTCGATTAAGGCATGGTTGGTGAAGGTTTTTATTTGTATTTGACAAAAAATAGTATTTGGAAAAAAATTTTTTTAGATATAAGCCAAGCATACTAAAACTGGTGGAAGTCGATACATATTTGCACATATTCATAATTAGCGACTTAAAACGCCTTAAAAATCACTACATTTCTACAAAAAAAAATTACCATAAAAATACAACCTTATAACATCAGGTATTTTACAAAATTCCTTAATTATTAGTTTATAACTTACCGCAGTACTTATTACCATTAATTTGTGATTGAGAAGCAGTATTTTTTTTCATTTGTATTGTCAAGAACTACTTTTAATTATAGTGACCGAATTTAAACTACTTCTTGAGTCAAATAAAGCATGTCAGTCCGGCCGTCGGAAAACCGTTTGTGTTTTGATTCAGAAAATAAATTTTAGATAAATTTTAATAATTTTTGAAGAGCTGTTAATCAATCCCAAAGTAGGTTTTAGGGAATAAAATAATTATAGTACACATTTTGTTGACAAAAAAAAAACACTAAATTTCTATTAAGATTTGCTCTAATTTGTTGAGGAAAAAATTAATATATTTAATAACCTTGAAAAACCTGTACCTTTTTTAATACATTTTAGAACACAAATTTTTAATCAGTACATGTTCTGATGAAGTTACGCCACTTATATAAGTATTGTTTCTGGAAATAAAATTTCATACGTTCAAGTAATTAATATTGTTATGTGAACATACAATTTTTTTCAAAGTGTTGCCAGTTCTAAATATTATAATTCTGTTGGACCCTGCCACCAACGGGAAGACTTTTTTCCCTAAAAATATGTGCGCTTTTTTGAGCATCCTTTGCATGTTGCTATAAAAACTAAATTTTTCTTACATAAAAATTTATATATTTATAAAAAAAAATCACAAGCTGTAGCTGACAATCAGCACAATGGGCTCATAGCCGTCCAAATATCGAGGTCACCTTATTCTGCACACCACCCTTACAGGTAAAAATATTGACGTCAGTAAAATTACTTAGGATGCATGGTCAAATTTAAATGTTTAAGTGAAGTTTAAAAGGGGGGGGGGGCGGCGGGGGGCTTATATACTTTTAAAAATTTTGTCTTTTTTGTTCTGGCTTAAGTTTATTATTTAATTTCTTTTAGCTAGAAGAAATTAATATTTTACACATGGTACGGTGCAGAAGTTCATTTGTCTCTAATGGAAAATAAGCGGAAAAATTAAAAATGACAAATAGAAATAAAAAGATTTACCTTCTGTTGTATAATATAAAGTAATAAAAAAACAGTTGCATGGATGATGCTTAACATTTAAACAAATTTTGCTAAAAAGACTTTAATACAAAAGAAAAAGAAAAGCAAGTTCGAAAATGCAGTCTACTTGGTTAGTATCTGTTTTTTTCAAATATAAGTTTCCTTCAACATAAGCCGAAAAATATTAATTTCTTTTAATAAAAAGAAATTAAATTATGATTTTAACCGAAAACAAAAAAGCAAAAATTTTTATTAAAAACAAAAAACAAATATATTTAAAAATGTTTGTTTTCAATACCTTATTTAAAAAAAAACGTCATATGAATGCAAAAAGTATAATTATTAAAATTTTTTTAAGCCATTTTAAACTTAAGCAAACTGATGACGCTTAAAAACTTATTTAGGTTTACGCGCCTATCGTGAGGTTGAGACAACCTTAGGCATTAGTGGAACCAGCATGCATTCAACATTGCGTGAAAATTTCACTGTCAAAGCAAGTTTTTGGCTTTGGATTCCACAGAATTTGTCAATCGCTCAAAAAAAGGCTCGCGTCGATTGGCCGGAAGAAATGCTTAAAAAATACGATCGTGGTGCTTTGAATTGCGTCTATAATATTATGACAGGTGATAAATCCTGGATTTACGGTTATGAGCCTGAAAGTAAACAGCAGTCGACTGTATGGGTGTTTCAAAATGAGTCAAATCCAATAAAAGCTGTTCACGCACGAAGAACTTCTAAGCAAATGATCGCCAGTTTTTTTCAGTAAAACTGAACATGTCGCAACCGTACTACTAGAACAACGCAAATCAGCCAATTTTGAGTGGTTCACAACCATTTGTTTGCCAGTTGTCTTCCAAGAAATCAGGAAAACTAACCGCCGGAGATGGATCACTCTTCACTACGACAACGCGAGCTTTCACACATCGGTTCAAACAACTGCATTTTTAAGCACCCAAAACATCGATTTGATGAGTCATCCGCCGTATAGTCCTGACTTGGCACCGAATGACTTCTTCTGATTTCCGTACGTAAAAAACAAACTAAGAGGTCAACAATTTTCAACACCTGAAGTAGCGGTTGCTGTATTCTGAATGCATGTTTTGGAGATCCCTCAATCAGAGTGGCAAAACTGCTTCGACCATTGGTTCGAACGCATGCAAAAGTATATAGATCTCCATGAGAAATATTTTTCAAAACAATAAAGTGATTTTTGATGATTAATATTTGTTTTTGTTCTCTAATCCCGAAATATTAAATGCAACCCTCGTACTTATATGCCTCGGATATTTAGTTTTGTTTTTTTTTTTGTTTAATTTAAAAACGGCAACTAAGCAGAAAATTTCTATGTTGAAAATACAATTTAAACGAAGCGAATATTTTAAGAAAATCAATAACATTTAATTTGATTGTGTAAGGAAATGTTTAAGTATTAATAATTTGTGAACTGACATTAAATAGTTTTCATGCTATTAAAATCAACTACTTAAAAGTGTTAATTCACTTTTTTCTTGCGCACATAATCAAAGTCTTTCTCATATATAATATTAGCACTTTTGCAACCTACAGGGATTTTTGTGTATTTTCAGCATATAGCCACTTCAAGCTGTTGTTTGACTTAGCTTAAAGTGATAAAGTAACTAATTTTAAATTCCACTGACACATATTTAAAGCCAAAAATAATAAAAAAAATTCAAGAGGAAAATAAAATCATGTAAAAAAATTCTGACAGAGATTGACACAACCTTGTATTGTCAGTGAGTGATGTAATGGCAACTAAGCAAAAAATGACAAAAAAAGTCCTCATGCTTAAACATACGAACGTCTCTAGCCATCATCATATATTATCGATAGAAGATTGGAAACCAAACTAAAGTAAATCCACTACTGTGTGCTGCTGCTCTCCACATGAATCGATGTTAAAGTACACTATTTAAACAGTGATACCTTATAAATGTATGTGTGAGTGCAATCATATAAGATACATAAGTTCACAGTACATATGTATGTTTAGGTATATGTATGTTTATATGGTCATATATTTGTATGCCTGTGTATACAACAATGTTTGTTTTGTTTTGTTTAAAAATGCATGTGAAGAATTTAATACGATGTGAGTCAATGTCATAAGCCAAATAACAATGTGGAAAAAGAAAGATAATACAGTCAAATCCCGATAATTCGTACCCCGATAAATCGTAATTCCCGATAATTCGTAATAAACCTTCGGTCCCTTGAAAAAATCTCGTTAATTCGTAAAATTTCCATACATTTTGGTTCCCTCGGTAATTCGTAATTTATAATCTTAAAATCTTCTTTACCTCTTATAAATCGTAATTGTTTGCTAACTACCACTTATAATTCGTAATAAAAACATGGAAAGAATGATTTTTTGCTTACCGCTATTTTTTACGTGGCTTTTGCTTGTGTGTGTGTGTTTATTTTCTTAAGTTTGTTACAAAAATACTTGTATTTTACGCTAAGTAAATGAATTTGATACTTTATTTTATGTATTTATATTATTTATTTTGTATTAATTATTTTTAGCAATTGTTTTTTATGTTTATTTTTATCGTTTTAGTAAATAAATTGAAAAACCCCGTTAATTCGTATTTATTTTACTTTAACCCCGTTAAATCGAAACCCCACTAAATCGAAAACCCCTATAATTCGTAAGAAATGACCGGTCCCTTGCGATTACGAATTATCGGGATTTGACTGTAAAAAGGCTTGTTTATGTGTTAGTATTTGCTACTTTCTTCTATAATACTTGATAAAGGATGAAAATCTATGTAAATGACTCGAAAAGACAACAAAATAAATATGGAAAATATGAAGAAATTATTTTTTTTTGAACTCAAATAATTTTTTTCCTTTTATACTGCAACGTCATACATTCTTGAGTGCCACTTGCAGTTATTTATTTACTAAAAATATTTGTACTACATATACATACATATGCGTACCAACTCAAGCCATATTCAAAATAAAAGTATAAACTGTAACAAATATTCATAAACGATCGATTTTATTGCAAACTTAAAGGTTTAAAATATTTAATATTTGCGTTTATTTACTTTTATTTAAATTTTTTTAATTTTTATACCCTCACCACATAAAAATTAAGCTGTAGACCCACGTTCGAGTATATCAATTGACTTACAACCACTTCCTGAGTCGATTCAAGCATGTCCGTCCGGCTGGGGTTTCATGTATTTTTGTTATCAAAGTACAGGTCGTAATTTCTAATATATTTTGGTGAAGTTTGGCACAAGCAAGCTTCTTGGCAATGGTGCTGGAAAAATTATGGTCGGCCCATTTTTAACTGTAGCCCCATACAAATGTCCTTTCGGAAAAGTTATTTTTGGCTATAACTCATTTGAATATTTTTTTTATTTTGACAAACTTTTGCATACATGTTTTCCACTATGCCGTAACTATAATACTGAAAACAAGAACTATCCGTTTGCCCCATACAAATGTGGTGTAGGGTGTAATATGGTCCTTATAGATAGGGAATTCGAATTAGCGATGCCCGCCTGTCCAGTGGCCCGTCTGCCTGCGTGCCCATCTTTTCACGTTATGGTTGAAATCAACTTTATTGAGCCGTAAAGTTTACGACTAATTTTTCATTCCAAACATACATATTCCTGCAACATATTTACCCGCATCCCTTAAGAGGGTTGCCATACAATATTTTAAAAAATTAGGGCAGAAACTCCTACAACTTCGCTAGTCACCGTAAGAGGGTTAAAATATGAAATCGACCCCTATTTAAAAATTAGAAATATTAAAAAAAAAATTAATAAAAATAAAAAAAAGTTCGGGATTTTAAAAGGCCAATGTCAAGGGTATTTATGATTCGGCACAGCCGAATATAGCGTCCTTACGTGTTTTTTAATACTTTAAAATTCATAAGCTTTAACTATTACAGTCGCCTGCACTTGCTTTTACAAATATATGATGTGTTTGCAAAAATAAAAGAACCTTTATACCACATAAATGTTAAATTAACAATCTCAAATACATGACATTTCAAAAAGCCATGTTACATATTTGTTACTAAATTTTCAAGTAAGTTCCTAATACATTTCAGATTTATTTTGAACTTTTCTCTAGATAATCCAAATGATGATGTTACATTTTTTTTCTATAAAAAATTTATATTTTAATAAAAATATAAAAGAAAGCTCACAAATTTTCACTCAAATTTGAGCACTTTTATCCAAAACAATTATTTGTTTATTTTATTTTACTATAATTTATCAATAAATTAAATCCACATTTGTTTCCGGATTCACTACCAAGTAATATATTACACATAAGATTCTTCGCCATGAAATGTTTTTAAAAAATTTATAGTCCATAAAGTTTGGGAAGTTACAGACTAGTGTGCTAAGGAGTGAAGCAGAAAACTTGATACACACTATTCTTGTCAAAATTTACCCTAGGTCCAGCAAATTATAGTTTTCTTAATCGTGTTAGCTTTTTAATATATTTCAGGCAATACCTCTTCTAAATCATTAATTTTCATATATTTTGTTTAGAAAATTCAACATGGATTTAAGAAAAAATAAAATATTTAAAGGTTCATCGTCATAGTGTTTCAAAAGTCATTACAGAATAAAATGAAGAAATGCGTATTGAATCAAAGCCTAGATCCGGACGGAAAAAAGTTCTAAGAGATATCTGTTAAGCATAGGGATTGAGCTACCCTTTCGAAAGGAGTCGAACACTTCAAGTGGAGTAGCAGATCGTAAAGTGTATTGATTTAATCCTTTCATGAGGGGAGAAAAATTTAATGCTGGCTTGAGGTCATAAAAACTCTAGAAAGTTCTAGATCGGAATGCTGTCAAGAACTTAGGGGCAGAAGAAAGAGCGGAATGTTCAGCTTTAACTTAATAAAAAAAATAAACCTAAAAAACAAGACAGTTTTTGCAGACACTTCTCTTTGGGCAATAAATTTTAAGTCGTAGCAAAAATGTAGCAAAGGGTGCCCTTATATTTCTTACCTGCTTTGTCATCATGCCACTATTAAAAAACGCATTTGAGTCATATTCAAACAATAATGCCAGTTTTGTGCCACCCCAGGAAACCCTTTGCTTACCTGGTAGGTTATCAAGTAATATTGGAGATGAAAAAGCACTAGGTACCTTTTGGCCAACTAGCTATTTAATTTTGTTTGAGTTGTCTCGAAATTCACGACAAAAATTTTGGTAGGACGGAGGGCAAATCCTTGCAATTTTGCAAAACTTAAACCCGTGCAATGTTATTGGGCTCTTGTAAAAAAAGAATTAAAGGGCACAAAAAGGTATGCAAGAATATGTACAATATTGGGTTACCTCGTTGAAAATAAGCGGAAGCCGCAAAAAAAACCCGTAATGGGGGATTTTCGTAAAAAGTAACTTAACTGCATGTTGTTGATTTTTCAAGTATTAATACTGCGTCCCAAACTTATTTTTTACAAAAACAGGCAGTTATTTAAAAAAAAAACGATTAATTAAACAAGTTTACGTATTTTTATCTAGTTTAAATAAAAAGTTTTTAGTTGTTATTAATTTAATATACATAAAAGCTTTTATGACTCCCTCCTTATAAATAATAAAGTGTAAAAAGTATTAATATAAATATAGTCCTCCAGAATTGTAATATTATATTCTTATACAGGCTATAGGTAGGAGGCCATAGGGTGGCCCTAATATTAGAAAGTATTTAATAAAAAACTCTTTAAAAATTTTACTGCGACAGCAAAATCTTCTTAGTCTTGGTGACTGACAAACAGACAAATCTGCTCATATGCACACATTTGCTTTAGAGTGGACTTTTCTTCCTGATAATGGTGGAACAATTTTAAATTGAATTGTTCAACATTTTACAAAAAAGCATTTTAAGTACCTAAAAGAAAAATTGTTTAAATACTGTTTTTTTGTTACAAAAATTAAAAAAATATCAATGGTAACTCAAAATATTTAAGTATTTTTTTTTTTTTTAATTTAAAAACTGTTTTGGAACCGACATTTCCAGCTCTGGTATTTACATGGTAACATATTTTTTTCTAAACATGCAGCCTTAGTTTTTACTAAATATTTGATAGTTTCTATAAATTAAACATAATATTTCACTCTCTTGATACAAGTTTGCTGGTGTTAGAAACCAGTGTAAATATGTATGAACAATTTCACTTGAAACATTCTCTATTTTAACAAGTTTGTTTTAGTTTATTTCCTCTCCATTGTATTTAATTGTTAGATTTTTATCATTGTATGCAACCATGTGTATTTAATTTAATTTAACTATTCTCGTTGGTTTTAAAGTAACAACCAACAAAAAGAATAAATAAAAAAGGATAAAATGTAAAAAAGATCTGCTCTTTTCAAGTGCATATTTAGTCATGGACAGTATATTATTTGCTTTAATTTTTTTTTAATTTTTATTAATAAATTTTACATAAAGAATTTCTAGTGGAAAAAATATTGGTTGTCTAGACAAGATAATAAAATATCAAATAGTTCAAAAATGAAACTAGTGAAATGATTAATTAAAAAAGGGTTTTCAAATGATATTGATAACTGTGGGATAAAGAAAAGGGATAAAAATGCATCTTGTTTTGCACAAGTGATTGTTGGTTAAGCATTTGAAATGCGATTCAGGTTAAAGAAAGAGCATTTAAGTGTTTAGAGGATTGTAAACAATTCAATTATGGGATGAAAAATATCTTTTAAATAACTGTACTTGCACATTAAATTTACTTTCAAAATATGTTTTTTTCTATTTGTTTAAGAAAGTGTTGTTTATTGTTCTAAGCCGATTAGATCTAGGATAACTTATAAGCTTTTGTGCACAAAGTCCGCTTTAAACAAAAAAAAAAAAACAAGTAAGAGAGCTATATTCGGCTGTGCCGAATCTTATATACCCTTCACATTGGTCTTTAAATATACCCAGCCGAGTTATTTTGTACTGCAAATAATATAATAAAAATACCTTGTGCGAGTTTTAAAGTCCATAGAAAAATATACAAAATTTTAACGTTCGTATGAATAATAGAAATATATGAGGAAGGTTTGAGGTCGAGAGTTTAAAAAGTTTTCGATATTATTCATATTAAAAGGTTAATAAAAGTTGTTAATTGTTATGAGATGATCTAGTCCCCCTGCTGCTCTCTAACTTTTTTTTTCCAAAATGTATGAATTATTTGATTATTACTTTGTGTAGAATATTCGAAGTCGATAACTGTTATAGTTTCCGTGATATACCGTCTCGAAAATTTTACAAAAATTATTAATTTGTATGGGAGCTACCCTATATTCACCTCCCACCCAAAACATTTTTTTTTTAAAGTGTAGGTCTTACTATACAATTACTTTTTTAGAGCGTTTTTATTCGATAGCTGTTATAGTTTCCGAGACATATCGCATAAAATATTTCACCAAATTTGTGCAATTGTAGGAAAACTACCACTTCCCCTTCTCCTATCTGAAAAAAATGTTTCCATTATTTAGGTCCCTACTTTGTGAGTATCCGTCCTAAAAAAAATGGGTTATTTGGGGTTTTCGTTTATATTTCGGTCAATAGTGAACCGATTTTGCTGATTTTAAATTGCGATTTTCTGCGGGATATTTCTAATAGTTTGACGCCAATAGAAAGTGATTTTAGAAACTTTGGACCGTTAAGGGATAAAAATGGGCCGAATAAGGGAAAACTGGTAAGATGTTATTTCTTTAAAGATACGCGATTAAAAACAAAACTGAAAAAATAATCTTATTCAGATACGTGTCAGGCACTTTTTGAAGTTCAGGCTCTAAGCCATAAAACGGGAGAAGAATCATAATTTTTTATTTTTTGTATTTTTCAACTAAGAAGGGTAGAAACATAACTCAATAAATTAGTTCAACAGCCTTTTAAAAGGTATGTAAAAGTTTTTACTAACTAATTGCATTTTTTGAGATTATTAGTCTAAAGAAATTTATATAAGGACCTTTAAAAATGTAGAGGGCAGGAGCGAACTAATTAAACAAAAAGTAATTTTTTCGCATTTTTGGTAGTTGCTGGCCTGCTTTAAAACTGTGAGACTAAACTATTAAATTAAGAACTTTGACCAGTGTGAGGGTCGAAAGAAAAATGAGCCAAAGGAGCTTTTTTTGTCGTTTTTTTGGCACATTTTTCTCTTTTTTAAGTCTAGTGATATAAAGCGAAAGACTAAGCGTTCCTGTAAAGGTTGGAAGTTAATTAAATCAAGCAAAAGAACTTTTTCGAAATTTTTAGTCGCTTTTTGCCTTCATTAATCTAGTGTGTATAGAAATATAAAACTTAATACTACTGACCTGTGTAAAGGTTAAAAAACAACAAAAAGTTTTCTTTCACCAATTTATGTTTTTTTTGTATAGTTCTGATAATATGAGTCTAAAAAATAATATTAACGAATTCGACCAGTGTACAGCTTTAAAGCCAATTAAATAAAAAATATATATATATATATATATATTTTTATATATTACTTTGTATATTTTTTTTGAGTTTTGTATGTCAAGTTAACGACAATTGCCCCGTTAAGAATTTTTTAAGGTTATATGTCTAAAAACATAACTTAAGACAATTGAGGTAAGAGCTTAGTTGACGTATTTGACGAACTGTAAGTTATATGTAAATAAAAGATAGAGGTTGGTTGTTTTAAAAATTTTTTTCATTATTATTGGTCAATATTTCGCTGACCGTCTGTTAGCATCATCAGGACCCTTAAACAAAATATTATACATAAAAAGAAAAAACATCAAAATCGCATCACATTACGTACAAAACAAAACTTACTAGTAAGTTTCAATAAAAAGTTATTAAAGCATCCTTATTGAAATACATTTAAAATTTCTTTATTAAGTGTTTATAACTTGTTTAATTTCAATGGGCAATGAATTAATTGTGCGGCCTTTTTAAAATCAAGCATCGAGATCCAACTTTAACCTTCCACATCAAGCGGGCCATTTGTACAATCGCAAGCAAACACTGTAGCGTGCACTTTATGGCAACGTCTATCATATCTGTTATTTTTGATATGTGTCGTTACAACTTATTGTCATTTTGTGATGCATTGTATATATTAGAAATGTAAATATATAGAAGTTCCTCCAATTGCTAGGAGGGGAAGGGCCATTTTAGATTGATTTTTTTTGTGGTGCCTGCAAGCTTCAAAATTTAGGATAATTAGACTAAAATAGCTGATCCTTAAGCTAGGATATCCAGCAAGACCTTCAGGTAGGCAATTGATTTGGATGAATTTTATCATTACATCCACGATGAAGGCTAAAAAGTTGAGCTTCTTCTCACACTAGCCAGCTATTAGAGGAACATGAAGATTATCCATTGCCTGCAAAATAATTGCTAAGACCGGAAGTAGTAAATCGCTTGTGCTGTCAAACAAAGGAAATTATATATATCTGACTACTCCCAAGTGGGTTGCATTCAGAAAACTATCCGCCCTAAGAGCACCTTTGTAGAAAATATTGGAAGCTCAGCATTACAAAGGGTATACAAAATGTCAAATGTCACACAGTTACAAATATTTCAAAAACAAGGAAGAATAAGTTTAGTTCAATTTTCTTTTAAATAAAATGATATGGAGATGGGCTTTACTATAGTTTTGTCAATATTTGTTAGGAGTTTCTAGTTTGACTAAAAAATAGATTCTTTGCAATTTTTAAAATGTATCGTGAAAATAGGAGCTTAGGAGTTACATGTACATATATCTATGTATATGTATATGGACACATATACACATATACGTACATATATAGGTACATTCATAAGCAACGTGAATTAATATGTAAAGAATACCCTTAATTTAATTTTTTGTAATTATAAAATTAGTATGTTTCTTTTAATAATTATGAGCCCCTAGCTTGAACTTTTTATTACTATTGTAAACTGTATATTTGTAATCACATAGATAGCAACATCAGCACTTGATCAGGCACAATCTTGTTGGCTTACATTTGTACATACATTTAATGTAACGTAACGTAAGCAGCAACAATTGGGTACGATCAATTTTGTTTTGTTGCTAAGCAAAAATTCATTATCGTAAATAATCAATTATGTATGTCTACTTTTTTATATACAGTTAGTGTATATTTAAATAAGTGGACTACGATCATGAATTTGAAGGTATTACATTGTTGTCAAGTGCATCATGATTCTGCATGCCCAATTTCGATTATCATATAAAGCATGCACAATCATGTTCACATACATATGTACATTGGTAAATGTACATTCAACTTAAAATCAATAAATCAATAAAAAAGTCAGTCTTGAACTTATCGTGAAACAAAACGCAACGCAAATGCAACACACGTAGAAACAAATGTATTATTCTACATATTAAAACTAAGAATAAATTTAATTATACAATTCAAAATAATACAAATGTGTTTCATTATTCATAGACGTTATTGACAATTACATAAATTAAATAATAAAATTGGCGCAGTCGGTAGGATGCCCGAGTATCCTTAAAAAAAAAAAAAAAAAATTATGAAGTGAATGATACTTAACATTTTAATGTTCTAACGGGAAAAAAGGACAACAATTTTTTTACCAAAACTATTTGTCTACTTTTGTTTGAAAAAACATTATATTTGTTTTATGCAAACTTAAATTAACACATTTTCTTAAAACATATAGAATTGCTAAAATTAAAAACTAAGTAACGCAAAAAAAAATATTTTTTTTTTGGAATAAATTTCTGTTAAACAAAAACTTTTTTAATAAATAAAAGCAAAATAAATTGTGCTAAAATTAAAAACTAAGTAACGAAAAAAAATTTTTTTTCTTCAAAAAAAACACTAGAGCCATTTGTGCTAAAGTAACATTTTTAAAAAAACAAATACATAAAAAAGAAACAATTAAATACTTATAAAAAGTAAATACTTCGTACCCTTGTCTATATATAAAACTAAAAAAAAAAAAAAAAAAAAAAAAAAAAAAAATATCATATATGTTTATATGCGTAATAAATAAAAAAAAGAAAAAAAAAATTCGTGGAAAAAGAAAACGGTTGAAAAAATCTAGAGCTGCTGACACGAGGAGTCCTGAACAGCCATTTTGAAGGGGGCAACAAGCTACCAACAGTTTTGAAGAAGCCATTTTGAAAAGACAACATGCTGAAAATTCCGATTTACAACATAAATGCAATTTTCTAGCAGTAAATTTTACTCTTTATATACATAAGTACATATATATATACATATGTACATATATACATATTTATAATTAATATAAATACAAAAACAATTTTGTTTGGTAACCTATGTGAATACACTGAAAGAAAAAAAGCATCAAAATTTTGTTAAATATCTCGTACTTTAATAACAGTTTTAAAAAATTATGATTCAAAACTAAAACCCGAAAATTTTCTTTCCTCTCACTTTTTCTTAAAATGAAAAAAAAAATAGTTTGTCTTACCAACTAAGAAATACAAAAAATAATATAAAAAAAAACAATTTTATTGTTTTACTTTTCCTTTTTTCGATTTACAGTGGCAATCAGAATGTTGTAGAAAATCAAATATTTAAATAGTTTCCTTGGTATAAATTTATATTTTTATATAAAAATATTTAACTATTTCAACAAAATTAAAGTAGTACATAAACATATACATACATACACATATATATTTGTGTACAAATAAAGTAATAACTACACTTGATATCTTAAACGCAAAAAAAAAATATTTCATAAATTATTACATAAATATTAAATAGTTTTTCTTCTTTTCTAAAATGGCTCAGGAAAATAATGACCAACAAACGCTAACTTTAGATCCACTTAAATTTCTTGAAAGATTGCCTGATTTTTTTGGAGACAGGCAAGAATTATATTCGTTTATTTCACTTGTTGATAGAATCAATCCAGTTCTTATTCGATATGATGAACTTTCACAGCTTTTATTTTTTGACCTTATAAAGAGCAAGCTGAAGGGTAAAGCCAAAGAGACAATAGAAATTAATTTTCATGCCAAGTCTTGGTCAGAAATAAGAACAATTCTGACAAATAACTTTGGTGAAAAATATAGCTCTGAAGAATTATATGACAGGCTTAGATCCGTTGTTTTTAGGACCAATGCTATTGACTTCTATAACGATATTAAAGATAGACTTCGAAGCCTTAATAATAAAACGTCTACAGACTTGGGTATAAATATAAGCAGTGAAATAATCGCGAAGAACAATATGAAATCCGCCCTTAGCATTTTTAAGGAAAAATTACCAGAGCCCATGAGAACGATATTAGCTTGTAGAAATCCTAATAGCCTCGAAAATGCTATGGATATACTTTTTGCCTCAGGGTATGCTAATTACGAACTTAAGGAAAAAAATAACCATTTTAATAACTTTGATAACACAGATACAAAGGACAAGCCCCATGAAAATAACAATAAAAATTTCCAAGCAAATGGAAATAATAGAAAAGGCCAGCGTTTTAATAAAAATAGAAAATTTAACAATAGATGGGATTCGCAAAACCATCAAAGCTATGTTAGTAAACCAAATTATAATAACCAGGAATATGTTAGTAGACCAAATTATGACAACAGATACCAACACAATGATAACCACTTTAATAATACTAATAATCAGCATAGTTTTTACCATGGTAATAATAACGGACAACACTTAAGAAATAATATCCCAAGTTTTCAAACTCGTCAAACTTTTCCAGAACCTATGGACATCAATATAATGCAGAACTCTAATAACGTACCTTTACCACAATGTAACTTTCACTATAATAATTCAAATATGGTACCTATCCAAACCTCTAACCATCCAATACAAAATCGTAATGAAACAGTACAAAATTTTCCTTTTCAAGCCTCTCCGGAGAATTACCACATATAGTTATAAAAAATCGTCTCAAATTTATTGTGGATACAGGAGCCACCCATTCAATAGTAAATCCTGGAATATGTGATCCAAAATGGAAGATAGCTTCACATACTCTTACCTTGAAAACGTTACAAAATACGATTAAAACCAATTGTGTTTATGAAGTCCCAATGTTCAGAGAACTAGGGGATACTAATGACAAAATACATTTAATTGAATGTAAATTCCACAGTGACTACGATGGTATCATTGGAAATGATATTCTGCAAAAATATAAAGCTATTTTAGATTTTAGTAGTAAGCAACTAAGAATTAACAATAGAAATATCCCTTTATTAAATTTAAATAAGCTCAAAAAAGTTAAATTTATTTCAAGCGTTGAATGTGGGTTAATTCATATAAAAGAGCACAGAAATTTTGAGAGTGAAACTCTCATCAATGAAGGTATTTACGATTCAAATAACTTTAAAGTAGAAGTAGAAACAACCGCTAAATGCCCAGAATTAATACACCTTACCCAAGGTAGTTATTGGCCCGTTTCTCCTGAAAACTACTATTTAGTTGATGAAAACTTATTACAAAGTAGTGCAAATCGTCAATCATATTTAGAGCAAATAAGAACTAATCATTTAAATGATGAAGAAAAGTATAATTTGTTAAAAGTTTTAGAAAGCTATAGTGGATTATTTTATGGTACGAACTCAAACTTAACGTTTACGAGTGCGATAAAGCACCGTATAATTACCAAGGACGATATACCTGTATTTTCCAAGACATACAGATATCCGTATGTACATAGGGAGGAAGTCAGGAGACAGATACAAGAGATGCTAGATTGCAAAATAATTAAGCCGTCAAATTCACCTTATTCTGCTCCGATATGGATTGTTCCTAAAAAGAATGATGCCAGTGGATTAGAAAAATGGCGAATCGTAGTAGACTATAGAAAGCTAAACGAGAAGACTGTGGATGACCGTTTCCCAATCCCAAATATAGAAGAAATTTTGGATAAGCTTGGCAGATGTATGTATTTCACTACCTTGGACTTGGCTAAAGGATTTCATCAAGTGGAAATTGATAAAAGGGACACTCATAAGACCGCATTTTCCGTTGAGGGTGGCCACTATGAATTTTTAAGAATGCCTTTTGGACTTAAAACGGCTCCCGCAACATTTCAAAGGCTTATGAACAATATTTTGGGTAATTTGGTCAATAAAGTATGTTTGGTATATTTGGATGACATAATTATTTATTCCACTTCACTCCAGGAACATGTAAACTCATTACGCCTTGTTTTAGATAGACTTGATAACGCAAACCTTAAGATTCAGATTGACAAATGTGAGTTTTTTAAACGGGAAACTGAGTTTTTGGGACATGTTGTTACACATCAGGGTATAAAACCAAATCCTAAAAAGGTTGAATGTGTTTTTAGTTATCCTCTTCCGAAAACGCCAAAGGAAATCAAACAATTCTTGGGGCTTAGTGGATATTATCGCAAATTTATCAAGGACTATTCAAGGATTGCTAAACCAATGACAAAGTATTTAAAAAAGGATACTAAAATAAATATTAATGATCCTGAATATGTCGAAAGTTTTAACACACTTAGGACGCTTCTAGTAAATGATCCAATATTAGCTTACCCAAATTTTGGAAAGCAGTTTGTTTTAAATACTGACGCAAGTAATTTTGCTTTGGGCGCCGTCCTATCGCAAGACAACCATCCTATATGTTACGCTAGCAGAACGCTCAATGAACATGAGATAAACTATAGCACAGTAGAAAAGGAGTTACTAGCGGTAGTTTGGGCTGTTAAATATTTTCGTCCTTATCTTTTTGGTAGAAAGTTTATTATTCAAACTGACCACCAGCCCTTGCAATGGCTATTTTCCATTAAAGAACCAAATTCTAAATTAATACGATGGCGATTACAGTTGGAGGAATATAACTACGATATTGTTTATAAGCGTGGGGTTAAAAATGGAAACGCAGATGCGCTTTCTCGAATAGAGCCACAAGTAAATTTAGTTGTTCCTCCAAATCACAATTTAATACTTCAAAGGGATACTCCACTAAACGTTTATAAGAATCAATTTATTTTGGAAAAAAATTCAAATTCCTTTAAAGTTGTTAAAACCAAAGTTTTTAGTAACACCAGAACGTTAATAACAACAAATAATTTTACTGAAAACGATATGTTGAACATTGTTAAAAATTATTTTCATCCAACCAAAACAAACTCAGTCTACATAAACGACAAAAGCCTTTACAAATTATTTCACACTACTTTTTTAAAATATTTTCAAAATTCAAAGTTAAGGATTGTAAGATGTAATAAACTTTTAAACGACGTTTTAGATGAAAACGATCTTGCAGATTTAATTAAAAACGAACATCAAAGAAATAATCATCGCGGTATCAGTGAAAACTTTGAGCAACTGAAATCTAATATATACCACCCAAAATTAAAGTTAAGAATACAACAATTTATTAACAATTGTCACATCTGTAATGTTGAAAAATATGACAGAAAACCAATTAGACATATTTTTAAGGTTTCCGAAACGCCTGACAGACCAAGACAAATCGTACATATTGATGTTTTCTATAGTTTGCAAAAAACTTTGTTTCTTACTATAATTGACAAGTTCTCTAAGCATGCACAAGCAATCAAAATTCAAAATAGGTCGTGGATTGAGTTTAAAAAAGCTATTAGTCAATACTTAAGTAATATAGGTAATATTGAAAAGATTGTGACCGATAATGAGTTAGGATTTAAGGCACTACCTCTTATGGAGTTCTTAAGGGAAAGGAATATTGAAATTCACTTTACATCTAACAATAACCATACCTCAAATGCGGATGTAGAGCGTCTCCATAATACCATGAACGAGCATATTCGCCTTTTGAGACATGACCCAGAAAGAGACACAGACACGGTAGAAGAGAAAATTTATAAGGTAATAATGTTTTACAATAATTCGATTCACTCTACCACAGGCTACAAACCCATTGATTTTTATAACGGTCTTTTGACCATAGAGGATTATCCAAAAATTAAGGAAAGAATTTTGAAATTAAAGGAAAAATCTGTATCCAAATTAAATCAAAACCGCGAAAACTGTGAACTTCAAACTGGACAAGTATATTTAAAGCACGAAAGGGGTGGGAAAAATCATGCAAGGTTTAGAAAAGTCGAAGTAGAAAGGTTAGATGACGATCATGTTATAACTAAAACACGGCATATATATTATAAGCCACATATTAAAAGAAAAAAACATTTTCAAGTCAATGATTAATTTTTCTAATTAATATATATAGACGTTTTTTTCTGGTGCTAATACATATTTAGACATTACAGCTACAATACTTAAAGAATTATTTACAAAACAAAAATAAACATGTTACAATGTAAAACACAACAAATTTATAAAAACAATAAGGCATTAATAAAAATAAATTCAAGTTGAAAGATATTGCTTATAAGAAATAATTTTATTATTAAAGCCGTATAAACAAGATTTTTTGTAAAAAATAACAGAAAACTTAAAAGAAAAAGAAGAGACATTTTTTTTAAAAGTATTCACATGTATGTACATACATTAGTATATTAAAAAAAAAAAAAATTATTCAATTTTTTTTCAAAAAACCAAAAAAAAAAAAAACACAAAGCAAAAAAAAAAATAATAAAAAAAAAATTTTAATAATTATAACAATAAATAAAAACCTAAAAAAACAAGCGTATATGTGTATAAAATATACTTATATATAAAAAGACTTACAGAAAATATATATGTACATACTTATTTCACTCTGTAAATTTCATGTATTATGCAAGGGGTAATATGTATGTATATTACTGTTTTTTTTTAAATCAAAAATATATTTATGTATAAGATTTTCGCGGAGCGTCAATCAAACGATGGGGGAGTTACATGTACATATATCTATGTATATGTATATGGACACATATACACATATACGTACATATATAGGTACATTCATAAGCAACGTGAATTAATATGTAAAGAATACCCTTAATTTAATTTTTTGTAATTATAAAATTAGTATGTTTCTTTTAATAATTATGAGCCCCTAGCTTGAACTTTTTATTACTATTGTAAACTGTATATTTGTAATCACATAGATAGCAACATCAGCACTTGATCAGGCACAATCTTGTTGGCTTACATTTGTACATACATTTAATGTAACGTAACGTAAGCAGCAACAATTGGGTACGATCAATTTTGTTTTGTTGCTAAGCAAAAATTCATTATCGTAAATAATCAATTATGTATGTCTACTTTTTTATATACAGTTAGTGTATATTTAAATAAGTGGACTACGATCATGAATTTGAAGGTATTACATTGTTGTCAAGTGCATCATGATTCTGCATGCCCAATTTCGATTATCATATAAAGCATGCACAATCATGTTCACATACATATGTACATTGGTAAATGTACATTCAACTTAAAATCAATAAATCAATAAAAAAGTCAGTCTTGAACTTATCGTGAAACAAAACGCAACGCAAATGCAACACACGTAGAAACAAATGTATTATTCTACATATTAAAACTAAGAATAAATTTAATTATACAATTCAAAATAATACAAATGTGTTTCATTATTCATAGACGTTATTGACAATTACATAAATTAAATAATAAAATTCTTAGGCTCAAGCATGAGTTAAAATGTTTAGCAAATGTTTTGAATATTTTTTATTTAATATATTTTTTAAGTCTGGGCTTGTGATTTACTTTTCTTTGTTAAATATAATAAAAAAAGCTTAAATGTTATAGATACAGCTCAGATTGATGTTAATAAAAATTACATCTACTCCGTTAGCTTCAAATTGATTATTAATTTCTTTTATTTGAACTCCATGAGAAAACCCTTTTTTAAAACATTAAGAAAATCCAGCGCCTTATATTTATAAAACTCAGCTTAAATATAATATAAAGTCTTTTTGGCATTTAATTTTTACAAAAGAAAAAAGGTTATTTTAAGTAAAATTTTTGCAAACCTGCTTTATAAGTATTAAGAACATGCAGTAATACGTGTTTTCAATTTCCTTTAACAGGAAGTCTCTTTTGCAAAAAAATACAAAGAATTGTATTTTATAATCATAAATGAAAACTTTTCCTCAAAGAAAATTTAACGTTAGTGAATATATGAAATAAAGACATAACAGAAAGTTGTATAAATGGCAGGTTCGATGACGTTAAAAAAGTAGCTAAAAGATATATCTGCAAAGAAAACATCCTCCTTGGAAATTAGGCAGAAGTAGTAGTATGTTATACTCTTACAGTTATAAATTTTAGTATTTTTAAGATGGAAAGTAAGAAACCAACATACATAAGCACTTCTACAGGGTGTCTGATGGCAGATTTTTATTTTTAAACTTAAACAAAAAACGTTTTATTTGGCACACAGTTTTCTTGGGCCATTGAACGATAGAATGAGAATGCGGATTAAATTTTTAAAAAGTATGTCATACCAATAACTTCCGTCGAGTTGGGTACACTGTTAAAAGCTTGGTTTAACTGAGCTGACTTTTCGACGAATATTTTCCTTTAAAGCCACAAAAGATTGGGAATTATCATTATAAAGTCTCTCTATGAGGCAGTCCCATAAAAAATCCATGCGATTTAGATCGAGTGACCTCGGTGGTCCTCGGGCTCTAATGCGACTGATATTTTTTGAGTGAAATTTTTCGAGGCCAATTCATCGAAGCTCTGGCTATGTGTGCAGTCACCCCATCCTGTTAAAACAACTTGTGTGAAGAGTACAACAGATGAGCTCGCAGGTTTGGTAAAAAAAAACTCCGTTATCATGCGTCCATAACTTTTCCCGTTGACATTTCTGGCTTGGTCCCCAGAGTTTTCGAAAAAATAGTTCAATTATCTTATGCGCGGATAAGGCACAACAAACCCCTACCCTATAATATCGCTTCAGAAAAATTTTCTCGTATATCACATTTCCTTTCTTTCAGCTCTTGAATGATTTTAATTTTAAAAGAATGGGGTCTCAGACCATTCTTTAACATTTCATAAATAATCGCTCTTGTAAGTTCCAGCGATGCTGCTCATTTCCGTACTGAAAGTCACTTATTTTTGCGCAAACTGCTCTCAACCAGTTCAGTGTTTTTAAGAATTCTCAAGATTGACTGAGCCTTGGCCATGTGACTTTTATAGCCGAAGCAGTAACAAAAAAATCTGCACCTGCGAGCGAATTAAATTTAAACTCGATCCATCACGTACTCTCCGAATACGAACAAAATTATCCACGAGCAATTACGTAAGTTAATATTGCTTTTTTAAATAATTGTATTTGAAACTATGAATTTGCCACCAGACACCCTACATTTAAAAAAATACAAATATGTGTACGAAATAAACAGGCGTTTTCATATTTAAGAAAATTTTAATCTTTCTTAAATTAAACTTTCCGTGTGTTGCGAATACATATTAAAAAAATCGAAATACTCCTTAATCGACTCGATGATTGCAAAAAATTTTAAATTTTCTTAAGCAAAAAATACGATGATATGAAATTAAGCTAACCGGTTAGTTAAGGGTTTCAGTTTTTTTTACATCTGCATTCTACTGTTTAAAAAAATGTCTTTTTTTCCTTAACATTCTGAGATTGCATGACGTATTTGTCTAGACTTTGTAATGCTTCTAATGCTATATTTTTGTTATTTTTTAGAATGCTTTTGAACTTTTTTATTTTTACCAGCTTTTTTTACTTAAAAAACTGTTAACTTTTTGCTTCTCTTATAAAGTGTTCAGATATTTGAAGTAAAACTAAAAACTCACAGACTTCTCTTGACTAGATGTGCTTCCTTTTATTAAACATTTTATTAGGTATTTAGTCATTTTAGAAGCACAAAGAAAAAATCTGTGTCTAGGTTTTCAAGGGATATTGTATATCCTTTTGATTATTTTTTTTGTATTTTTAAGCTGAATTTACTCTTTTAAAGGTATAAACGCAAATGTAAAAGAAGTTACATATTTCAAATTGTAAAGGACATTATTTTATAATATTTTGTTATATTTTACTGCTCTTGGATTGTGGTTGATTATATTTTCATATGGTTGGTTTTAGTACTCCCTGTAAATTCTGCATTAGCGCGCTACTTTCAGGTCACCGATACACTTTTTTTTAATGTAAAATAGTATATTAAAACAACAAGTTTTTCTGCTTGATTTGTTGAAACAATCCAAATAGGCTTGATGTATGAAAATCTAAGTACGAATCTTACTCAAAAATTTTAGGTACGATTTTTTTTTTCTGAGTATAAAAATTTATAGTTTTGTTTGTATTTATAGTTTTCCTGCCAAATTTACCTAAAAAATTCGACACATTTTACTTTTGAATAGAATAAACAAATTGTTACACTATTTTTACCAAACTTCTCTGACGTATGATTAATATTTATTATTTATATATCAAATAGATGTCACTCATACGTACCCATACAAATTTCTTATATAAGTTCTTGGGCCAATATAAACTAGAGTTTTTATAAATAAACATAATCTATAATTAATGCTTGTTGCATATAAAACTTATTTCAATAAAATATATTTGTTTATCTTTATTCTGATATATTTGATATAATATGCCTATAACTTTAAACATACTTGTCGATATCTCTTAAATTATTTATTCCACTATAACAAAGCAAACAAAAAAGTACAAAATTTGAATTTGATGTGTACCATATCGCTAGTTCAAAATTACAAGGATATATAAGCAAACACAAAACTTTGAGGAAAACAAACTTTTTAGATATGTTTGTTTCTGAACTCTGACCCACCTTTGGGATACAAATATGAAACATTGTTGCTGAAGGGGCCAAAAATGTCATACTGTCTTTGAACCAAGGTTCAAGGTTGTTATTTGTCACAAATTATTTAGAAATATCTTTAACAAAAAATGATAAAATGTAACAAACAACCTTGTAATACTGAGCAAACGATATTAATGTAGTTGTTATTTGAAGCAGCTAAAATAAAACCAAAAGCACTAGTAGTTGTGAGCAAAAATAAAAGTGAAAACAAAATACGAAACAAGATTGGCAAAAAGAAAACTTAAGTAGAACGTGAACAAAAAAATAAAATATTTATTAAGAAAATTTGACATGCGTCTATTTTCATTTAACAAATCGTGCAGGTGTAAATAAAATATAACTATTTACTTTAACATTGACAGGCTGACAAAGGGAAATAAAGTAACTGAAATGTAGAAATTGTTAATAAAAATTCAAACAGCTTTCAGACAGAAGTAGATTTATGGCGACAAAAAAAACTCATGGAATGAAAACATGCTCTGGCTGAGATTTTATGTTGCGTCTCTTAAGTCATTTCGTTTCTGTTATTTATTTAATTTATTTTTAAGTAAAACGTGATGTTCTTCTAAGTTTCCTATTAGTCAAACCAGGACTGACAAAATTTTTAACTTTTTATTAAATTAAAACCTATGAGAACAGATCGGTCTAAGGGAGTTGGTGCTTATATTGCTGGGTGGCTAAGTTTCCGTTGTCTTGGCATGTTAAATTTGCATTTTTATTAGTTCACACTATTTCCAGGCCTAGTTAAAAAAACTACTCGAAACTATGTGACTTTATATCGATTGATTGATTTTTATATGGGGAACACACTGAGGCGTCCTTAGTGAATCTTAATAGGCCTCCCGAAGGGCAATTATGTTAAGAGTGCGCTTTTGATGTCGTGGGGTTAAAAAAGTGCACAAATCCCACTTTTTTAACCCCACGGAAGAAGTTCAGGTCTGCTGCGTTCATTATGGGATATGGAAATTAAGAGTACCCTTACTAAGAGGTCACAATCTATTCTTAGAAGAATTATCTACCCTTAATATATTATGAAATAAGCTCCTTAAATACAATATAAAAAAAGATGGTGCAGGAGTTGAGCTTGTTACCCTTTTGTGAATATTGGAGATCAACGAGGTGCTGGGATGATTTGTTTCAAGAAGGATTAAGATAATGGTTTACGCGGACAACATGGTCGTATTGGTTACGAGTAAACTTTTATCCACGATGCGTGCGGTGATACAAACTACCTTTTTTATCTTTATTCTTGTGGTACTGACAAAAGGCTGGAAATGAACCCAGAAAAGGCAACATTTATTGGAAAGTATAAGTTGGTGGAAACGGAAGGCATTAGTAAGACTTAGCTTAGCACAGACTACCGAAGAATGCTACGTTTCTGTATAACATATTGTTTCCTAAGTCGAATGCGGAGGAAAGGGTCAAAAAAATTTTTAACGCCACTACATCTATCACAGCTTCATAGTTAATAACTGTAGGCTATATCAAGTAAGGGTAAATACTATTTACAGTCCCTTGTACGACGAATTTGTATATATATTACTTAGACTCGATTGGGCGAAAGTCTTCCCAGTAGAGCCTTTGCTTTCCTGGTAAGTCAGCAAGTAATATTGGAGATGAACAAGTATTACTTACTTTTTGGGTGAATAACTAGTTTTTTTTTTTGTTTGAGTTGTTTTAAAATTCATGATTTCTGCATACAAATAAGCTTACAAAAATCAACCAAACAATTAGTTACCAATGATTAACTGAAAAAAAATAAAAATTTAAGATTTTTAAAACAAGAGCATGATATAGAGTCTGTTGGTAATCATCCTATTTTTCTACATAAACCTACAAATGCATTTATTTTCGCCCTAACTAAAAGATAACATTTCTGATATAATGACCTCATTACTTTGTAATTTACGAAACAATTACAGCTCGTTACTCAAATTGAAAAAAAAAAATTGACGGGTTATTATTTTTCACTAGCTTGTGGCTTAAATATTGACAAGAAAATATTTTGCCAGAGTGTACAGCACAGAGAGGTGTCCTGGAGAAAGACGGAATAAGGTTGGAGGAGGTTTATTTTTATTTAATTTGACTGATTAAAGGGTGTCTGACCCTAGCGTTGGGATTGCACCCCAGGTGATATTGTGGAAAAATAATGGCAGTAATAAATTCAAGAGACGATTAAAAAGTGTGCAGTTTTCGCTTGGGGATTAAAAATTTAAAATGGCGCGAGGGCCGCTTTCTCAATATGAAAGTTTGGCTATCATTCATACTACCAAATAATATCCAATAAGGTTGCATGTAGAAAATAAGAGGACATGGCAGTCTATGTCGGCACTTGGGCCACGCTTGAAGCTCTTGGGTTCACAACTTACATAGCGTGTGTGAAGATAAAGAGGAAAAAGGGACAAAAAAATACCTTTTTACAATTTTTCAAGGGTGAGGTGGCTAAGGTAGGTCTCAAGGACAAATTTCAGACTTTGTTGGCTTCATCAAGGGTATAGGATCGCTAGACAGACAGCTTTTTACAGGGTAATTTGCTTTCCCATGATTCAAATCAAAGCAACTATTTCTCTTTTTCTCCCTGTTTTTTATTTGACAGCCGCCTTTATCGCTCTATTTATACTCATTATACCTTCCTGCTAGGGTTTTTAATTCCCGCTTTTTTTGACTTCCCGTTTTCTTGAGATCCCGTTTTGTTCTTAGTTGAAAAATAGTGTATTTAATTGAAAGCGTAAAACAACTTGAAAAAAAGAATAATAGGATTATTGAGAAAAAATTAAATTATTAAAAAAAATAAAATCAGAAACCTAAATTTTTACTTTAAGTTCTACATGAATTTTCTATTTTAAGTGATTTTGATTCTTGTAATACACCAGACAGAAATACTATATTCACATGTATATGTTAACGAATCTGCAAGAGTATTAGATTTCTTAATGTTCTTCCAAATTTTTCTGTTCAGCTATCGAATCTGTTGCCAAGAGTAGTACGCCTATAACGAAGAATACGTAGAACAATTAATTAATATTAAGTATCATTAAACTTTTCGACCATTTGCAAATGATTAAAATAATTTTCAAATATTTATAATAAAACGAGAGTGCCGCAAAAATACAGAAGTTATAATAACTTATTTTATTTGCTTGGATAAGAAAAATATTTCAAACAGGAATTGTAAATAATATTTTTTTCGAATTTTAATAAAAAAAACCGTGTTAAAGTAAACGTCGGAAAATCAGGTGAAAAACACCACTTTGATGGTATTAAACAAAATTTTTTATTTTTTTTTTCAATAAATAATAATTATTTTTTGATTTTAAAATTTTTTGTCAAGAAATATAAACTATTTTTTGCTAAAATAATTTTTAAATTTTTTTATTATGTAATAAAAAAAAACAATTATTGTTATCATAATTGATTTTGGTAAAAATTTTGCCAAAAAAAATTATTATTAATTTTTGACAAAAAAAGAAAGTTAAAAAAATAATAATAATAATTTTTTGATGCAATTATAAAAATCAAAATAAATTTTTTGCTATTAATACGGCCCTTGGTTTTTTAAAAAAAAATCTGAGGCTAAATCACCGCATTCGTTTCAAATAGAAATTTAAAAAATTCTAATTAGAACTCCAATTCTAAAAGCGTCGAGAACTCGTTCGAGCAAGTAAATTTCGATTCGAATCGAATACAACGATTTGGCTTCTGATGACTTAATAAAAAACGTTTTTTTGTAATAAAAAGTTTTTTTAAATGTTAATGAAAAATCGGAATAAATTAAATTATTTTAATTGCTTTATAAATTGTTAAAACAGCAAATTGCTTTTGTTTCAATTTCCCGGAATTCCGCTAACGAATTCCCGGAAGAGCGGGAAATGTTATAAATTTAAATTCCCCGGAATTACCGATGCGGGAAATCCTGGAAGAAACGTCTACTTCCTTTATAAAGGTCTTTACAAAGGGCCTGTAGGCACCTAAGGGAAAGTGGCGAGCATCCTGATTTGCAGAACTTCTATTCGGCTTTCGAGAGTCTCTTTATCTACTTAATAAAAAAAAGTTATTTCAGAAATTTTTTACCCTTACTTTCATAAAAATTAAAATAGGCTTAATGAAGGGCTTAATTGACAGCTATGCCATAGACATCTGTCAAATAAGTGCTTAATATGCCTACTTTAATTTTTATAAATATGGGGTTTAGAGTCTAAGGAAGTATAAACATCTTCTTAAATGTGTTGTATGTTTAAATTTAAGACTTACGTTTAGTTAAGATTTTAATTAAAATTTTGTAAAATTAATTTTTATCTCATTTTTTTCTTCTCTTTGCAGATCATGTCAAAGACTTTAGCTGTGGTCCACTGCATTATAAGACATTTCACTTTGATGAAAACAATAATGCACTTTACGTTGGAGCGATGTAAGTATTTACCAACCAAAAAATATTTAAACAACAATTTTGAACTTGTTCAACGTGCATATGATTATTCTTGAAAACGTTTGTTTCCAAAATTAAACACTCACTCTCCTTAAACAAACAATTAATTAATGCCAAGTTTGTATTTTATTATAAAATGCAAATTTTTTTTAAACGGCACAGTGGCAAAAACTGTCTAATCAGAAAATATTGTTTGTTTTGGCACTTTTTATACTCTTATTAAAAAACACATGTGAACACACACATACAATTACACTTTTTTTAAAGTTAAACTTATTTGCATACATTACACTCGTATTTAATGGCAAACATATGTTCTTAAATAATTTAATATTCAAAGTAGTTTGAAAGTTTTTGCTTCAATCCTTCATTATAAGCATACATTAATATGAAATATGGTTTGTGTCTGCATAAATGTCTGGTGTGGTTTTTTGTTTTACTAATTAATGAATCAGAGTGAAAATTGCAAATTTAGAAAAGAAAAGAAACCCAAATTTTTAATTAAAGCAAAAAGTTCCACATTTTATTAAATAAGAAAAATAAATTTAGTTTGCATACGTACATATACTTAAGACTCAATTTTTATTTTTTTCCACCCTACAGAGTCTTTAAACTACTAATGTTTCAAGAAGATTTTACATTTTACATATAAAGTGCATGTAATACTCTCATCTAACTTAACTATTCATTGAAATTAAATTTAAATTAAAATAAAATAAATATTTTTTCACAATGTAGTTTCCTGAAGATAAAGTAAAATATTTTTTTATCAAAATATTAAAAGTTGTCTCAGTTAACAGTTTTTCACATTAGAGGATGCTTGCCTTAGGCAATAAAGAGTAATCGAAAAGCGGTAGAGCATTGTTGAGAAGGCGTAAAATACGAACAAAAAATCTTAAAGTAAAAATTCGCTCTAACGCTTCACGGTCTTAGTATATGTAGGGCACAAATATTTGATAATTAACCTAAAACTGGACACGGTTAGTTCGGTCATGCAAATTTTTCAAAACTTTACATTGAAATAATTTTTTTTTATTTGTTTTTTTTTTTTTTTATAAATTAGGTGACCAAAAGCAGATCTACGGTTAAGAAGTGATTTTTTAGTCACAAGCCTAAAGACTTTTTTAAACCAAATTTTGACATTATCAAAAAAAATCGATGAAAAAAGAAATACCTTTATATACCCGTGAGGTCAAAATATTGATCAACAAAAAATAAGGGGAACTGCAAAATATATAAGTTTGTGCTCTCCACACTTCACTCTCGAGTCTTTAGCTTAGCTTTGTTTGTCCTCTACCTTACTTTGCCTCTGTGTTCTTCCTTTGGTCTGAGAAGAATTATCCTTCTTTAGCTTCTTGGCCACATAATTTTTCTAAAGCTATGGGATATAATACTTTCCATTAAATTGATATCACTTGAAAACTGCTAAATTTAAAAGCTCATTTTGCACTGACTAATCACTTTAAGAATCTTGCAACTCTTATGGTGGGAAACTCCAGATATACTTCATGCTAGAAAGCTACTTTTGCAAGTTGACTAGTGGTTTGATATACCAACAAAAGATTTTAAATTAAGGTAGGCTACTGGTAAGATTAACTTTAATTTGTAAATCATTTATAATACCTTTCGACTTATTCCTACTCATAGTGTCTGATGTGGATTGGCGAAACACTTGTTTTTGAAAATATTTTTTTCTTGCTTTTTTGCTTTTTTTTAAATTCTTAAATAGTTTTAGGTTTTTTAAAAAATGTTATTTATCACATATTGTATTTTAAATATTAAGTCTTTCGCAAATCCGTTGCGTGGTATTATCAGAAAGTTATTTGTCACGAACATAAATACTTGAAAGTAACTTCCTGATAATGACGCGAAACGGAGTGGAAATGTATTGAAAATGTAAAATAAAATTTGTGATAAATAAATTTATTTTAAAGGACCTATAAATTTAAAGCAAATTGACTTTGGCTTTGCTACTGACTAGGTTGCTGCTCTGCTCTTATATTTAGGAACTATTTGCAAGTGTCCTTTCAAGATATAGAATCTGCATTATTTAACATTGAGTCCCTACTTGGGATGGCAATTGTTTGATTTAAAATAATTTTCCACTTGCTGTAGCGAAAGAAAATCAAAACCACGGTGGGTAAGCTGACGTCACAAGATCACTTAGCAAAGAAACTGCTCAATAATGAGTTTTATCGCAATATCCCTTAACGCGCTGCTCAGTATTATGAATTTAATAAGGGGGTCAATAAAGCACTATTGTGTTTCTGAATGCTACCTGTGATAGAAACACTTAGTTAGCGATGCCCACCAAACAAACTGTCTAACAAAACTGCTAAAATGGAGCTCGTGGTGTCCACAAAAATATACAAAATTGCTCTACTTAATCCTCTTACACAAAATCCCCGGTAGTGTGGAACATCCAGGCGTCATTTTTAGTAATAAACTGTCCTAAAAGCCGAACGAGAGGGAGGAACGCGCACAGGAATGTTCGTATGCAAACGTATCATTGGCAAAACCTGATAAGTCAGCTGATTTTATACGACAGTAACGTTACCGATTAATTTCAAAAAGAATTATAGTCTGATGGCAAGCTGTGGACTCTGCTGCAAACCGTCTACATACTAAACCGACAATTCGCGATAACGCGAGAATCAGAACAAGGGGGATTGTAAATGTGGACCTTTTTTTCATTTCAAACAATGTCCTTTTTACATTTTTAAGAAAAAGCAAATGAAATCAATTCCTCGGGACCTCTTGGTATATGAACAGTTCCCCAAAAAATGGTTTTTTTGAAGGTATATTCCTTGCACAGACCTACTTTTCGACTTTTTCCTTCATACTTTTCGATTATTCCAGTGAGCTACAGAATGAATTGTCACCAATCACCAAAACGGCAACCTGATAATGGTACTACATGATATTTGGCAGAAATATTTGGATCTTAGCAGACAGTCGAGCGTACTTTACACTACATCACAACTTGTCTTCGGATATCGGACACCATTCAACCCGTTACAATACATTCTAGTATTGTCTTTGTATGGATGTGAGGAAATGTGACCAATGCAAGAAATTTCAACTGGTTCGAAATTGGTTGACGAGAGGATTACCACTTTAATAGCTTACCATTCCCTGATCCCTTGACGCATATTCCAGTAGAATGGGACTCCCTTTCAATGACTTCTATCGATATTCATAGGCGGTTGAGAGTATCCAGCACTTCTTGTTCTTTTGCCTGGTATTAGGTGGTGTTCAAAATAAGTATTTTGGGCCAGCAGAATGAACCGTTGGTTAGATGTGGCTAACGTCAGTCTGGTTTTGATCTGTAGTAGCCGCTGGTGTGCAAATAGAGACCAGGATAGGGTAGCTACTACCAATCATATGAATTAGACTACTGAAATTTTCCAATGTTCTTTTCTTTTATTTCTGTTTCTTACGCACACCCCTACATAAGCTTGCTAGTAGGACTGAAGCAGCAAATCCAATTGGACTGCATATTGTCCTTCAATTAACATAGATCTATAAAAAGCACTGCTGGCACCTCTTAACTATGTACTTATGTAATCCAAACTTCGTGTAGTGTGATCACTAGTGAATTCTTTTAATTCTTACAGCCAATAAGACTTGCGATATGTTAAAAAGCCTCTGGTAAAGTCTTGTGTTTAAGCAATACTAATACAAAGCAATTACCGCTAGGTAGTATCGCTAAGTTTCAAGGTTTAAAAGCTACAAAAGCAACCCAAACGCCTCCTTATATGATGTTCCACAAGATTGCTTCAAAAAGCCTTTCGGTGTTCTAAAATACTTACATTAAAACAATAATTAAACTTTGCAGTCTTAAAAATTAAATAAATACTTGAATTTTTTAAAACATTTTTTAAAATCTTATTGCCAGTAACAGTTTAGGTTAAGCAAAATAAAAATAAAGATTAATTGCTTTTGTTGGAGTAAAATCTAACCACAAACAAACCCAAACCAAAGAGTCTTAAAATAATAAAAACGAAAAATATTCTATAAATATTTTTGAAAGTCAACACTTGCAGTTTTATCCATTAAGCAAAAGGATCTCAAATTTACACCCAAAACTTGATGACATATTGAAATAATTTATTTTAGTTTTTTATAAATTTAAAAACTTCAAGTAAACCATTTTTATGAACTTAACCCTATTAGGAGTAATGTTAGTTACATAAAATTATATAAAAGTAGTAATAGAAAACTTAAAACATTAAAAATTTTTTATACAATAACGAGTGAAGCACTCCTTAATGTACAGGGTGTCCTCCGGCAAGGTATACAATTTTGTTTGTTTTTAATTTTTGATTAAATGAACGGATCTTATATTGATAAATGTTTTACTAAATATCGGCGATTAAGTATGAAATACAGTATCAGTTAAATGTCCGTCTCTGTTAGCCTCACAAACGTGCGCCTTTTAGAGCATATTTTTCATTACATTCTCAGACACTTCACGCGGTATTTCATTAATTTCATCACGAATATTTTGTTTGCGTAAACCTTGTTTCTCAGATATCCCCACAAAAGAAGTCCGGAGCAGTCAAATCAGGTGACCGTGGAGGCCAATCAACACCACCATTTCTTGAAATAACTTGTTGTGGAAAGTGGTCTCGCAGTAATTCTATTGAAATCCTGTCTGAATGCCATATGTTACCCAAGCAGTTGTGTTATTAAAAAGTTTTTAATAATATCACGATATCGCCCCCCATTGACAGTTACCGTTACGCTGTTTTCAGTTTCAAAAAAGTTATGTCCAATGTTTCTCCCTGACCAAATTGCACACCAGACTGTCACTTTTAATAGATGCCAAAGTCACTGATGAAGAACTTGAGGGTTTTTTATTGCCCAGAACGGAAAATTCTGTTTATTCGCATATCAATTTAGATGAAAATGTGTGTATCCAATGATTGATTTTGATGAAATATTTTGAAGATTAAAACACGTTGGCTTACCGAATATTTTTCCATAATAAATTTGCCAAGTCTCTTCTTCACGACTGATAAATATAAACTGTCAAGACTAATGTTTACCAAAATCACGGCAGAACAAATTACTATACCTTTCCAGCGGACACCCTGTATTCTTTAGGTTTAAGTTTTGTATTGCACTTAAGAAGAAGCAAAGCAAAATCAGTGAAACCATTTTTTATATTTTCTTGTCATTCCCTTGTAATAAATTTTACTTTGGCAATACTTTATTCTAATTTCTAATGACCTTTTAAGTACTTGCTTGCTTCTTAGTTTTTCCCATTTTTATATTTTTTTTATTTTTATTTTTATTTTTTTTTACTTAATTTTTTTTAGCTAAACGATTTTTTTTAGCTCACTTAACAAATTTTTAAATATTTCCTTTCGAATAAGGTTTTAATGTTGGCCATGGAAAATAGAAAATATAAAGTTGTCCGGTTCTCTAGTTCGCATTTGATGTTCGCCCATTATTATCAGCATCATTATGGCCACCACCATCATCATCATTATTATTACTGCCATTATTATTGTTATTACTTTTTTATATTTATTTTTTTTATTTATACTACGGTTGTTGTTGCTTATAAAATTACAAGGGTTTGATACAGTGAAAGCAGCTAAAAAGAGAAATTTTTTTTTTTTTTTTTTTTTTTTTTTTTCATATATTTATTATTGAATCTTCGCCTGTGGCGAACTAACAATAAGTGTTCAAATCTTAAAACTAGGTAGTTAATATAAGTCCAGCCAGTGCCAGACTAAAATTTAAGTTCTCATATTAATTATCAAGCTTCATATAAGCGCAATAGTATCCCTCCTTTTCAGGCGGGTGTGCCCACTATGTTGCAGGATGTTTCGGGCGAGCGGATTTGGGTGAGCTTCCAGCTTATTTAAATACTTGTCCACATAGTTCAGGATTTCGCATTTAACTAGTGGAACTTGTAGATCCTTGTGGATGTTGCTGTTTTTAACATACCAAGGAGCACCAGTTATCATTCTTAGGATTTTGTTTTGCCTGCGTTGAATTTTTTCTATGTTGGATGCGGAAGCAGTGCCCCTAAATTGTATACCGTAGCACCAAATTGGTTTCAAAATCGATTTGTAGAGTAGAAGTTTACAATCAAGACGAAGCACAGAGTTTCTGCCGATTAGCCAATGAATTTGTGTAGCTTTAAGTTTCATTTGCGTCAACTTCGCATCTATATGAGGCTTCCATGTGAGGCGGCGGTCCAGGTGAATGCCAAGGTATTTTGTCTCGGTTCGTTGAGGCACCATATGGTTGTTAATAAGAATTGGAAAGCACGTTTCTTTGCGTAAAGTAAAAGTTACGTGGGTACATTTTTGTTCATTTATTTTTATTCCCCATAACTTTGCCCATTTTTCAACTTGGGTTACGTGTTGCTGCAATTGGTTTGAAGCCTCTTTAGGGTCTTTATGAATACTAAGAAAAGCAGTATCATCAGCAAATGTCGACGTGTGTGTAAAACTATTGGTTGGCATATCTGCTGTGTAAAGCAAGTACAGAACTGGACCTAGTATACTCCCTTGAGGTACACCAGCCCCTATTGAGAAAATGGAAAAATATTGTTTACTACTCAAAGTTTAAAGCATTTGGTATTTATTTTTGATGTCCTTTTTAGTTACATATATGTTAAAATTTGCATTTCTGTTTTACGTTATATGACTTTAGATTATGTTGACTGACTGTCCCTAAAGAGGCCTCACATATACTTTATGAGTGCTTAGTGCTACCTGACAAGAAAGAACAATCGATGGACTAGTTTCAGTTTGGTTAATTCTAAGTTTGTTAAATCCAGGGCACTTTATATTTTTTTTTTGACAAATGCCAGCAATTCTGTGTCATTGATTTAATTTTCAACAGAACTTGGAAGAATAGAGATCCTGCACTCAAAAAATTATTTATGTAAAATTAATTGGAAATGCCACTTAAAATAAACAGGTATTCATATAAAAGCCCTCTAAAAAGCTGTTCATTAATATAACAAAATATTTTTTTTTTAAATTCAGACATTAAAAAATATTATATTAATATTTTCAAAATTTTTCATTCAAAAACAATTTCAGTCAGTTATTTTTAGAATATTTTAAATGTACATTGTTTGCTTTGGAGCGCTCTAGCGCTTGACCTTGACGTAGAAAGTGCTTAACTGTGGTGACGCGACCCACTACATAGCCTGCAATGCTCACTGACTAACCGTCTCGATCCTTTGGCATGAACTGCTGCCCAACAATATTTTCCTTAATCAACCGCACGAGGAACTAAAACTTGCCAATTAGCAGAAATACAAAAAGTTCATCGGCCCTTGGACATATAATCTTAAATAAACCTCAAAGACTACATAGATTAGAGTGTCAGATCTTTGGATCTGCACAGTTTCTGCATCTGATTTTGCTTTAAAACTCGATGTTTTTTTAGACCGTTCGCCATCTCATTGCATCCTCGATATCTGAGTTGTTTACTTGCTTTGCGGCGTTTAAATTGCCGATGGTTTTTTACAGGCTTGATCCTGCGATTTTTATCGCCACCAACATGTGAAGAAATATGTTTATCTGCTATCTAGTTGCTATAGTCTCAACGCTATAGGCACTGAAGCTATAGTGGGTAAGTTGCGACTTTCTTATTCCCAGCTATCGGAAGAAGACCCTCCATCTTAAGTCTATTCGTAAAAAAATATAGTTCCTGTGGTCTGGCAAAGACTTGGTTGGTTGGTTTTCGTTGTAGTTCGCTGCACGCAAACTGTCAAGTAGAGTCTAAATGATCCCGTTTTGACAACACCACACCACTGGATAGGTGATAGGTTAAAGGTCCCCTTTAACCATGGTCCAAGGGAAAATGGAGTACTAGACCCACCCTGTCGCGTTGATGTATCTCGACAGGTCGTTCAGCCCAATCGCAGATACCTCCCTTAGGCTATCCAGCACATGATGGCCCAAGAATTTGTGCCTCTTTACAGCCAGAGCAGGGCATTCACAGAAAATATGGAAGATACTTACTTACCAGCCGTATTTCTCCAGGTCCGACTTGGCTTGCCAAAAAAGTTCTGTTTCAGAACTATCTATGTTAGTGCTGCACCATATGGCCCCTCTGTGAGTTGTGTTTTTGACCCTAGTTAAGTCATAGACCTATTCCAAACTTCAAAATTATAGCAGCCGTAAGAAGCTTGAGTATCTAGCCACAGTAACACATAGCTCTGCGCGCTCTCTAGGTGCCTCAGGTTAACTTGTTTTTTACCTGCAGCCCAATACATGAGTATTTGAACAAACAAGGTAGTCCTAGAACCTGCAGTGTACTTAGATCAGCAAAAGAATTGAATTTTTTATCCTTTCTTTCATATTTAGTCTCTACGACAGCTGTCTATATAGGACTGACTTTGAAAACTCTAAGTTTGGTCCTACTCACGACACTGCTGGAGCACCACATTAAGTATGAATTTTTTCTTTAGCCACCCTCCCTCTATGATACCATGCCACCTAAGTAGCATAGTATTTCCGTATTCTTACTAAATTATTGGTGACTTTATCAGTAAACCGGGATCCGCTGAAGATGGACAAAAGCAGGCAGTCACTTATCTTAAACGAAAGAAATTATCAAAATAGCAGAGCAGCTGTAAGGGAAAAGCTAAGGAGAAACTAGTTTTCCCCCTTTTGAGCAAATGCCCTTTCTATTAAGAGACACTTGCGCAGCTTCATTCTTCACCCCATTATAAGATACATGGGACTGAACCTTAATACCTCCTGAGGTACCTCAATTTAACAAACAGGTTGGCTAAAGGACTCTTTATTCTTCGAATTGAATTGTTCTGAGGAGTAATCTAACTAGTAATGCTGTCATGTCGAAACGGTGCTACCTACACAATGTTTAGAAGTTCGCATGTAGCATTGTTCTGGCAAAAATTAAAAAACAAATTAAGTCCCAGTTTTTTTTCCATAGCATCCACTGTAACCTTTTTCACGTTATCAAAACATTTTTTAAAGGAGCATGACACTCTACCATGTCACATTCATCCGTTTAATATTTTTATTTTATTTTTTTTTAGTGTTGGTAAAAAAGTACAAATAATATCTTTGTAAGGAAGTTCAGAAAATTGTGATTTGTTGGCTGTTTAAGTTGTGCTTTATTTTCATTTTCTGCAATTTCTATGTCCTTGTGACAGCATCTGTATGTTTGTTTTCATTTAAGTTTACAAATGCTGCTCAGGGTCTAACCCTTTTTTGCTCTATACTCCATGTCCTTTTTTCATAACATGTCATTTTTTTGTTTTTTTTAAATATTTTTTTATAAAAAACTGTATTTGGTTGTTTGATGAAGCAAGGGGCAATATTATTAAAAAATTGTTTCAAGAGGAGGCTAACTGAGATAAGAGTTAAATACTTAATTAAGCTAAAAGTTTAAATGGCTTGCAGTGGCATGAAAAGTTCTTAAAAGGGAATAGAACTAATTGATATTTATGTGCTAGAGTGGGAATTGTGTATGTATAGGGAACATAGAATTTATAAAGGGTTGATTAAGTAACGACTGGTTTACAGGCAGCATAAAATAATGAAAGTGGAAAATTCAATATTTTGTAGAATTCATCAAAACATTATTTGAAGGGAAACAAAAAACCATAGGTATGTTCGTGGGTTAATTTTAAATTATATTAAAGTGTTGTATGTTCTATTTGTAATTAACCTGCTTCTTGGTAAGCTTTGTTTTAACTATAAGCTGAATAAAAATTTTAAACAAAAAATAGTTCTGCTAAAGTAAGTAAAGTTTATTTTATTTTATTATATTTTATATTGTTTAATTTAATTTATTTTAATTTTATTTAATATAATTTTATTTTTTTTATTTTATTTCAATTAATTTTATTTTTTTTTATTTTTATTTATTTAATTTAATTTATTTTTTTGTAAAATAAATTATTGTATTCGAACTTATTATTAAGAGTTAATTTTTAAGATATCTCTGGGATAGTTATCAAATAATTCCTTAATAAACATGCAATATTTATAATGAATGAATGCATTAGTCTGTAAGCTATATTATTAAAATCCTTACGCAATTATAAAAATCCAATCCTTGCGAAAGGCTCACGTTTCTTTTTATCTTTAATTTTTCTGTAAATGTTTTACTTTAATATCTTAAGAAGACACAAGTTATACTCTTTAAAGATTTGACACCAAAAACAATATGTGTTATTATAAACATCCATCAATCAGTTGCTAAACAGTCAGTCAACCATTAGCTATTTAGTTATATGGAAGCAGGCAGGTGTTAAGTGAAAAGCCTTAAAATGTCAATGATATCACCCAGCTACCAGAGAGATAAATAAAGAAAATATTTTTATATACGAAAGCTAAAGTCAGCAAAGGTTGTTTATTTTAATACATCTATTAAATAGTAAATAAATATGATACGATAATATCTTTCTTCGCTCTGTGGCTTATATATAATCACAATTTGAAAAATTATTTAAGTTTTGTTGCTGTAGACAGGACACAGACACATTCTATTTACCCAGCAATCATATGTTTACTTTAGAGGTTTTATGTTTAAAGATTCTTTTTATTAATGGCTTTTGCATTTAACATATTAAAAAAACATTAATAACAGTTTTCATTCTTTTTTTGATTTTAACTGCTGTGTTTGTTATTATGTACATTTATGCGGAATATGTAATTTAAGTCTATAAAAGCTGAGGATAGCGTGCAACACGATATCTTTATGCCGAAAGGGGAATTAAAAAAAAATATTCTTGGATTCAAATAAACAAATGCTTTTAAAATTTATAAACAAGTTAGAAATGAGGAAAATTACATAAAATATCTTGAGTTTATCAATTATTTAGGAGGTTTACTTGTGTACTTATTCATGTATTTAACCAAATACAAGAAACTCTATAATTTATGCAAGTTTTGTATTTCAGTTTTAACGTTTATTTTTCTTCTTCTTATTTTTTCTTTTACAGGGATCGAATATTTCGCTTAAATTTACAAAACATAAGCCAATCAATATGTGAGGTAAGTCTTCTTAAATTTACTAAAGCATTTAAAAATTCATTTTATAAAAATATGTAAGTTTAACTTAAGCGAAAGTACAGGATAAGAGACTTGTTAAAACACTTTTAATTTTTTGTAACATTGTGAAAGCTGAAAAAGGCTTTTGCGCTTAGATGTGAAACTAGCAACGGTATAGTAAGTAAGTTTTAATAATTAACCCAGGTCAGCAATCTGTGGCTGGACGTAGTATTTTAGTTATTTTGAAAACATATTGCTCCTAATCGATTTGTTGGAATTAGCTTTGGCTTTCAAGAAGTCTTTTTCATTTCTTAACTGAAGAATAAATTTTCAAAAAGTCTATTTAATTTTTTTATGAAATTTTTTATTTTGAAAATAATGTTAAAAACTGGAAACGACAAAAATCCTATTTCTGCTTCAATTAATAAAAAAATTCGCATATAACTTATGGAACTTTTAGAATTTTGTAAATTTTGTTGTTCTTGAACGATTTGAATTTTGAAAAGATGGAACTTCAAATCTGTTTTTTACAATTTCATGAACAGTCGCTCTTGGAGGTCCCGGTGTGGCTGCTTTTTTCCGTAGTAAAAGTCGTGAATTTTCACTTAAACTGCTGTCAGCAAGTTTTATGTTTTCAGGAGTCCTTGAACATTGACTTGTCCCTGGCCGTGGGACCTTCATAGCCGAAGTAGTTGCGCGGAATGTCTGCCCCCACGAACGAGTTAAATTTACACTCAGCCCATCGCAAATTTGCCGAATACCAAACTTTCAACAAAATAATAGACCAGCAACTATGTACGTTAAAATCATTGCTCTTAAAATATGTCTTCACAGCAAACGCGCGGTGCTCACCCGAAAATCCGTTCCTCCGCTCCGTTCGTTCCTTTTTTAATAATCGTATTTTAAAATATAAACTTGCCTCCAGACACCATGGAGTAAATATTATTTTCAGGCAGAAATATGCCATAAAATTTTTTCTATGCCTTTGTTAATTATATTAAGGGCTTTTGCATGTTTGTAAAATTTAAATAAGCTACACCGTAGCCTTCACTCTGTATGCCTTCCATTCATTCCACTCATACAAAAAGTGTTCATAATATCTGCCTTTTAAAGATTTTTTTCCTTTCCTAACTGATAAGGAAAATTTACCCTTAAAGTTCTTAGGTCCATATGACAGTCCTAGCACGTGGGAGATGTTAATTAAATATGTGACTTTATAACTCTTAAAATATCCAGGTAAAGACTGCTATGCTTTCTAGGGAAATTAATATCAAAAATATTATTAAATTTATTTTTAATTTTATTGTAACAACTTCCTTAATTTTAGGTTTTTTTTATTGAATATAGATTTTACGTTAAAAGTAGCTACAAAAGGTTGTTATATTAAATAGATTTGCTTTTCAAATGCAACGAAGTTTCTTCTACTAAATCTTTTAAAAATACAAAACTCTTAAAAGAGTTTCATTCATCCATGTTGCAGCATCATGTATGTTTTCTCAATTTTTCTTGCTGTTATTTTTGCTGCAATTTTGACTTTATATAAAAAGCATTTGTCTGTCTAAAAGTATATTTTTAATATATCCTTTCTTTCAAAACATACTTTGAAGTAAACAAATACATTAACATACAAATGGGTTACAGGTACGAGCAGCTAGACATTCAAGTAGATAGTTTTTTGCTTAGATTTTTTGGGTAAAAACGTTTTTTGAAACTAAATATGAACATTGTAGTATCATGTACAAAAGGTTATTTCTCTGAGTTTTTTAAATTACCTGAAAATAAGTTTGAAAATTAAAAAAGTTATCATTTACATGGATAATTTTTTCATCAGAACAGAGTGATCGAAACTGGATTGGCTTGTGTTTGGTGTCTTGGTACAAGGTGGGCCAAAAGAATTCATCCGATGTTATTTTTTTAATGAAAAACTTTGATTCTGTTTTTTGATTATGTTTATCTAAGCCTCAAGAGATTTATTGGTCAACTCAGAAATATCATTTGGCCAAATGGGCGCTTTCACAATTGATCCAAAAAGGTGGCCCGATGAGTCCTCCAGTGCAAACAGGGCACCATGCAGTTACCTTGAGCAGATGTAATAGCTCCTCGTGCATCGCTTGCAGATCTTCGCTGCCCTAGAAACGATAGTTTTGTTTGTTCACGTACCCGTTGAGGTGGAAATAAGCCTCATTGCTCATTATGAATTTGAATGAAAAATCGTCCACTTCGGCCTCGAGCCTGAGAGTATATTGGGCGTAGGTTACACGCGTTTGGCGGTCGAGACGCAGCAACTGATGATAGGACTGGACTTTATGTGGGAACATGCTCAGGTCTCTGGTCAATGTTTCTGGCGACAGTTTGACATCCTCGCGAACAGCGGCGATATTCTCAGCAGAATGGGTGCTCCGAGGCCAGCCACTCTTAGCAGCGTCTCGTGTGGTCCCATACTTTTAAGGTTGGTGGCAAATCGGCGATGGAATTCGCGCTGCGCCAACACCGCAGAAGAATTGTTAGGCAAAAAATAGAAACTATTATTCCGCGTTCTTGTCTTGTTAACTTATATTCTTAATCTGTCTAGTTCTCAAATGTCAAAACAGTTTTGGCATTGGCCGCCATTTGCAAAAATAATAGCATCTTCCAATAGGGTTTTTTCTTTTTGCCCACCTTGTACAAAGTCGCAGCTTGTAAATTTTGTTTTAAAACTTCACAGTCTTAAGCCAAGTATAAATTTTAAAAATTGCAATATTTGCGCAATTGATTTGTGTTGTTCGAGTGATTTAAAAAAAGTGGTTAAAAGGTCCTAATTGATTATTAGACCATAATAAAATTCTTAAATTCGATTAATTTTTTGCTTAAACAAAACCAGAACTCGACTAAAAGGATACCCTTATAGTAAGTCAAAAGGTTAGCCTTGGACCCAAAACACTATTCGCAAGATTCCCACATGACCCTATGTTTTTCACATCCAATATTCGTAGTGCGCCTGTAATTCAATTGTAGAAAGTTCTTTGGATTTTGCCTAATTTGTCAAGCACACGTTTACTTCTTATTGCAGTCTGCAATACCAAAAACCATTGTGAAAGAACTAGACGTAATAAAGCTTTGTACATCTACTAGATTATATCAAGACTACGTCCCCGCTTGACGCCGTACCCATTTTGATAAGTATAGCTGGCTACCATATCCTTATTAAGCCTATGCTATATGTTTAGATGCCATAATCATTTTTAATTGTACCTTTTTTATAAAAGATTTTATGGTTTTTTTTGCAACTAAAAATTTATTTTTTATTTAATGCTTAACAACTCCTAAAGGGAATTTTCTTTCAACTAAATTTTGTGAAACGCCCTAATGTGTGCTTGTAATATTATGTTTGTTTGTTCTTGTAAATATTTGTGTGTTAATGTGTAAATAAAAGTGTAGCTTGTAGTTTATCTACCTTTTATGCACATTCCTTCTACCCGGACTTAGAAATTCAGATGACTGCATTGCATTCACTCTCTTGACAACACTTATGAGCATCACTTTTCTTAATGGAGAATGGGTAAGAACGATAGCATTTGGCTTAAATGAATTAATTCTTTATCCAAGAACGGTATTATCACTTCTAGCCGTTGGTTTCTTAAAAAATGTTTACGGCCAGAAAATGTGTGTGTCTTCTCGCAGTAGATCACTTCGAGATTTTTTTTGATTTTAAAGTTTTTGAAAATAACACTCGTATGCAGTCAAAATATATAAAGTTCTACATTATTTATGTAACTTTCTACTTCTCTACTTCTCGTAGTGTACGGACGTGTGTACGCGAGTGTAATATTGTTAATAGGTGATATTAGTAATAGGTAGCAAACGAAATTATTAATATACATACATACATATATACACAAAAAAGTGAGAAAAGAAAAACAAAAACAACAATCTAAATAAAAAAAAAAAGCGAACTGTTAATGAGTAACAGTAATCGTAGTGACAGTGGGCCTAATAGCCGAAATGCTTACATTGTGTTAAGCAGTGTTAGCAATGAGAACATAAGAGACCCTGAATTTAATAGAAATTATTTAAATGCGAGACCAAAAATAATTACAAGCAATCTTAGTTCAAGTGCGCCTAATTTAGATAAATGTACTGAACAAGGGACTAATTTAGCCCAATCTTTATTTAATAATTATAAAAAAAATTCGGAGGTACCATCTTTGTCGCGGTCACCATTATCAAATTCTGGAATTGAACCTGCAGCTGCTAAACCTGCACCGGCACCTAAGATCCAGGTAGGGATGGACCGCTATGTGACAGTTCTTAAAAGGGGAAGAAGCCCTAAATCGGCAGAAGCATCTCAACCTGCGAAAATTTTAAAAGACGATGAAAGGCCAACCTCATCGCAAAATCGTTTTGCAATTTTACAAGAGGATAATGAGGCCCCCGTTAGTGAAGGAAAGTCCTTTAAGCCACCTCCCATTTATTTGAGGGAAAAAAACTCAAATGATCTCGTAAAGTTTTTAGTCGGTTTGATTGGGGAAAATAACTTTTATGTTTCAAACGTTAAACGCGGTAACATATTTGAGACAAAAATTCAAGTGAACCATGAAAACGCCTACCGCGCTACGGTTTCGGAGCTCGAAAAACTTAACAAAAACTTCTATACCTACCAACTCAAGACCGCAAAAGGCCTTCAGGTAGTCATTAAAGGCATTGATTCTAATGTTGACCCAGAAGAGGTCAAGACCAGTTTATTAAGCAAAGGGTTTATGGTTAGGAGGGTATCCAATATGAGAAACAGGGAAAAACACCCCCAACCATTATTCAGAGTGGAGCTTCAGCCTGGTGATATCAAATTGAAGAAAAGTGAAACTCACCCCATCTATGATTTAAAATATATTATGCACCGACGAGTTACTGTGGAAGTGCCAAATAAGCGATCTGGGCCCGTACAGTGCTTAAACTGCCAGGAGTATGGCCACACTAAAGCTTATTGTAAGCTGCCTACTGTTTGTGTTGTGTGTGGGGATCTGCACGATACGACCAAGTGCGACAAGCCAAAAGATGATCCTAGGATGAAGAAATGCAGCAACTGCGGGGGAAACCACACTGCCAACTATAGAGGTTGCCCTGTTTTTAATTCGGTTATGCGCTCAACTAAGCCGAAAATAGTTCCTGCCCCTCCCCAGCCTATAGATATACCAACTACAAATATGCCTCCGTTAGCACAACCAACTACAAATCAAGTTTCTTACGCCGCTGCATTAAAGTCTAACCAGCCTAATGCACGTAAGTCTACCGAGCCTACTACACAACAACAAGTGCCAACAAGTGAACCAACTGGTCCCAATTTTAGCCGCCTGGAAGCCGTAATTGACAATATGGTCAAACAATTTACGCAGGTAATGGCGCAAATGGCTAGCATGATGCAGGAGATGCAGAAAATGCAGTCTGCTCTTCTGCAGGCCATACTTAAAAGACCATGAACTGCCTCAGGGTTTGTTTCTGGAACGCAAACGGCATCCGCCAACACAAAAATGAGCTCGAATACTTTTTAACACACCAAAAAATCGATGTCATGTTGATTTCCGAAACTCATATGACATCTAGAAGCACTTTCAAAATAAGTGGCTATAATTTTTATGATTCAAAAGATCCCAGAGATAGGTCATGTGGTGGTTCAGCTATATTAATTAAATCAAGAATCAAACACCAATGGATGGGTGGTCTCTCCGAAAGTTATATACAAGCAACAAACGTCTGCATCGATGAATTTTACCATAATCTCGTTATTTCATCAGTTTATTGTCCACCCAGATTTTCCATAACGAAGGATCAGTACAACAGTTTTTACAAATCTTTAGGTCCTCACTTTATAGCTGCTGGGGACTACAACGCTAAACACACATACTGGGGCTCCCGCCTAATAAGTCCCAGAGGTCGTGTCTTGTATGGTTCTGTATCAGAAATGAGACTTCACGTTATTTCAACTGGGCAACCAACATATTGGCCAACTGACCACAATAAAATACCAGACGTAATAGATTTTGGCGTAGCAAAAGGCATATCCCCTGAGCTTATTGAGGCTCAACCCTCCTTGGATTTATCTTCTGATCACTCACCCACAATTTTTACTATTTGCAGTCCTCACCAAATTGCAACTAGTGATATTTTTCTGTCAAAAAGAATTAACTGGTTAAAATACAGAAAATTTATCAGCACGCACTGTTCGGAACACCAATCTTTAAAAACTTCCGAGGAAATCGATGAGTGCCTTAGTAGCCTCAATGAAAATATTAAAAAAGCCGTTGAAAATGCATCTTCTACCTACCGTCAGGCCAGATACAACAAAATTTACTCAGCCGATGTTGAAAAGCTCCTATCTGAAAAAAGGAGAGCCCGAAGAGAATGGCAAAAGTATAGATCGCCCCTACTTAAAAATAAGCTGAAAGAATGTACAAACCGATTAAAAAACATGCTGGAAGTACATAGAATGTCATCAATGAAGGAATACCTTGAAGGTCTAGACGCGACTCCTCAAACAAACTATTCTCTATGGCGAACAGCCAGACGTCTTAAAAGACCCGTAATCGCAAAACCACCACTGCGTAACCTGAGAGGATCCTGGGCTAGAAATGACGAAGAAAAATGCGATCTGTTCGCAAGCCATTTAAGGAACGTCTTCACTCCCAATTCATGCACTGACGTGAGAGAATTACCACCTGTTGTAGCTAGACGTCCTATAGAAATACGTTTCCAATTTTCAGATGTTATAGAGGCTATCGCTAACCTTAATGGTAAAAAAGCTCCTGGCGTTGATAAAATAAGCAACAAAATGCTTCTAGAGCTACCCTTCACAGGTAAAAGAATTATTCTTTTTGTCTTTAATGCCATAATTCGGCTTGAACACTTTCCGCCAATATGGAAAGTTGCCTTAGTAAAGATGATTCCCAAGCCTGGTAAAGATCCTTCGAAGGTGGAGTCTTATAGGCCTATAAGTTTGTTACCAACTTTGGCGAAACTATTCGAAAAGCTGCTTAAAAACAAGCTTACTCCGATCCTTAATGATAACAACTGCATCCCAGATCACCAATTTGGCTTTAGAAGTCAACATAGCACAATCGAACAAACTCACAGACTGGTGCAGGTTATAAGAAAAGCCTTTGAGGAAAAGAAGTACTGCTCCGCGCTTTTTATCGATGTCTCTCAAGCATTCGATAAAGTATGGCACGAAGGCCTGTTAGTCAAACTAAAACTCTATCTACCAGCTAATATTTCAAGCCTGCTAGAAAAATACTTAACCGGCAGACAATTTATGATCAAAGAGGGAAACCAAATAAGTTGTTCCCAACCAATAGAGGCTGGTGTACCTCAAGGGAGTATACTAGGTCCAATTTTGTACTTGCTTTACACAGCAGATATGCCAACCAACTGTTTTACGCACACGTCCACATTTGCTGATGATACTGCTTTTCTCAGTATTGATAAAGACCCTAAAGAGGCTTCGAGTCAACTGCAACAACACGTTAGCCAAGTTGAGAAATGGGCAAGGTTATGGGGAATAAAAATAAATGAACAAAAATGTACGCACATAACTTTTACCTTACGCAAAGAAACGTGCCCTCCAATCACTATTAACAACCATTTGGTGCCTCAACGATCCGAGACAAAATATCTTGGTATTCACCTGGATCGCCGCCTCACATGGAAGCCTCATATAGATGCAAAGCTGACGCAAATGAAACTTAAAGCTGCACAAATCCACTGGCTTATGGGTAGAAACTCTGTGCTTCATCTGGATTGTAAACTTCTACTATACAACTCAATTTTAAAATCAATTTGGTGCTACGGTATACAATTATGGGGCACTGCTTCCGCCTCTAACATAGAAAAAATACAACGCCGTCAAAATAAAATCCTAAGAATGATAACTGGTGCTCCGTGGTATGTCAAAAACAGCAACATCCATAAGGATCTAAAAGTTCCACTAGTTAAATGCGAAATCCTGAAATATGTGGACAAGTATTTAAATAAGCTGGAAACACATCCAAACCCGCTCGCTCGAAGTATCTTGCAACATAGTGGACACTCCCGTCTAAAAAGGAGGGATACTATTGCGCTTAGATGAAGATAACTATTTATATTATGAGAACGTAAATTTTAGTTTGGCACTGGCTGGACTAATATTATTTCCTTGGTCTTAAGATTTGAAAACTTATTGTTAGTTCGCTAAAGCGAAGATTCAATAATAAAAAATATGCAAAAAAAAAAAAAAAAAAAAAAAAAAAAAAACTTTCTACTTCTTCACTTTATGTCAGTACAATTTTTACAGTTTATTTTTTCCGAAAGTACATATGTATGATTTTCCTGCTCATTCTGAAAATTTAACATAAATATGTTTTAAAAGGTAATAACCAAAGATTTAGAAAACCTTTTACTAATAATATTATTATAAGATAAGCACAATATATAGTTTAAATAAACATTAAACAAAAACAGTTCCAAAATATATTTCTGCAGCCATTAACGCACATCTTTTTTTATCAAAATTAATTCCTTTAGACACTGCAACTTCTCAAAACTTTTAAGTGCATGTTACCTGCAGTCTAGTACATTGCCAAGTGTGTTTTGTTAACAACAAAACCAACAACATTTACAACAGCAACAATAATAAAGGCAAAAAATATTATAACTAAATTCGAAATACAGACTTTTGCAATATGAAACTATCTGCGTTTGTATATGTAAGCATTTAATGTTAACAAATATATCCAGTGGCGTATGCTATAATGATTTATCATGACATACGCTGGCAATGTTAAATCATAGATGGCAAATAATGAATTTTCTTTAGTGTCATACATGAGTTTTGAAGTAGTTGTTCAAATTTTAATATATTACTTAAGTGGATTTTGCCAGCTAGGCGTCCGCGGCTTAGTGAGTCATAGTGAACAAAATCATCGACATTCATTAGTAAATTTTTATGTTATGAGTCGCTAACATAAGGTACTTTTAGTGAAATGTGAATTGTTCCTTTATGTGTTCTAATTTTTCCCGTGAACCTAAGTTGTTTTAACTTTACAATTAGAAACATCACTATCTTCACCAATCACTACAGAAGTATATTAGCCAAAAGTTCTACTAATATATATTAATCTTTGGCTTAAGCTGTAATAAATAGTGTGTCTGGTTTTTAATAGCCCTTCTTTTGGAAGACATTTACTGATTATGTAAAGATGCTCATCGGTGAAAATGTCATAATGGCAATGTCGCTCAAATTCGCCACCGGGGATTTATGCATAAACACACATACACACACTTACACACATGCACTTATTTTACATAACAAAGTATTTTGTTTATTTTTATTTCTTTATTTAGAATTTTTTGTAGCATATTTTTGTGACTGCATATAAAGTAGGTTTTCACACATGAAAGAATAAGTAATGACAGTTGATTTGTTGTGTTTTCTACCTCCCGCCCCTCCTTTTGTTAAGGTCTTTGGCCAGAGTTTTGCTACTGCTGCTACATATTTTGTAAATGTATGTCCTAAAACTTTACAATAGATATAAATATTTGTCTACGAAACCAAGAAATGCACATAAATTTAAAAGAAGTGTGAAGATTTAAAATCTATTTTATTTTAAGACATTTCAAAATGTTGGGAAAATTTGTTGCAACAGTGATTTTATAGGGCATGTTTAAGGCAATATGTACATCTAAACAAATAAATTTGTAAAAATTGTTATTAAACAACAAAAAAATGTTTTTATTGAAACATAAAATTAAGCTTAAAATTTAATGCTTCCAACAATTTCTTACGTCAAGTACTTGAATTAAATATATTTTATTTTAAATCTGTACTCGGTTCTTCTGTAGAATTTATTTGTGGCACTGCAACGTATGCTCATATGTGTGTATTCTTAAGGCAGCCGATAAAAGACCTCATTTGTTAATTTGTTAAGTGTTTACATGGCCTTCTGTCTGTATTAAAGCTCGAAAGTTTCATCACTTTATCATGATTTTTTTAAAGTTTCAAAAGACGTTCAAATTCATGCTTGCGCGGGCTCTTTTTGGAGTATCTAAGCCACCTTGATAGCGCATGCTCATGTTTTTATAGCTTAAGCCACTTGAAAATTCCGGCACTGGGCAAACACATAATGGCTGCGTTAAATCTTATTTACAAATCTATCGATATGGCAAGAAAAAAGCGTTTAAGCTTTCGCAAACTTTGTTTCCTTAACAATTAATTAAAAAAACCTATCGATCACACTAATTAGAGCTAAAAACCTGCGAGCAGGGAAAATCATTAACATACGAGTACACTGGCCTGGCATATTTAAGTCAGAATTTTTGCTTATGGGTTAAATAACGTTACAAATGTTGACAAAGACAAGCCCAACCTCTTATGTGTTGGCACTCGGGGCCTGTCGGATCCATTTTGTATGCTTTTAAAAAAATTGGAAGAAGGCACCAAGTAAGAGAGAAAACACGTTGTAAGATAAACAAGATAGGAATTAGAAATTAAGATTTAAAAATAGAACTTTCAAGAAAATATTACCTATGTAAGCATCTGTGTGAAGCCACCACCTAAGTTGCGTGTTTCATGGGTACCTAGTATCAATAATTACCCCAATGACATCTTTAATAGATTTCAATAGATTTCCAAAATTTTTAACCCAACCATTTGACTGAATGGTTCTGCAGTCAGAGGCAGAGACAGACAACACGCTTTTTCTTTTACAATTTATTCTCATATTAACATATCGAGGGCTTATATTACAAAAGTGCTATCTGCAAATTCACATTTAACACTATTTTCTTATTAACAAGATAACGTGTGTAGATATCACAAGCACTATTAATAGGAAAAATTGCTAAATCCCTGTATATTTTTTTAATTAATTCATTATGTGACAGTTAAGTCAGGGAACACGTTTCTATTAGAAACTATTTTGATCAAAAGTGCAGATAGTACTTTTTGAATATAAACCCTCGATTCTAACAACAATCAGCTGTCCTATTTGTCTGTACTAGCACCAACCACACAGTGTCCAGTAATTACTCTCATACCCAGCTTCCTCAGCTATGCCCATATGGCCTTAGCTTCCCTTTAATGAATCCTGCTCCCCAACTGAGAATTTTTATGTCAACAACTAATGTCCTATTTCTCCTTAAAAATTAAGTATTGTCCTAATTTTTTCCCACCTTTAGTGATCTCTCGGCTTCCTTTTTATGCATCAATTTAAGAAGAGAGCCTCTTCGAACGAGTTCATATACAATTTCATTGCCAACTTTTTCGTGGTTTCCTAGAATCTAACATAAACTAACCTTCAAAAGCTTTATAATTTGCCAAAAGCTCTTCTACCATCTTCTTCAAACCAAGACTTAGGGCAGTGTGCATTTGAGGCCCGTAGGGCTGTCCGGTTATCGAAATATTCCTATATGTTGCATTAAGAGCTATGTCTCCTCCAAAAAGCTATTTTTTTTTTCTGAATGCACTGATAACAATCCTTTTTCAGGGGCCGTTATCAGTGGTTTTCTTTTTTGATTCACCAGTACAACCAGTATTTTTAAAATATTTCCGTCATTTCCATCACTGAAAAACTCAATGTGGAAAATTATGTCTAGTACCACCAATGTGCTACTCATAGAACCATTAATGACGATACTTTTCTACCAGCTCCCACTTGGGAATTTCCCTTCCACGATAATCTAGTTTCTATGATTACTCCAAGCTAGCCCCACGTGCTACCTTTAAGCCCACTCCATTAGGTCCTAATGAAATTGTACAAACCCAATTCAGCATCCGTGGTTGCAAACCCCAGCTCTTTTCCATGGAATTTTTCTAATGCATAGCAGGCTGTTTGCTTTCAAGAATTATACCAACTATTGTTAGCAAATGCTGAGTTTCTAAAGCTTCGAGCATCCAATTTTGTTAAATATGACCAGTTACATTATGTTAGGCTTTATGCTTAACCAGCTTAACGCTCGAATTAAAAATTGCGCACATCTTTGGTTGACGTTAAAAGAAACCTTATCCCGACCGGAATAGAAGAGGGGAAACGCCTCTTCCTACCTTTTGATATCTTTCTGGTCACTTTTGTTGTGCAGTCTTTCTTTCCTAGTCTAGAATTTATAAATTTTGATCCTCAGAATCAAGTATTTTTATTTGAATTTTAAGTCAACTTCAGCTTATACTAAGATTAACAAAGCCAATCTTCCTTACCTCAACTAAATAAAAAATACTGATAGTTCAGACTTTATTATTACCATTTGAATGTTTGCTCCATAATGAGTAAAAAAGGGAGTTGATTTGCATTTATATTTCACCAGGGAGTTAGGCTGCCCTTAAGCCTGTTACTGGGGTAGAGTCTTGTGATAGCGCTGAACTATAAAGTTTTAAATCCTTTTCAACCAAAGGCTTAAAGTACTTACTTTTCCTGTGAGTTACCAGCCGATAGGCACAATGTCCTGCTGTTTTACAATATGGAGTATACAATTGTATGGCAAGTGATCTGCTCTATGTTAGAGGACTATGTTTCCGCTAAAGGGCGTGTACTTGTGAATGGAGTCAAGACTTTTCTTTGATTATAATCAAAGATTTGGCGAACACAACTAATAATTTCAATTGGCGACGATTCTTGTCATAATAGTTAAATCAGTTTTTACTAAACATGAAATTTAAAAAATGTAAAATGTTACAAGAAATCCTTTTACATTAAGAAATAAAAAATAAAATATAACAAACAAAAAAATTATTTTTAAACTCTGTTTAAATATATATTTAGGTTTAAAAATTTTCAACGATATATCGAGCCTTTGGTGCAATACCGTAGTAATTCAAAAAATCGTGAACTGAGAAAAATGCATTTGAAGTTTTGAACCATCTTTTTGATAGTTTTTTTGTTTACTAAAGTTATTTTTTACAAGTTTTTAAATAAAAAGGAATGTTTTTAATTAAAAAAAGGCCAGAAATTATTAAAAATATGAAATATTTATTCATATTTAAGTACTTTGTATCAACCTATCAATGATGTATCGTTATTGTCACAAAACCTATGACAAACTTAAAAATTAATTCGAAATATATCGTTATAGCAAATAAACTTTTAACTATTTTTTTCCAACAAAGTTGTAATATGAAATAATATGAACAAGTAAAAAAGAAATCAAATTATGCAGTTGTGTTTCTGTGCCTAAAACGTAGCAAAAAATAATATTGTTTTATACTTTTTTCGTAAATTGCTTTCTGTTTGTCATAGAGGAAATATTTCATTATTGCAAATAAATATTGTTGGAAATACCTAGAGGCAATAAAGACATTTTTAGCTGAAGAATCTGAACAGTTAGGGGTGGAATCATAATCTTTTTTTCTTTAAATAGATATTTCCCCAAAGATAATTTCTGCATATCCAGCTCAAAAAATTCAAATTTTGAGTTACTACGGTATTGCACCAAAGGCTCGATATGTAAAAGCTCAATTCAAAGAATTTTGTTTATTTTACTCTAAAACGTGGTGGAATTTCGTTAGTTTTTACAACACTTCCCCCTATAAATAACTTGTATCAACTTAACATTTCAAAGACAAAGCGAATAAATATCTTTTTCCTTTTAAATATTTTTATCGTTGTCATTCAATTTTTTTTCAATTTGCTTAAGCAACCACTTTTCATACCTGCTGCCAAACGAAAGTTAGTTTAGCGAAAGAATAAAAGTCATGGTATGATATAACAGGCGTGGAATTTGGGGGGGGGGGGGGATAGATTCCTACTTCATATTTTTTGATTTAATAAATAAAAAATATACGTAGCAATAAAATAAACGTTTCATATAAGTACATATGTATGTATTGCATATTCAAATTTGCTGCATCTATACCAGATTAGTAAACACGAGAACATTTCTTGAGCCTAGAAGGAATAAAGCCCAAACACAGTTTAAAACTAAAATTAATTTGCCTTAAAACTAAAAATTTGAAAAAATTTAAAAAATAAATGGAAAATTTATAAAAAAAACATAAAATAGATGTTTTAGCAAGGTGTGACCCAGTTATTTACCCAAATTTTGCAAAAATTATTTCGAATTTTTGTTTTAATGCCGGTCAGTAATCCTACTGCTAATAGGGTATTTTTCTTCCTTCGTCGTATTAAAACATGGCTGAGATCAACCATATGGAAGGCTTAGCGGCTTAGCAATGCTGCACATAAAATTGAAATTGACGCAAATGTCGTGCTTAACAAATTTGCTTCAACAGGAAACCATAAATTATTATTTTAAAAATATGTTTTTTTCCTTTTATGTAATTACAGTTGTTTTAAATAAATTAAACTATTTTGTTGAGTTTTTGTCTCAATAAGCCGTTAAGAGCTAGTTTTTAAACTGTGTGTTTCATTTAGAATTCATCCCTATAGGCTTAAGCTGGATCTGCGCCTGGATATAAGAAAGTAGGAAAAAAATAATAAATAATAATAACATTTAGGGGATTCAGAAGGAGTCCTATTTTGTCATATTGTCATATTGTTATAAAATTTCACAATGGTTTTTGGTCTTTTACACAAAAATAGTTCTTAAAAAATACTACGTCGTTCAATATGCTTATTAAATTGTCACAACAACTCCAAATACACCTGCGCCGAGTGTCCAATATTTGGCAAATGTTTTTGAACCATTGTGAAAATTTTATGACAATATGACAATAGGACAAATAGAACACCTTGTGAATTCCCTAATTAACATATACATATACATACATAAATATACACAGACGAAAATAAATAGAGCGAATTTAGAAAAAACATTTTTGTTTGGGTTTCGTAGGGTGTGTGTGTTTTAGGTAAAAAAAAAACCTGTCGGATATTTAGTTAGCTTTAAGCTAGCTTTTTCGCAACCAGTGGTGACTGGCACTTGCATCACTTTTCAATGTTTACAACTAACTATTTTGTGGAGGTAGTCGGTTTTCCCGTTCACTACTTTTAATTAACTGTAATATAGTTATATTGTAGTAATTTTAAAGGCAACCAATTTAGAAGTCTTTTACCAGACCACTCGCCCACAACAATGCAACTTTGGGGCTCTTCTAGACTAATTTGCAGCCAGCTTTGTAGTTAGTTTAAAAAAAAATTAATTTTAAGTAAGTTATCTTTGTAGTTGACTACTAAATATCCGACAGGGATTTATTAAAGTATGCCGGTGTGAATACGGTGAACTTGCACTAGTTCCGCTCCTGTTAGCATTTTTCCCTCGCAATAAAAACTTTCAGGCGTTTGAAAAAGTCATAGCAATAGCAACAGCATCTTAAAAATATTGCAGCGCTTAAACATTTAAAATATCGTTTTAGCAGTTTTGTCACGTTACGCATTTGTTTATTTAATTCGATTTGTTGTACGCGCGACAAAGCATAAAAAGTAAAAAAGAAACGAACCTAATCGAACAAATGACTGTATGACTTTAAAAAAAGGAAAAGAATTTAAGCAACAACTAACACATAAACCCTCCAAACAAACCAATAACAAATACTAACAAACAGCTTAAGAATCACAAAAAAAAAATATTGGCAAAAACGTAAAAAACAATTTTCGTCTGAGAGCGATTTAAATACTACATTCAATATGATTGAGGAAAGTTTAGATAAAGTGTGATGATGAAAATTGTGAAGGTTGATGATTTTACCCACTATGACAGGAAGAAAGCTTCTATGCGCGCGTTATTCTTATTTGCTTACAGCCTAGAATTCTATTTAATATTGAATTGTATGTTAATCCCAACAACAGCAACAAGTACGTGTTTATTTAAAACTTGAGTTTTGCAAAACTTTGTTGGGTAAGATGAAATGTTATTTCATTGAGTTAAACAAAAAATAATTTATATAATACAAATGACTGTGGCGTCTGGAAGTGGGTTAAATGAATTTTTAAAAAAAATATTATTTTTTTATTTGCGACATATTAGAATTTAGCAAGTATTAAACTTGAGCCTAAATGAAGAAAATGAAATTGTTTAAAAATATTTAAACAAAATCATGACAAAAATTTGTTTATTGGTCTTTAGCTGATATTTAAGGCAAAACTGCTATTGTTGTATGCAACCCCATAGTTGAGGCAAACTTTTGCATTTTCACTTGCTACTTAATTTGTTTTATTTCATTATTAATATGGTAGAATAAACGTAAGTAATAGTTTTGATAAAATACAACCGATAACTGCTGGTGACTGTCGATTCCCTAATATAAATAGAAACAATCTTTTTGGCAAACCAACAATTTTTCATAGTTTTTATTCAGAGAAAAAACAAACATTCCCAAGCATTTAGTTTTGTATTTCGCGAATGTGGCAACAATAATGGAGTTTAAATTGTTGCACGTTCTTTCCTATGAAAATTTTATGAAAAGAAAATTGATTTGAATTTTAAATTTTTTTTCTATACTGAAAATTATGTATAAAAGTTAAAACATGTTTGGGTGTTAACAAAATAAACCTACAATTTAAAAAAAATATTAAATTTCCTCAAATGCTAAGTTGAACAGGAAGTTGTATTAAACATACATTTTTCTTAAATTTAAAAAAAATGTATATTTGCGGTGCGCGCTACATGGATACATAAGTATAAAAAAATATATTGCATTAATACTTCATTTATCTTAAATATTTTAATTACCAAAAGTTGCCTTAATACCTAATGACAGGCTCTATACCATGAAACACAATTTTTTATGTGCGGAGTATTGCCCAAAAATTAAAAGGCTTATTTCCCTAAAAACAATCAGTCAATAGATATTTGTTTAGAAATTTCTTAAATAGTCAATTGAGAGTATGCTTAGATACCGAACTGTTGACTATCTGTACTCCAACGGCTTATTAAGCGACCGCAAAATGACCTTTGTAAAGGAAGTTCTACGAAGGATCTGCTGGCTTTACTAACGGAAAAATGGTGTTTCATTAATTAATTTTGGTGGACGTAAAGTGAAGGCTCCAAATACTCCTTAGGCGTTCAAAATTTTGCGGTTCTACCGTAAATCCGTTGCTTTTGGCATTTGTGAAAAATATCCACAATTTATATCGAGTCCGTATTGCTGTTGATGTGATGTTTTGCAATGAGCTTAAAGTCAGTTCAGACATCCTGCAAGGCTTTCCTTTTCCTAATTCCCTAAGCTTCTTAGCGACCTTTTTTTCAAACTTTCGAATTCTATATATTACTTTGCAGACGCCAGCATCATATCACATTAATACTTGTTTGACTTCATGTTCAGCTTTTTAGCAGGGCATGAACGACACACTTAGGTGCGCTCTTATGATAATTTTTGATTGAGAGCGTGCCAAAGGGGACAATTTTAATGCTTATATGACCAAATTTTGCCGGTTTTATCATAAACGCAAAGTTGGCAATGTTTTGTCGCCAGCATAAGTAAATAAAATAAATGAAGTCGAAGCACGCCTATCTTGTGTCGAAAAAGCATCGAAATGTCTGATGAATGAACAAAGACGTAAAAATTGGATAAAGTACTTTTTATAACCTTTAAGCCAGTTAAGCAAGTTTAGATAGACAAATGTCTAAAAAGTGAATACAATACAAACATTTTTTTCTTTCTTAACTAACGCTAAAAGAGTAAAAAAACTGAAATACTTCATTTGCAAAAGAATGAGAATTTAGTAAGCATTGAACTTGAGCCGAAAAATTAAAATTAAAAATTGTTAATAGATATATTTATTTGTTTAAAAAAAAGAACCTTAAGGGATTTAAAAGGGTACGAGCTATGTATTTTTACTTTTTGTAACTTCTAGGTCTAGAAATTTAATCCAGATGGAATCAAACTTTAAATTGCATTCAATTGGTCTTACAAAAACATGTAAACTTTTCTGTTCCTTAGGAGAATTTGTTACAATTTAGAGATTAAATAACCGAAGTAATATACTTTGGTCCATTTTAGATATGTTTTTGGTACTTTTTTCATTTAATGGGATTTTAAGTCTATCACTGCGAAATTAAAAAATATCGATCAGTTTAATCGAATGTCTATTATGCAGTCATCAAGTATTTGTTTAAAATTTTTCTACTTGCATATTTTGAAATTAAGATTTAAAATGTTATTGATTTGATTTCCAATACAACAAGATAAAGTATGGTATAAATTACAGTATTAGAATCAGTAAAATTATGTTTATCATAAAACAAATTACAAATTAGAATTTTTAAAGAAGTAAATACATAAATCATACAAAAACATTTTAAATATAAAGTAAAAAACTAAAAAAATGTTTCTATAAAAAAAGTATGAAGTTACGATAAATGTGTCTTCAGCAATTTTCTAAAACTTATTGCATTGCTTATGAGTTGCACACTATTTGAATTAAATTAAACTATTAAAATTAAATACCATTAATTCTGATTGCAGTTGATAAGCAACTGGGCACTCAAACATTACTTGTTTGAATTTTAAGTACTTTTTTGCATTTTTTTAAATTGTACGTAAGAAAATATAAAAGAGTGGGATATCAACCCGAATAAGGGCTGAAGGACAACCGAGTGGAAAAAAGGAGTTCTTCCCATTGCTGGTAGTGTTTCCGTTTTTTTGAAATTTAAATCTAGAAATATGAAATTATAGATGAGTTTCTTTACTTTTTTTGGTAAAGTTTGGTAAAATGGGAATAAACAAAAATTCTCTCCAAAAACATCAAAAACACACCCAATTTTTGTGGAGGGGAAGTCTTTGGATTGAAATCGCAGTTTAAATGGACTATAGATTTGGGATTAAAGTCGTATAGAAAATTTTGCAGGTTTCACTGTTCTATGCTCGTGATAATCTCCTGCGTTCCGATCTTTCGCAGCTTTAAAAATAGCAGGTTTATTGCTAAGCCTAGCTTATATTAATGAATTGATTATTTGTAAAATATTTTTAAGACAAAAATATTGTTGCAATTACTAATTAGGGAAATTGGTAAAACAATATTTTATTAACAAAACAAAATCAACTTAGTTTGAATTTCAAATTAAAATATATTTTCTGTTCTTTATTACAGCGAGATGTTCTCATTTTGGAACCATCAGGTTCAGATATTTTAAGTTGTGTTTCTAAAGGAAAACATGAGGTAAGTTCTAAATAATTTTAAGAAATTGTTTTGAGTCTGCTTAAGAAAATACAAATGAATTCCTCAAAATCTTTTTAAAATAAATACGCAAACAATCAAAATAATTGGCTTAAATGAAACTCATGGGTGCGTTTTATTCTCATTTTTTTCTCTTTTTTAAATCTTTTCTTTTTCAAATTGTAATTTTGATACTTTTTTGGAATTTTGGTCATTTGCTCATTTGTATTCTGTTTAATTTTTTTTTTGTTTGAATTTAATTTTTTTGTTTTCTTCTGTTTTTATTTCTTTTTCTACATTCTATTTTTGTGCTATTTGTTTTACATTCTTCCTCTAAATATCCGACGTTTTGCTAACAAAATACAACTGCTGGTGCGTGCCTTTTAAATTGCCCTAAAGAAGGTGGAATGCCGTAATCATATACGTGTTATACAACCAATGGACTCTGGGACACGTCTTTATGTTTGCGGAACAAACGCCCACAATCCAAAGGACTATGTAATAAATGTAAGTACAAAGAGAAATAAGAAAAGTTTCATATAAGTATGTATGTATGTGTGTATTTAGTGATACATACATACGTAACTATTTTTTAATGTACAGGTATGGTATCTTTAGGCTTATATATAAAGAATACTTTAACAAAAAAAATCTATTAACCAGAAATTATTTAGGTAAAATTTAAGATATTTAAAACAATGTAACGCAAATCGTTTTATTTATTTAATATTTTTGAAAATTTTGTTGAATTGATTTAAGAAAATTTTACCCGCGTCCTTCGAATTGTACAAATTTACCGGGAATAGTTATATTACTTTGTGTCTATGCAGGTATAGTTTTCTATTCACGCAGGTTACTCCTCGCAATGTTTTTTTATAATGCCAATACTGCCGACGTAAGCGAGTGAGATGTGCTGTTTTGTATACATTGCGGTAGTTCTGGAATAACCCTAAAATAACTTTGAACATATGGGGCTCTCGATGTAAAGCTTTGCAGGCTGTCTGGTGGCAGATTTATTTTTTTAAACTTAAACAAAAAACGTAATGATTGACGCAAAGTTTTATAAAGAGCATCGAACGATAGAATGGAAATGCGGATCTTAGTTTTTAAAGAATTTGTCATCCAGGTATCTTCCGTCGAGTTTAACACACTGTTCAGAACGAGCCTTGTATTCTGCGCCCACGCTGCAGTAAACTTGTTTCAATTGAGCTTAATTGTTGACAAATATTTTCCACTAAAGCCACAAAAGATTGGGGATTGTCATTTGTCATTGTCTTTGGGGTAGCCCTATAAAAAATTCAGGGGAGTTAGATCGGGCGACCTCAATGGCTATGGGATGTCCTCAAAGCGACGGATCAGTTTTTGGGGGAAATGTTCCCAAAGAAAATTCGTCTAAGCTCTGGTTGTGCATGCAGTCGCACCATCCTGTTGAAAATACATTCGTGAAGAGCACAGTGGATGAGCTCGCAGGTTTGCCAAAATCTATTCCTTAATCATGCGTCGATAATTTTGACCGGTAAAAGGGACGTATGCTAAAAATATTGAGTAAACTATAAGTAGTTGATGGAGGTCAATCAGTAATTTCCTTAAACCAAGTAAAACTTAACGCTTTATTCAAAAGTTCAGCCACATTTGTGAAAAATGTGCCATTAGACTTAAATAAAAAAAATGCTACAAACAAAATTGGGGACGTAGTCCAAAAATTTTAATTTTTATAATTTTTTGTAATTTTTAAATTACATTTTGGGACACCCTTTTCTGAGCTCCTAACAAAATATATAAATTTTTTTTTAAGTTAATATCAATATTTCTTTTAAAATTCAAGAATTTTATTCCTAGACATAAAATGTCTTTTTTATATTTAAATATTAAAAAAAAAAAATTAAAGTTTTAAATTCTCTACTTTACTTCAAAAGGCATAAGAAATAAAAAAATTAAGGACAACCTTCTGAAATCATGTCATTGTCTTAAGTCTATCAAGTATGAATGGCAAAAAATTCAAGGATACAAAATGAACAAGAAAATGAAGAAGAAAATTTAATAAAAAAAAAAAACAAAAAAATTCCTTTAGTTGAACAGACCTTTAGGTAAAGAACTAGTTTCTTTTGAAAATTATTTTATTTTTTTTCTATTTATTGAAGAAAATGACAAGGTTAGGATATGCTGTAGTTTTACACATTCATATTTACATAATACATATATACAAAAGTAAATAAGCATTAACATACATACTTATATGTTAAACTTTTTTTTATATTTATTATTTTTATATCTCTGTTCTTTAGCAACTTAGTAATATGATTATTTTAACTTTTCTTTTTGTTTCTCTTTTTTTATACCTTTTAAAATCTTTTTCGTTACCATTTGGTAATTGTATTTGTCTGCGTGACCTAAACGTTACTTTAGGCAAACTTAACACATTTAACCAGATCTGAGTACGTGCCCGGCATTGGCTTAGGCATTGGCAAATGTCCCTATGATCCAGCTGATAATTCAACGGCGGTGTATGTGGAGAAGGGTAATCCATTTGGCTTGCCAGCATTGGTAAGTAAACAGTAATATTCATAGAAATAAAACGTTTAGGGATTTGAATTTATTTACTATTTTTGCCTTAAGAAAAAATAGTAAAATAACAAATCTACTTATTTAACCCATTTCAAACTACAAATGAATGGATATTTAATAATGTATGAGAAAAGCTTTATCGTCATTTGTTCTTAATCTTCTTAACATAATCTTGATTAACCAAAATTTGCTAAGAACTATTTTGTTTATTAAAGCTTAAATCAATAAAATGAAGAAAAGCTTTTGTATGGTTGTTTTGGATCCTTTTAAAACGGCTCCAAATTAAAAATGAAAAATAGACCCACAATTTTTATATTTTTATATTGAAATCAACAACACGAAAATTTAAGGCGTTTTTCATTTTTTTTTTGAGTTTTTAAAAAATAAACCCAGTGAAAAATGCCGCAAAAACTCTAAATGTAAAATGACTCAAATTTCAGAAATAAAAATCACCTCAATTATAGAAATGAAATATGACAACAAAAAGAAAAAAATATTGATTTTTAAAGGGAAGGAAAAGTAGTCCCGAATTCAAAATTAAGAATTATCCCAAATTTTTACGTATTAAAAATCAACAAAAACTTTTGTGGTAAATTTTACTGTTTTTGGGATAAGTTTTCATTTTAAAAATGAGGCTATTTTCAACTTTTTAAATTTTTTCGTATTTCTCATTGGGGCTATATTTTATTCTTGCATTTCTCAGAGTTAAAAATAAATAAAGGCCCCATAATTTAAAAAATGTTTAAAATTAAAAATCACTTTGCGACTATTTCTTATTGGGGCCATCTTTTCCAGCTTAATTCAAAAATAATAATGTTCCCATTTAAAAAATAAAAACCAGACCAAAACTTAGGAAAAAATTGCTCCAAACTTTAAAAAAAGAAAAAAAACTTTTTCAAAATAATTTCGAAATCCGAACAACTTTCAATCACTGAATCCCTGGCGTAAGACAAATTGCAGATTTCGACTACACTAAAACAAAAATCACGATATAGAATTAAGAACAAAATTCTTTGAGAACACATTCTTAATATCATTATTGATAGCGTATTCTAGAATTTAAAAACATATTTTTATAATTATGGTTCAATTCTTGATTCTTGCCGAAATTCAGCATCAATGAAAACGAGTTGTTCATAAATTGTAAAAACCCCGAACGAAGAAGGCGCTTTGATAAGTGTAAAAGGAATTTTAAATAATTATAAAAGTAATTAAAAATTGAAAAATATAACACCAAGGGAATGGTGCCAATAGCTATACCAGTAATTGACGACTTGTTATCGATGGCAAGTGAAAGTTATGAAGTAATTAGCATGCCGAAGGAAAATGTGTCGGAGTTGTCAGACGACGGTTTAAAAAAAATATTTTACATGAGTTTCATACGGATAAAACATTATCATTGCGTTTCTTTTTCATCATTGGATTTGGCTTAAGGCCAATTGGAGACTTTAAAAAAAAAAATCATTCTTAAAAATAATTTTAAAAAAGAAATTAATTCTTTAAATTTAAGGCCCATATTCCTAAAAATTAATGTAGAGTTATTAAAGGCTTATATGACAGACGTCTGTGGCATAGGTTTTAAACCACCTCTTAATAAATCTACTTTAATTATTATGAATATGACCGGAAGAATTTGTTCTTAATATAGGACTTCTGCTAAGAACGTCAAAACGGGATCATTTAGACTCTACTTGGCAATTTACGTGTAGCGAACTACCACGAAAACCAACCCAACCAGCACAATCTTAATTTCGATCTCAAATAACTTTTTTTTAAATTATTATTTTGAATTTTGAGAATATGATCTTAATTTGAAGTTATTATTAAGAACAAAATCTTAAATACTATTATTAAATGAGAATTTATTCTTAAAAAATTAAGATTTTATTCTTGAGTTAAGAATTTTTGCGATTACCCAGCAAAAACTAACATTGCTTTGTAATGAGTCAAAATCCAAAAAACTCTTACTAATTGGAATTTTAACTCATTACTTTAACATGGCGATGACATTGGAGGCAAGTACTTACCATTCTCGCTTACAAAAAGGGACTTACATAAGACATTACTTTGCTGGCATTAAAGTAACCTTTTCTTGGGGACCCCAGTTACTCATTGTTGCATTTAAAGTTTTTTCTTTATGTTTTGGTTAAAACTGGCTTAAAATATTAAGTCAGAATAAGTTAAGAAATTGTCAAAGTGTAACTATCTGCCTAAATTTTTGATAAAAAGTAACTCATTACCTAACAACTTCTAAATAATGCAGACGGTATGTAATAGTCATTGAAAAGTAAGTTGTTTGGCAATGACTAATCGCCACCAAGTTTTTGCTGGGTAACAGACTTTCGGAACTAAAATGCCTTGATTTCAAGCATAAGATCTTGACTTTAGCATTTTTTCCCCCTTAGTGTACTCGAACAAAAAATCTTCTACTGTAAATTCTCATTGTTTTTACTAGTTATTGGACCTCTTACTCTCTTTTGTCAAGAATAATAACCAATATGAGTGTAACGTGATCATAAGTCTATCAAACACTTGCTTTCGAACGTATTTTTTGTGAAAAGAGTATAAAATATACCGCTTTTATTTACTTAAAAAACGTCATAATTCAAAAAATTATTTTTGCAGTTACCGATACAGAATTGTTGGTTATATTATGCTAAATACTGTACATGAATTTTATCTTTATATTATTTCTTCTTTTCACAGTTAAAAAAAAATTACCGCTTGTTTTTGTCCAGTAAATTAAGAAAATAAAAAACTTAAATCGCACTTTTCTCAAAATGGCTCTTTTAAATTTTTTACGTTTTCAATAAAGTTTAATAGAACCATTTATAATACAAATTTGCCTATTAATCCAAAATATTTTTAAGAAATGTCTCACACAACAAAAGCTAGCAAATTCGTTTAAAATTCTCAGGCAGTTGCGAGTAGCTAAATTTATTCAAAAGCATAAAAATTGAGTAAAACACAAGAGAAAAGGAAAATCTTAAGTGCCCAATTTTTGCTTAAAAATAAAATAACACTTGCACTAAATCATTTAATTGCAATAAAAAAGTAGATAACCCAAAGCGTAAGTGATTATTTATGGAGCTCGGCTAGCCGAATCAACACCAAAGCCACCTATCCATGGCGCTAAGGTTATGGCGTTTATTTGGTTGGACGGAGGGGGTCAAATTTTATAGAAACTACGAAACTGCACCACATGCAGTTTATATATCTTAAGTTAGCATTGGCTGAAAAACACTCAGAACTAGACTCCAAATTTAAAATCGTAGTATTGTGTTATGACAGCGCTAGGCCGCATATTGCAATGCCTGTTTAAAATTATAAAGAAAGAAGATGTTGGGAAGTTTAACCATTGGCTACTAATTGTTTTAATATATTCAGAACGCTTTTTCTGGGACACGTTTTACCTCAGAATATCGTATTCGTATATTGGTATGTTTTATTCCTGGCTTAAATATATGATAAGTTGTTTTGATGCAGAATCCATATATTACCAATTGTAAGGGAAAAGGGTACAGCTAAAAGCAGTCAATACCTTGAACAAATTTATATATACGAATGTTTTAGAAAAATATAGAAACCTTAAAAAAATTAGCACATTGGCTATACACCAAATTAATTTAAAAAAATTATATGAGTCTTGCGAATAAAAAAACTTAATTGATCAATCGATCAAAAATCCAGAATCGACTATTAATTTGCTCGAACCAAATTAAAAAATACTCTAATTAAGACTTAACTTTTTTACATAATTAAAGCAAGGTTTGCTCTCTCTCTCTGATATCTTATTTAATATGATAAACATTTGCGTAAAACGGTTTAGGACAGCCGTCCTTTGATAGGGTGCAAAATATTAAACCGCCGGCTTTGCTGTAGCCTTTGACAGGGCGTAGAGACCCATGAAGTCCTCTGGGAGAAAAAACTAATAAAATTTTACACGCAAACCAAATCAAAATTTTAACAATAGGACCAAATCCTATAATAATTGTGTTCAGCTTACATGATGCAGGCCTTTCAAGTTAGGTTTTTGCCACACAGTGAAGAAGCATTCGTGCATTGTCATAAAGTATTTTCTCTCGTTGGGCTTCCAATTTTAAACACTATCTCTGTTATCTGTAACGGCAACAGCGGGTTAAATTCTCCAAAGAAGAAATTCATTGAACCCGCTGTCCACAAACACAACGTTTATTCCTCTCAGACATGCCCAAATAGGCTTTGCTTACTATAGCTTTCCTGTTATTAGTTTCAATGTATAAATTTATTATTCGTTAACGTTCATTCGTTAAATCGTTTTGAATGGTATTGAAAATGTTTAATATTAAAAGAGACTTAAACATTTTAAAAATTTAGGATGATTTTAAATATGAAAAGTCCCGTCAGATTTATTAAAAAAAATTAGCATAATTTCAGAAATGAAAAATGTCCCAAATAACAAGAAAAATGGTCACAGAGTTTTGTAGTATTTTTTTAATGAAAAAATTTGGGCAGGTTTTCATTTTTCTTTCCTGCAAAAATCATTAATTTTTGTGCCACTCTTTCTGTTTCTTGGGGTCTTTTTTATCTCTGAAACTATTTTTTTTTTTAATTTTTAAATTAATTTTTAAGGTCGAAAAAGTTAAAAGACTATTTATTCAATATCTCGTCGGTCGTTTCGTTGGAAATTTCCAACTTCTTCGAATATAAAGTTTATAAAGTCTGGTAGCACAAAAATTTTACATTGCGACATTTTTTATTTAGTGTTTTTGGGAAATGAGCCATTTTCTTAAAATAAAGTTTGTAGATTAAATATTCAAAAATTTAATTTAAAAATTTTTTATTTTGCTTAAGAATGAATAAATATTAATTTTTTTAATTTCGAAAAGGGGTAATAAGATCGTAATAATTTTGTTATTAGATTTAAAGGAAATTTCAAATTAAATTTTTAATTAAGAAAAGTTTTTCTTTAATTTAAAATAAAACAATTTTTCTTTGAAGAAAATTTTATTACCTTCAAAGCAATACATTTTTTAAAACTTTTTAATTGGCTTTTTTGGAATGGGTTAAACTAAGTTACAATTCAATGGTAGATACTCGTTAATTTTCTTTATTAAATTGCTATCAATTTTCTTTCTTCCTTTAGTATTCGGGCACAAATGCTGAATTCACCAAAGCTGACTCAGTTATATTTCGTTCAGATTTATATAATATGACATCCGGCCGCAAGGAACATAATTTCAAAAGGACTGTTAAATATGATTCAAAATGGTTGGATAGTAAGTAAACGTTATCTAAGAAAATTAGAAAAAAGTTATCAAAAAAAAAATTGGCAAAGAAATAATTTGATTTTAATGTTTTTCTTCTTTTTCCTTTTTCTTCCTTTTACAGAACCTAACTTTGTGGGTTCTTTTAATATTGGTCGTTATGTGTATTTCTTTTTTCGTGAACATGCTGTTGAATACATAAATTGTGGCAAGGCCATTTATTCGCGTATTGCACGCGTTTGCAAAAATGATCGCGGTGGCAAATACATGACAGGACAAAATTGGGCAACATATTTAAAGGCTCGCATCAATTGCAGTATATCAAGTGAATTCCCTTTTTATTTCAATGAAATCCAATCGGTTTATAAAATGCCACATGATGATACAAAGTTTTATGCAACATTTACTACCAACACACATGGCATAGTTGGCTCAGCTGTATGCAGTTACGATATACGCGACATAAATGCCGCCTTTGAAGGTAAGAGAAAATGAACTTTAGCTTAAATCATACATACACACACATACTCGTACACATGTTTATATATTTTTAACTGTATATACTTATGTATAAAAAGCTGGCAAGAGTACAAACAAAATATATATAATGCTATTAAAGTACACATTTTTTCGAGTTATTTTAAATTTAAGAAAAACGTGGAAAACTGTCTTCCAAAACTTATACGTTGCTTCCTTAGCGAGTGGGTGATTGTTTGCAAAATAAGTGCAGGTATTTGTAAGGATTTATGTTCCTGCTATAAATTCTTAAAGTGAAGTTTTTATTTTCATGCTGTTTGAATTTTTGTTGTTCGTTTTATTATACCTGCTTGCAACTTAAGTTGTGTAGTTGTGGTACAAGCCATCTTTTTGCACATATGGGTGCAGGTTTAACAACCAGTTTTATGTGTGTTAGTAAATGGTATTAAGAAAAAAATTCTTAAACGTTTTTTCTTTTTTTTTTTGTCTTTTTTATTTCGTTAAAATTTTTTTCTAAATTGCTGAACCATATTACTGTCGCACCAAAAAAACTTTAAACTGTTTAATAAAATAAGTAAAAAAAGGCAAAAAAGTTTTTGATAAAATTAAAAGTTAATGTTCACAAAATCTTCAACGTACACAAATAGTTAGTCTGCAAAGTTTTTTTTTCGCAAAACTCACAAAGTTAATGTTTAATATAAGGCTGCTTTAAAGTAAATTTAATCAGACTAAAGCCGTAAAATAGTAGACTTTTCAATAAGATTATTTAAAATCATATGTAAGAAGTGTAACTTTAAAATGGAGATATAAAATTTGCACAAATATTCCACCGATCTAGAGAAAATTGTTTTGAAAAATTTAAAATTAATCCTTTTCTCTAAAATGCAATCGTGAATAATTTTTCACCGTAAAAAAAATTTACTGGGAAATTAGACCTGAAACGTAGGACGTGAGAGTTTTTCACGTTAGCTTTTTCACATTATTTTCTTTAGGGATAAACGTAATAAAAATTATAAATAATTTATAATTTTTGGGCCAAAAATCTTATACATATGAATGTTAGTTACAAATGACGGTTTTTTTCTTAAATTTAGACATTTTAAGGTGTATATCTACAGATCTAGATCAGTTAAATAAGTTTATATTCTCTTGAAACACCCTTTTGGTATCCTCCTTCTACAAGGAACTGTAAGCAAGCACTAAGCTTGAAATAGCAAATGATTTTTTTTTTGCTCTTTCGATTTAAACATATGAATTTCTGGTATATGTGTTTGATTATTCATTTACATAAGCACCTACTCAGAGGGCAAAATCTCATGATGAATTTACCATCATCCAGGCTCCGATTCTCCATCATAGCTCAGTGCTAAGCCGTAACATGTACCTTTCTTAGGTGTTGGGCTATGAAATCCCGATTTCATCTCCAGTTTTGAGTACGCTAATTAACTAACGCAAGGTTTACGGGACCGTAAGCCACATCCTTCATAATTCCTTTTCTCCCGTCCATTTCATTAGTTGATACTTCTACAACGGCATCACATTTCAGATATCAGGGTAACCAGCCTAAAATTCGTGTCAGGTCACCCAAAGCGACCATTTTGAAACCAGCAAAGAAGAAGCCAAAAATTAAATTTTCGTTATCAGTTGCCCCTCTAAGAGATAACCACAACCATCGCGTATAATCTCTCTTACCATTATGTAGACCGTAAAAATAAATGGCTTTCTGATTCTCGTGGTACCATATAGAACTTTGATAAAGATCGGAATTTTTCAAACACGTCCGCCAATTCCTACCAATTTTCATACTAGCACTGACAAGATATTGGCTGCATTTAATTCTGGAAGTTGGGTGCCAATTAAAGGCAAGGTAACATTACATAAAATCAATTAGCTAAAACCAGGTCATGCCTCGAACCAAATTGTTACATAGGTCCAAGACAGATATTGTTAATTATTTCTGTAAGCCACCCAGAAAAACGTAAAATTATCCGATTAATACCACGAGAAGGTTCCCTTCTTTATAAGAAACTTATCAACCGGGTCTCTGGTAAGGAACACTGCAAAAGGAAGAAAGTATATATGTGGTGGGCCAATCAGGCAAAACTCATTAATCGCCGTGGAGGAAGCATTGATTTTTGGCTAGTCATATACATGTTGAATGAAAGTGGACGCTGAGTGAACTATATACTTTTTGACCAATTGCTGGATCGGACAAGGGGTACAGTAGTAAAGTGGTAAGCTTCTTCCAATGTTCCATTTGACAGATTGCGGAAAGGAAAACTACCATGTAAGCCATAAGCTTGAGATTTTTTTTTTGCATACGTAATTCAATTGTATTATCGACACCATTAATAAATATGTCTACAATTTTTTGATTTTAGGGATAAGTACTTATGTTCGGGATAAGCTCCATTAGTTAAGGACCGTTAACAGCTAAAATAAGTAAGAGTGCTATATTCGGCTGTGCCAAGTCTTAGAAAACCTTCAAATTGGCTTTTCGAAACCCCGTTTTTTTTATCAATTTTTTTCTTAACGAAATATTTCTCATTGTTAAATAGGGGTCGGTGTCACTCTTACGTCCGTTAGGGGTTTTCGGGAAACTGTAGGGGTTTTTACCATAATTTTTTTTAAATTTTGTTTGGCATCTCCCTTAGCCGCTTGAGATAGGGGGTAAAAATGTTTTAGGAAAATATTTGCAAGGAACTATGAGTAAGGGTCAGTCCTACATTTGACCTATCCACGGGCACCCTGGAAGCTGTAGGTGGGGATTAATCATAATTTCGCGAATTTTGCATGGAAGCCACCTTAGTTTATGGAAATATGATGTATGTATATTCTGAAAATATGTTTATCATGAAAGACTAATGGGGGTCTGTTATATATTTTATGCCTCTGGGGGCGACTCCGGGGAAGTTGTAGGGGTTTTTTCATATTTTTTTAAATTTTGTAAGGCAACCCTGTTTGGGGCTGGAGATAGGGTATCGTGTGTTTCACAAAAATGTTTGAGAGGAAAAATTAATTGAGGTCGGTCTTACATTTAACCTGTAGGAGCGATTTAAAAAAATTTAAATAAATTAAACTTTGTATCGCAATCCAGTTATAGGGTGTAGATAGGGTAAAGTATGTTAGACAAAAATGTTCTGGGAGAAAAATTATTGAAAGTTGTTCTTACATTACACATTGTATAGGGTAACTCTGTGGCAATTGAGGAGATTTTTGCTGGATTTCAACGCCAATTTGCTCGCAGATATTTCTGATAGTTTGATACCACCTACGGGACTACGCGACCCCGATGGGCTTGAAAAAGTTGATTTCAATTATAACATGGACATAAGAACACCACTTTCCTATCTGCCTACTTACTTATATAAGGACCAGCAAAATATATGCTTTATGGGGTTGCAGATAGATATTAAAGATATTACAAACGAAATTACAAACTTATATACATATGTATATACCCATATAGCACTAATGTGACGGGTTTAAAATGCACTACAAAAATTGACACAAAATTTTGATTGTTTGCAAATTTTTTATTAGTTTTAAATATGATGTGCAGAAAAAACAAAAAATTTAAATCTTTATGCATATCTTGCAATAATAAAAAAACCAGAGTTAAAGGACACAAATTTATATAACGCACACAAACAAAAATGTATTTTCATGTGTGTGCATTTGTAAAGAAGTGCACAAATTCTACTTTTACTATTTATTAGTATTTTACTTTATTTTTGGTTTATAATATTTGTTATTTCTTTTCCTGTTAAAAGTCATTTAAAAACAACACGTTTGACGTTAAAAACACGTGACATTTACACGTGTTTTTTTGCGCTAAAAAAATAAATGAAAATAAAATAACACGGAACAAAACTCAGGAAAAGAGCGTCATGTCTGATTTTAAAAACATTTGTTTGCTTTTTTTTCAATATCGAGTCCTTACAAAAGAAATAGTGGAACGCAAAAAAGTGGACTAAGAACTTATATTTTCATAGTTTGGAGTAATTTTAATATTATTATGTCTTTCTTATATGCCCAAGTTTTAAACAAATATATACATTTTAGAGGCTATAAAACCATTTACATCAACCAGCAATATGTTGTGGTATGTGTCTTTTCGAAAAAAATACTGGTTACGTTTTTTTTGCGGTAAGGGCTCGATACGTATAATAATGTGGTTCACTGTGGAACCAAAAAGCAATTTTTACATTGTTTTACATGCATGGTTGAGCATGCACTTCTTGTTAGATTTGCATGAAATCTTGAAATAAAATTATAATGGAGCATACATCTACACATGTTGAAACAAAAGTACTTGTGTATATGTTAGTGTTTCACACCTTCATAGGTAAATACGTACATTCTTATCAAGTATTGTATATAAATGCAATATTTTGCATAAAATTTTAAAAAAGTAAGTACATGTATTTATGTACCTAAAAAAATGAAAAACTGACTAGTGTATATTCGTGTGCTTACAAACACATACAGATAATTTCCACATACACATGTACAAACAATATGCAGCTCTTTAAATTTGGTAACTTTAAAACTGGATTCTTTTATTTTAATTATCTCGGTTTTCTCTAAAAGAAACAGAATTCTATCTGGCATGAGAGAAATTAAAAACTTTAAAATGTTAGACATTCTGGAATAAGTTAATCTGTGCATCGGTTATAAAAGCGCCAAGCTAAGTCTTAACAAAATTAAAAAGCCGAAATTTTCTGAGATTGGTTTTTAATGTGTGAGGTGGGACTACATGTGGCTGAATTTTAAAATGTATCAAGGGTATTTGAACCTAGGTAAATCAAAAGCAATCGCTTATGCCAAAAACAATAAGGAACCCTTAACCTTTTGTCATTCTTCTTAAAGATCTAAGAAACAATTTTACATCAATTTTACCCTGCTTGGCTTGAAGAAAAAATCACGCCTAGAGAAGACAAAATCCGTGAAATCGGCACCTCACGGTGCCGTCTCACAGATTGAGAAACCACTAAACTACAATGAATATGTAATGAAGGATTATATTGATGTTGCGAAAGGGGTGATCTGTAAAAGCATCGCATGAACTAAAGAAGCTCAACTGGTTCTAAGCTAAAAAATTCGCTTAAACCACAAAATCTTGCAAAAAATGCCCAAGAGGAGTTAATCCCATCAATTTTTTGAGAAAAAATAAGGCTCAGTGTGAACTCTGAGAAAACCAATTCGGCGAGGATTGGTCCTTAGATCACACCATGACTAAATAACACCAGTCTAGCGTTAAAAGAACATACAAAGAAGCTTAGAGTGATCCTGGACCTTAGAGGCTCAACGTCGGGGTATGGTTAAAAAAGGTTAAACGCAAACATTTGGGTAGCATGCAGAGACTTTTTGGGCAGTGCAAATCGGGCGTTCAAAACAGCACGGCATCACCGGATATACTCTTAACTTGAAAAAATTGATCAGATTACAATGATCAAAGAGGTCTGCGACTCGACCGAAATCAACGGAATAATTAACTTTGGTGCCACATTGTCATGGCGGTATTATTGGAAGTGCAAAATTTAGCAGTAGCTACATGTTTGCAAAACTGAGCTTTATTTGGAAGACGAATGAGATCGTGGAGGAAAACGGGTCTCCTCAGAACGCAGGACCAGCAATTTCTTTGCAGATGGGTCCATGGTTTTGGGGTAGCAAGGAGAGTCGGGGCTGAAGTCCTCTGCCAAGAACTAAGCTTGAGAGAGCCTCACAAAACTCCTGATAATTGCGGTATCTTTCAGGCAGAGATTTTTGGAGTCAAATTGGACGCTAAACTAACCTTGCCCTTTGAAACTGCAAATTTTATATTAATTAATAGTCAGGTGGTAAGGAAATAAAAGCAATTCTCACAAAACTCACTAGCACCTTTGTATTTTAAGCGTGTTAAAAATTTATTTGCAGAGTGCTTGCCGTGATCCTTATACACAATTACTGGGCTCGAGTATACACGGATGTTAGAAGGGATAAGTTACCAAAACAAAGGGCTAACTAAAGAAGGGAAAGAAAGGAATTAACGGTCATGCTTCACCGTATACATAGAACAATGATATATATCTCTGTGGGCGTCAGAGCTACAGGTTCACTTTTTTTACAGTCTCCAGGATTATGTGAAAATTTGCAAAGTAGTAATTGTAGGCATTAGTGGGGATAATAACAGGTTGTTATTAGAAAAATAGGATGACTAAGCAGCAATAATTGTAATTTTACTGCGTTTCGAAAAAAGGGAATTTTTCAACAGATTCTGTGTCCCTTCTAGCATTAGCCCTCCAAAGAAAGAAAGTCGGGTTATCTAGACAGGCTTTCGTTTTTTATCTGATAAAAAAAAGGACTCAAAGAGACCCAAAATACATTCAGAAAATTTAAAAAAAATCATAGGCTGACGCAGACACTTGTTTTGCATAGCACATTATCCACGATCTCTAGAGTTTAATTAACGGGCATCCATTTTTATTGTCAAATATCAAAAAAAGAGTAAGCAAGGTTGGGCTTCAAAGAGTAGTAAGCGCACTTTCATTAAAAGTTTCATTCAAAGATGCGACTAAGCACATGGTAGAAGTGCTCCCCACATTCTCGCACAACCTTTTTAAAGTGGAGCATGTCTGCCCCTTATGCTGATTATATCCTCCCTGCACTTTCTAAAATGCTGGATTTTGCACAACTAGGGCTCGGCAACTTTTTCACAAATGAACTTTTTTATGACTGTAACGGAATCAAATAATTATAATAATTTTAATGCATTCGCAAAGATTTGTAAAAATATTCACAAATTTGGCAAATTTTATTAGCAGATAACATATATTTTGTAGATAAAAATTCCCCATTTGTATTGAATTTTTATTTTTCCCCCCATTATGACCTTTAAATTACAATAGAAACAATACTTGATTAATTAAAATATAAAATTAAACTTTTTGCTATTTTCTTTTATTTTTTAGGTAAATTTAAAGAACAGGCCACCTCCAATTCTGCCTGGTTGCCGGTGCTTAATTCTAAAGTTCCAGAGCCACGTCCTGGTACATGCGTCAATGATACATCCGCTTTGCCCGACCTCGTGCTAAACTTTATACGTAAACATCCTTTAATGGACAAGGCAATCGATCATGAGTTTGGCAATCCAGTATTTTATAAACGTGATATTATCTTGACCAAATTGGTTGTGGACAAGTAAGTACTTTCTAACGATTTATTTATTTTTTGACTTGTCTTCTTTAAAAACCATTAATTTTGCCTCTTTTTTGTTGCTGTCCTCACTGTTGTCTTTTTCTTGCATGAATTTTATAAACGACTTTTTTATGGTTAAAAATTTAAGAAAAATATTTTGTTTTCAAAAGTGCTTGTTAAAATGGGAATATAAAGAAAAAACAAAGAAAAAATTTTGTTCGTATAATGATTTTTACAGCAATTTTAGCAGCAACTGCAGCTGCATTGTTGGTTTTATTTGGTTTCTCTGTAATGTTGCCAAAAACAAAAACGAATAAGACGGCTTGATGCTTGCAGGCCATGCAATTGTAATCAAAACTAACCAAGTGAGCAGAATATGCGAATTAAAAAATAAGTCGTCTAAAAAACATTCAAAATTTTATTATTTTTGCAATCAAAGTTACAAGGAAGGTTCATAAACACATAGAGAAAAAACATTAAATCTGTCAACCGAATTTGTTGTCAGCCAAGCATTCAAAAGCAAAATTTGCAAAACCGTTTATTCAATCATTATCCATAACATTTAAATTTGCTTTAAATGTATTACAAAATGTATCAAATTAAAAAGAAAGTTATTTTTTTACACTAAACATCGAAACTGACATCAAACCTTATGAAAACTGAGCTTATCACAATTGTTTTTGATTTGCCAACAAAAAGTAATAACTTTTAAGGAACCCCTGATTCTTATTTCGACAACAGCCGTTCTTTATTTAACAACAAAGTAATGTCTATTTAAGAACAGGGCGTTCAAAAGTTGACAACGTCTAGCAGTTTTATTTCGACAAAGTCGTTAATCGTTTTGCTCTTGATATGACAACATTTGATTTAAAATTTGGAAACGAATGTTCTTAAAAAACTGAGAAAAATTCGTTTACAATTTGACACCAGCCATACATTATTTCAGAAACCTTTCTTTCGCTCTCTGTATAGAATGAAAAAATCAAAAACTTCAAAAATTTTCGTTTACTTAAGTCGGCCACTCACGTACAGTTTTAAATGTCAGCTTATACTGTTTAGTTTTAACTGACAGACTTAAATGTGAACTAAAACGTTCGAACACGTGCAGTTAAATACTTCATTTTTTCACATGGATTCGAACAAGCTGGATAATTTCTTTTCTGCGTCAGGTTCTATTTCTTGTAACTTCTTCACCAGCTTGTTGAAGGCAGCATCTTTTTTGGCGCGAGCATTGTACTCGCTAGACTTAGCTTGTCATAGGCAATGTTCAGATCTATATATTGTAATAAAATCATCTCGCTCGACACAAATTGAACTGAGAACGGCACAGTTGCACCCCAAACACGTTCACTTCAGTTAAAACTGTCAGTTACAAATATTAAAATCTTAAATTTCTCAGTTAAACTGAACGGTTGAGTTGAACTGCTTGTTATTACCCACATACATACAGTTTTAACTGAACAGTTGAAACTCACAGTTTTAACTGTACGTGAGTGGCCGGCTTTAGTTAAGCTTGGTCCACAATAGGGGTCAATAGAACTAGGCTCAGGACGGACTTTTTACGTTAACCTGCATCAATAGTCCTTTATTTAATTTTTCTAGACGCATAATCTTAAATATGCAAAAAAACAAAAATGTGAAAATTTTCCACTTGGTTAAAAAAAATCAAAAAATAGTTATAATATTTTAATATCTTCTTTTTTATTTGTTGTCAGTATACCTTGATTTTATATTTCTAAACTTAAAATTTGAAAAAATAAAAAAAGTACCAAAAATTTAGAAAATTTTCTTAAGACCATCCAATTGACTTTTGACCTCAATCTGGGTTAATAATAGCCTTTTTATATTTATAGGCTCATAATTTCTTCACCCTTTGCCTACTTAGTTGACTTTCAGCCTTAATTGGTCTCCATAGCTCTTTTTTTCCATGATTGCCCTACAATATCCAAAATGTGAACAAAATGCTCACATAAATATGGTAATCTTAAAATTAATATTCGAACCAATACCACCAAAAATACCAAATAGCAATTTATATACCTTTCGATACCTGTTAAACACAACTATGCCATGTTTCTTTCTATGCTGGTTTGGAAGTTACAGAGTGGATCTTGAAACAGCAGTGCAATTTCTATATCAAACCCGTTTTCGTATTTTTTCCAGACCTCTCGTTGGTAATTTGAAACAAGTGTCTTTCCTTATTGCTTTCAAAGAACCCAAAACGCTACAAAATAATATCAAAACCCCCACCCTTTTTTATCCTTTAAGGTAAAAAATTCAAAAATACTTCAAATATTTTTTAATACCTGTCAAAAAAATTTTAATTTTTTAAAAAAGTAAAAAAAATATTCAATTATTTTAATACCTGTCTTAAGCAATTTGAGTTTTTTTTCGTATTTTAAGTTTTCCAGATATAATCAAAAAGGTCTAAAAGAATCAAAATATAGTTTTTTCTCCTTTTTTTTCCTTTGGGTCTAATATAAAAAATAAGTATTTATCACAATAAAGGTATTTTCTTTGAAGTCTGCTATACATCATTCAAATTTGTTTTATGCTTATTGTTGAAAATTTTGCATAAAGCACTTCAAATGCATTTTACATAACTTTAGCCTTTTTTTATATGTATAAAATTTATAAATGCGAAATAATATAACCTCACTACTTAATATAATACGTAATAATTGACGCAAAATCTTATTAATAGAATTGAACGAGGGAATGGAAGCGTGGAAACAGTATGTTATCCAGATATCTTTTGTCGAATTGAACACACTGTACAAAACGGAGCCTTGTGCTCTGCGCCAAACGCTGCAGTAAATTTATTTCAATTGAGCTGATTTCTCGACGAATATTTTCCTTTAAAGTCACAAGAGATTGGGGATTGTCATTATAAACCCTCTATTGGAGGTATTCCCCCCAAAAAAATCCATGGGAGTAAAATCGGGCAAGCTCGGTTGTCATGGGATGTCCTCAAAATGACTAATCAGTTTTTGGGGAAAATTTCACCGCAGCAAATTCGTCGAAGATCTGGATGTGTGTGCAGTCGCTTCATTCCGTTTAAACTACGTGTGTGAAAAATACGATGTATGAGCTCGCAGGTTTGGCACAAAGAATAATAGTCCAATTATCTCATGCGTGGATACGTTACACCGTACATTTACCCTGGGGCAGTGCAATGGCTTTGATATTTAGATCAAGGGTTGCGTGTTTTGGCAACCAGTATCGGCACTCTTGCTTGTCGACGTGGCTATTTAAGCAAAAATGAGCCTCCTCGCTCCAAAAAATGTGATTTAGAGTGCTACAACGGTCCAACATGGTTTCACAATAAATTTGCGTAAATCAAAGTTACTTCTTTTAAGTTCGTAAACGATTTAAATTTTAAAAGGATGGAACTTCAGATATTTTTTTTAAATTTTATGAATAATCGCTTTTGGAAGCCCCAGTTAGGCGACTATTTTCGGTATTGAAAGTTACGGATTAACACGTAAGCTGCTTTCAACCAGTTCAATGTTTTTGAGAGTCCTTAAAGATCACCTGGTTACAGGGAATCTCTGCACCCATGAATGAACTAAATTTACGTTCGGTCCATTTCGTGTTCACTGCATACCGAACTTTGAACAAAGTTGCCGACGAGCAATTACGTAAGAATCATTACTCTTAAAAAATGTTTTCACAGCGAACTCATGTTCTTTAATCAACCACTGCGAGATTTTGGCAAAAAAATTCGCGCAATCGATAATTCCAACGGCGCCACCCTCCCTCCGCACCGTTTATTACTTTTTGAAATAATTGTATTTAAAAATATAAATTTGCCACCAGAAACCTTGTATATTAACTACACTTTATGCTGATTAAATCTTTGAGAAGTTTATCACTTGACTAATTTCTGACTTTGCTTAAAATTATTTTTAAAGCAAACGTGAAGACTCGAGAAGATGTAAGGGAAAATAAACATTGAATATAGTTTAAATATTTTGTCATAAAATATTTTTAAAATCTAAGGTTGTTACCCTTGTCGTCTGGCTCTTGCTCTCTATAATGCTCAGAGAACGGGTGCGAGTTTTTTAGGGGACACTATAGAACTTAAAACCTCTCCTTAAAAATTTTGCTGGGTTATTACTAGTATTTAAATATTTTGACCTTTTATTTGTTGCTGTTTTTTGTACGTTCTCATTACTACTTGACTTTCTTGTAAAATATGTCCTTGTTGACCAAGTTAAATTGAGACAAGATTTTGTTTTCGTTTCTCTTATTTGTTTAAGCTGTTTTCATAGTAGTTGTGACTTATGTTAATGGCTCTTGGGGTAATGTTTTTTAAATAACCAAAAATTACAGTAATTTGGAAATGTTTTTCCTTCTTTTTTTCTTTTAAAAATATTTTTAGAATAAATATTTCTTCTGTTTTCTTCTTTGCTAAATCAAGTTTTCAAATGCACTAACTTTTAAATTAAAGACATTTTTATATTTTTTATATCTGAAAGCCATTTGATATACATATGTAGAGTTAAATACGAGACAGCAAAAAAAATTCTTAATAAATAATTAGACTTTAAAAAAGACTTTAAAAGAAAAGTTGTCCAAGCTTAAGTAAACTTGTGTTAAATTCTTAAAAAGCATTTTAAATTATTGTCAGATTTAAGCTGCTTAAACTAATTTAAGAAAAAAAGATTGAAAAAAAGTTTAAAGTTGTTGCTCTCTTCTTAAAAAAATTTAATTAAAAAACTTTTTTAAATTTAATTTGCTTCCATATTCTTTTTTTTTAATTTTATTTACAGAATACGCATTGACAAACTGAATCAGGAGTATTTGGTGTATTTTATTGGCACTGCCACTGGCAGCATTTATAAAATTGTACAATTTATACGGTTTGGACGAAGACATTCGAATCTTTTGGATGTCTTAGAAGTTGCAAACAATGAAGCCATACGTGAAATGGGCATTAGTCAAAGAACGGGTTCATTGTATTTAGCCACAGATCATATGGTTAAACAAATCGATTTGGCAATGTGTGTGCGACGATATGATTCATGTTTCCGTTGTGTCTCCGATCCCTATTGTGGTTGGGACAAAGATGCTGGCACTTGCAAGCCATATCAATTAGGTTTACTGCAGGTAAGATTTTTATTTTATTTAATAAATATTCCATAATAATTTAAAGAAATGTAGTTTGATAAAAATCTATTGTCTTTATAATTTTTTTATTTAATTTTTTTGGGTTTCTTTTGTAGGATGTTGCCAATGAAACGTCCGGTATATGTGATACCAGTGTTTTAAAGAAACGTATTACAGCTTCATATGGCCAAACGTTGCATTTGTCATGTTTCGTTAAGGTTCCTGAAGTTCTTAAACAGAAAACCGTTAGATGGTATCATCATTCAACAGAAAAAGGACGGTAAGTCACTGACAGATATTCGTGTGTCACATAAAAAATTTATTTTATTTTTGTAAAAATAAAAATCGTAAAATGTTTTGTTAAGTGCCATTTGGATATAAGTAAGATTTACAGAAAGTAAGACAATTTTGGAGACAGTCAAACAAAGTTTGATTAAGTTTTTTTTTTCTTTTTTCTTTTGTTGTAAAAAATGCTATGGATTTTGTAAACTAACAAAATCTTAACTTTAAATTAATTTATTTAAGAAGAAAATATCAGTTGAAAGTATCAAGATATAAATTTAAATATACATTCAATTTTATTTTAAATTAAATTAAAATAAGGATAAATTTTTCTAGTTAAGAAGTATTTTGGTAATAAATCTTAAATACAATATCGTGAACTTCAGGGTGTCTGGTGGCAGATTTATATTTTCAAACTTAAATAAAAAACGTAATAATGGACACAAAATTTAATAAGGGGAATTAAACGATAGAATGAGATTGCGGGTACAATTTTTTAAAGAGTATGTCATCTAGATGTCTTTTGCCCAGTTAAACACACTGTTCAAAATGAAACCTTGTATTCTGCGCCAGACGCTTGAGCAAACTTGGTTCAATTCAGCTGATTTCTCTAAGAATATTTTCTTTTAAAGACACACGAGATTTAGAATTGTCATTATAAGCCCTCTCTTTGAGGTATTCCCATAATAAAATCTATTTGGGGCCATGAGATATCCCCAAAGTGACTGACCAGTTTTTGGAGGAAATTTTCCTGAAGAAAATTCGTCGAAGCCCTGACTGTGTGTGCAGTCGCCCAATACTGTTAAAATCACGTGTGTAAAGAGTACCATAGATAAGCTCACAGGTTTTGCAAAAACAATTCCGTAATCATGCGTCGACAATTTTCGCCTTTGGCAGTCGTTATCTGGCCTCGATGATTTAAAAAAAAATGTTCAATTATCTCATGCGTGAATAAGGGAAAAGCAATCGTTTCTAATATTGCAATCGAGGGTTTCAGGTTCTTGGAGGCCATAACTGCAGTTTTGCTTGTTGGCGTGACCGTTTAAGTGGAAATGAGCAAAAAATGAGATTTACAGTGCGGAAGCGCTCCCACATCATTACAAAACATTTTTGGGTAAATTAAAGTCAATGTTGTTAAACAGTTGGAACTTTAAAAGGATGGAACTTTAGATTTTTTTTCAAAAATTCATGAATAACGGCTTTTGGAAGTTCCAGTGAGGCTGCTTTTTTCTGTATTGAAAGTCGCGGATTCTCCCAAAAGCTACCTTCAATCAGTTCAATGTTTGGGGGGTTTTTTAGATTTTAAGGCTTTTTATTTGAAGCAGTTATATTAAATAAATTAGTTATAGTTTTGGCTGTTACACAAAGGGTAAATGCAACAGCTTTTGGAAGTTTTTTTAGCCATTTCTTAACGGGTGGTCCTATTGTCACAAAAAAGCAAAGAAGTATTTAAGCTAAGGCTTTAGAAAAAATTATTTGGCCTTAAGCTTGAGGCAAACACCCCAGAATTAACTTTTTATAGTTTTTTTTTTTCCATAACGTCTACAATGGTTTTAAAAAATCATTTAAATATATTAATATATATTTAATTCTACTCTTTAGCAACATTTTTGACGCTTTTCCTAAAGCTTAAGCTTGAATAATTTCCTACCATCTCGTACCCCAGAGGTGCACTCTTCATTGATCGGAACAATGATTTAAAATGAATTGATAAAACCACTTTAGTCTTACCTAATAGAAACCATTTTTAAAAATCATTCAAAAGGTTTCGGTTTTAGTCCGTATTTTTAAAAATATCTGCTTGCTTTTTTGTTAATGCTGCTCGAAACTGTGCTTAGTTTTCTGCTTGAGTAGCTTTTAATGATTTTGCTGGCTCTTTTTGATTTCTACAGCAATCTTCATGGAGTAATGATTTCAAATCTTTATATCTAATATTTTCAAACCCCTTTTCGTATGGACCTAATTTATCATAAGATCAAGTGAGCAATCGGTGTGTTTCAGATGCATTTATTTTTATTTCAAAAAGAAAGGCAAACCTTTCTGCATGTGACGGTCTACTGACGCAAATTCGACATTTTTAAAGCAAAAGAGGATGTTGTTGTTTCCAAAAAGTCAACTCAACCTTTTTAAAGAAAATTTGATGAAGTTTCGCACAAACTCATACACAAGGTCCTTTTGAGAAAAATAGTGGGCGTGGCACCTCAAAAATTTTAAATGGTTATAACAATGGACATAAAATTATGTGACTCTTATTACAATACTTGAACCTATTTTAACTCGGTAAATGGATTGAAACAGATTATTTTAATTTTTTTGTCTTTTTTTTTTTAATTTATTTAATTCAAATTACTAAATTTGTGTATAAAAAAGAATCGAAAGTAAGAAGGCGTGGCACTTCCCATACAACCAAAATGATTTCAAGTAACAGACTGAAGTTCGCAAAGCTGACTGTACTGAGCTACTTAGTCTGCAATTTGCCATTATAACCTTTTTAGAATTTTTATTGATGGTAACATTGGCATTAGGTTAAACAAATTGTTGTAAGGGGTATAATAGAAACAAAGTTGAGCTATTAGAACTTTCTTACTTCTTTGCTTAACTTTTATTTCTGATAGTTTTACTTAAGAAATAATTAAGTTTTCTTTAATGTATATTTTCACTTAAAAAAAAATTTTCAAACAAGTTTTATAACCAAATAAAAAGTACACTTTATGAACATCCAACCACAAAAATTAAATAAATTAAAGCCATTACAATTAGCAAAAAGTGCTCTTAAATTTCTATTCATTTGCAATTTAACAACCCTTAAAAAATCAATTTAGAAAACATTTTTCTTTTTTCCAGAAATGCATTCTTAACCTACTAAAATATACACTTAGAGACAAAAACCGAATACTAAAAAAAATTAAATATTTTGTTTTTAATAATATCCTTTCTGTATTAAGGATATCAGTATAAGCATACTTTAAGACATATTCATTTCATAACCAATAAACTTTGAAGTAGAAAAATAATGTTAAGGACGTTAATAAACAATAAGTAGGATAAAAGGGGCGGTTGTGTTTGAGATGCATGGCTTGATTACAAACAATCATCTTCACTTAATATACTTGACTGAATTTAAGAAATCTTAAGTATGTTTTTATTTAATATCAATGACAAAATAATAAAATATTTTCATATTTCACTTGTTAAGGATTTATTGTTATTATAATTTTGTTATTAAAATGTAGACATTTTTCCTGTATGTCAATGTGGAACTGCCAATGTGTTTGTCTATATGTTTGTATGTGTATGAATTTATAAGCAAATGTCAAGAAATTGAAAGGAAAAAATTTACATGTTAAAAAAAAGGGGAAGTTTCAATGTTTATACGGAAACACATTTGTACATGTGTAGGAGTTTATTAGTATGTGCGTGTGTGGTTGTTTAGGGGTGGTTATGGGGTTTAAATTTCTTTGTTATTTTGTGTGTTAATGTTTTGTTCATGTTAGACTAGAAATTAATTTGTTACAGCAACTCAAAATGTCACCCTTGCTTGTCATGTGTTTAAAAAACAATTTATTTTAAAATATTTACAATTTTGATTTATATCTGCTAGTAAATTAAGTTTTGCAAATTACAGAAATTTAATTCAATTAAAAAATCTGAAATTAGTTTGTGAATAAAGTATTGTTGTTAAATGTTCATGATTTAATATACAAATATTTTTATGCACATGTAATCATCCAATAAAAAATAAGTTTATTTTAATTGGGAAAAAATCACTTAAATCTTATTGATTAATATGTCAGATTCAGTAAGAATTAATATTTCCTTCAAAAAAATAATTTATTTAATTTATGAAAAAAATTGTATCTTTTAATAAATAATAAGCAACTATAGAAAATAAAAATTAAAAAAGACATTTTAAATTGTTCGTAGCTACACTACTAATTAATTAAGTAGTATATTCTGATAGCTACCAGGTTTTGACTGTTCCCATAACTAAGACGGTGGTTGCTAGAACGCAGACCGAGTCTACTTACGTGATTAGCCACCACCCAGGGCTTAAGCAATTTCGATACATTCTTTCAATTATGACTTTTAAGTTGTATCGCATGCCTAGAGTTAAAGGAAGAACCCTGTTTTAAATAACCCAGAGACCCTGCATGAATTCGGACTGGTCCACCTCTTTTATGTCACCCAAAAAAAGTGTCTAAAAATCTCGCTCTTGGTTAGCCCCTAGCGGAATCGCAGCTAATTTCCCATTGGAAACATAAAGAGTAGATCTTAGCTTAGCCAGCATGTTTACCTGTTCATTACCAAAGTAAGTCCTATGCACAGGAGTCCAGTCTAAGGTGGTCCCCCTTTTGTTTGTAAAACCGAGTCATTAAACGAATAGTGTTCTCTAAGTCGATAAGTTTGCTGCATTCGTACAGATTTGTTATCCTAGCCTAAACAAAGTTTTCGCAGTGGTTGACTAGTGACAGATAAAAAAGCCAATCTGACTTAAATTCAATACTTTACTTCAGAGCTGCTTAACTTCCCTATGCCCCTAAAGAAAGAACTGGATTCATTTAATAAAGGGTGTTTTTCATAGAGGTGTAGAACTTTGAAATATAATAAAAAAAGATGACTTTAGAGGTCCAATTTCCGACGACTTTTTCCAAAATTTGGCACCGTATATCAACAATAACATGGTCAAATTGTTCTACAAATCGCCAATCGTTTTGGGCTTAATTATATCAGCATTAAGACGCACGAGCTTAGACGTTGATTTTACCGGTCCGAAATGTATTTTCCCATTTCATTTCCTTGAATAACTCAATTGTGGCACAAGCTGTGTGACATGACGTAATAAATAGTTCAATCGACGAACTAAAAAGTCAGTTATCATGGCGATATAGTGGTCACCATTGACTGTAACTTTCTGACTCGTATCGTCTTTAAAGAAGTACGAACCAGTAACTTCATTAGCCCAGAAAGCGCTCTAGCCAGTTTTTATCGATGTTTCGCCATCTCAACATACACTTGAGGAACATCACAGTTTTGACGTATCCATTCAAACAAAAGTTAGGTTCATCGCTTCACATATTTTATTAATAAAAACTGGAAACAACTACAATCTTGTGTGGTAAATGAGTCCCCAAGTCTTTGCTTTCCTAGGAGATCGAGTGGCCTTTACTGTTTTACAAACTGGATTTTGTAAACAGGCAAACAAAGACTTTTCCCAAAATCTTTCAAAAAGTAGATGCACACATAGCACACGATGAGGGACAGACGTTAAGGGTTTTACGTAAACACCCTTCTCTGCGGGTAATAATTCACGGTGCTCTTAACACTTGGTGGAGCTAAGCGCCCACAAGCGCCCCCAGAATGGCTTACCTTGCCACCCAGGTTCCAATTCTCTGCCATGACTCTGTGCAAGCCATAACAGACTCCTTGCTGAGGAGTTGGGCTATCTAAACCCAAATTGCGTCTCTAGTGTTAATCTCGCCTTTTATAATCAAAACAGGTCTGCGCCGACAAGACACATCTCCACACGCTTGTGAAACAGCACCCAACCTTAGGCAAGAAAGATTATGATTATCATGTCGCACCCAACAAGTGCGACACCCAGCTCCGTTTTAAGGATATTTAGACTAATCAATCTCTCCACTTTCATCAACGCTTTATAAAATTCTCACCGCCAGTCAGGAGCGAGTCACGCACATGCTTTAACATACCAATGACGGCCTTTTCATTATTTGCTACTATTCTGGTGGGATCTTGTTTTGGATCCTAGGGCCCCCAGCCTTAGCTAGTTTCCCTATTCACCTACTTTTAAACGCACTTACACCTTTTCAGCTATTAGCCTACTTCATCAGTTGTTCATGTGCCTAGGTATACCCTTCAAAACTAGAGACTATATCTTGTGAACCTTATGTTCATATAAGTCTCCTTACGCGATTACTCTGGGGCCCGCACAGGACGGACCTCAGCATATCAACTTTTGTTCTCAGTTGCCCCACTTGGAGATAACTACAGCCACTACTCCCGGAGAAAACCTCACCATTAATCAGTTCATGCACTGGTAAGCACATGGGACCAACTGATTCCCGTGGAACCAGATAGAATTCTGGTCAGCCTCGGAAATCTACATCCGAATAATTCCTACCAATTTATTTTTAGCACAGATAAGGTATTGGTACCCTTAAAACCTTGTATTGCTGTGGTGTAAACCTGCTTCGAGCCCAAGACAAATTGTTTTTTGAATTTAACCATGTCTGTTAGCCTTCCAATAGCTAGAAGTTGCCCGGTTGATACCACGAGGAGGTAGACTTTGGCACTTGTGCTGATGGAAGGTTGCCCGGGGGCCCTCCTCTTCCATCATATAACTTATCAACTACGATTAGGGACAGAATGATTTGCGTTTTCCTCTGCGCTAAGCTTCTAAGCAGCCACGACTTCTTCTAAACGCACTGTATGACAACTCTATATGAGACGTTATGTCTCGGAAATCGTAACAGCGATTTAAAATTTTCTACACAAAGTTATTGTACGCCGATACCTACATATCGGTTAAAATTTTTTGGATAGTAGCAGGTAGATTGGATGGCCCCATATAAATTAACAATTTTCATTATATTTTTTGATACGCTACCCAGCAAAAACTCGGTAGTGATTGGTTATTACAAACATCGTTTCAAAATTTTAAAAAAATTTGTTTTTTTGTATAGAAAGTAAAACTGCGTTTTAATTTCATATTAAATATTTAAATAAAAATAATATTTTTTCTACTAAATTTTTTATTTAAAATTATTTTTAATTGTATTTTTTCTTTTTTAGTTATGAAATTGGATACACGCCCTCAAAATACATTGAAACATCAGAGGGTGGTCTTGTTATTATATCAATTAATGAAGGCGATGGTGGACGCTACGACAGTTACCTTGACGGTACGCTGCTGTGCAGTTACAGTGTAAATGTGGATGCCCACAGGTAAGAAAATCTTTTTATTATAAAAAAATAAATTTAGTGAATGAAATGCTTTAAAATAAACAGCCGAAAACCGCTTAAATGTTAATATACTCTCTTTTTTTCCCCTGTTTACAATAAAATTTTAACGATTTTTATTTTATTTTTGAGGGATTTTCTTTAACTGCAAATATATGCCCGAGCACGTTTTGTTACGTTTTGTTCAAGCTGATTTAAAATTTCTTTATAGTTTTTTTTTAATTTTTTTCTTTTTAATTAGTTTTTTAAATGGAAGAAACAAATTGTCTATAATTTTTATCCATTTGTTGTTGGTTGCCTTTGGTAGTTCAGTTTTATCGATTTCCTTTTATGTTGTTGACAGCAATTATGAACGCCTTTCCTTCCGTTTATTTAATTTCCGTTTTTGTTTTGACTTTCATTTCAATATTTCTTCTATGTTTCTTTTTGCTTGCTATATTTTGTCGTTAATTTACTTTTGCATTTAATGAAGATTTCTCGTGTGTTAAATCCAGGTAACAGTGGAGAAGAAATATATGGAATCATTTTCTGTAGTCAAGGATTTTATAAATCCATGTACTGTTTTGCTAAGCATAATCTGATACGAGTTTAAAAAAATTTCTTTATCCGTTGTTTTTAAAATTGAGGACCCTTTAACTTTAAGTCCATTTTGTAAACTTAGGATTCTATCTGCTAAAATGATATTTGGGCTAACTGCCATCCCTAAATAAGAGCGGAAAGCGGAACGTTTTTTTCCGCTGAGCTTTACCGCTGAAATGCCATACCTAAACAAAAGCGGCAACGTTATGTCAAAACGATAAAAACAGGGTTGTCAAACAAATAAATATAGCGACCCTGATTATTAAAACAGCTGTGCGGACGATATTGGTGTTTGTGACTTTTTTCTTCTTCAACTAACTTCACTACAAAACGCTCTGTCAAAATCGGATTTTCCAATTGCAAAGCGTTACCGTTGCGTTGCCGCCGCGTTATTTCGGTATGCTCCATACAAAATGTATGGGCATGGGAACTTTTGACAGCTAAAAAACGCTTTCCGCTTTTGTTTAGGGATGGCTGTAAGAATACATTTGGGTCTTATACAGCCGTAATCTAACTAAGGCAAGTTACTAACTAAGGTGAACTACAATTTTGTCAAATTCTAAAACAATATGAACAATATGAATTTTTTGCTTGCTATTATCTGTTCCTTTCAAAACGACAAGGGTCTGCTGGTAACCTGTTAGTAAATTTACCATTTAAGTAATTTTAGTTGTTCCTGTTGCTTGCCATGCACCTAATTGCATTCAAAATGTGTCCTGAAATACTTTTTTCATAATAGGGTTGCCCACTTTATGTATGGGATTTTATATAATGCCATTCTGGGAAAGTGTTTCCTTATTTCTATTTACGCCCACACTTAAGAAGGATTTACAACAGTTACCAAAGCCGTGAATGTTGTTACTACCCTAGGTTTGCTCTATAAAGATATATTTTCTTTACGTTGAGTCAAAGATATAATGCACTGTAGTAGTCGATAGTTGGAAACAACTTCACTCATGACTAAATTTGAAATAAGCCAACAATAATAGTGGTTTTAAGGAATTGATGGTTTTGCTGCACATTTTACATTTATTTTGATTCTTATTTTCTCTTGAAACATAGAGAGCCCTTGTGCGAAGTGATCTATATTGTACTCAAGGTCTTCAAAACATCCCTGCAGTCTCCACTTATAGTCCCTGTTATCACGTGTGCAATTTATAATAATAATGACAACATTAAATAGCAACCTTGCCAAGGTAAGGTAACGTTAAGAAGGCATAACCTCTCATAAATTAAAACGCGAAGACTACCTGGCTTTAATGTGTGTCTCCTTATGGATGAAATAAGAAAAATTTAACATCAAGTAAAAGACTATAAGAAAGTAAATAGACTATTAGCCTTGTCAAACTCCATATCTGACTTTAGTTTTGTCTCTGGCTTCATTTTAATCTAGAAGTATATAATAGTTATCAGTGTATAGGTTTGTAAGAACGATTTTATATTTTCTAGATCCCGTGTTAAATCTATCTTGTTGCCATTTGACTTAAAACTTAGGGGGTTTTAGATTTTGTTGATGTCTTTTTTTAACAATTTGCCAACAACATATTCTTTGATCCAATAGGTATATGTTCTGAGCTCTAGAATTTCTTTATTAAATGTTATAGCAACTTATATTTTAAGCAATTTAGCAAGAATTTGTTATATACTGGGTCCTTTTTTATAGTTAAACACGCAAGTAAAATTTTCGATTAAAGCAAGATCTGAACAAGGAATGGAGATATCATTCAAAATCATTATAAAAGAAGTATCACGGAATTTCGCTCCTAACTGTAACTAAGCTCAACCCAGCAAATTTACAGATCAAATAAGAAATAAGGGCTGATATGAAAAATGATTCTTACAAAATTTGAAATTTATTATTTTCAAAAACGGACTCTTCTTCAGATCATTATCGGATTTGACCAAATTGAGAATCCGAAAATTGTGTTTTTAAAAAAAGTATTAAATGAGCTTATTGTGAAGGTAAAACTAAGTGTTTGCTGGGAAAAGTTGTTTATGTATATACCTTGTACATCCATATGTATACACATATCCTTGCATAAATACAAAAAGGCCCTAAGTCATATTGTTAAAGTTGCGATCTTTTTTTGGAAAATTGTGATGTACCAGCAGATCGTTTATCGAAATAAACTAAAATCTCGGCTTATAATATAAAAAAACCAAGTTAATTTATGTTTAAATATTTTTATTTTTTCTTATTTCATTTTACTAATTTAAACTTTTACAAATATGAAATATTTATGGTTGCACACACACATAACATACAACACATGTGCTAATTGTGACTTTTTGTTCTTATTTGTTGTACTGATTTTTAATTACAGATGTACACCACCGTCGAAGAAAAACGATTATCAGAAAATTTACTCTCACTGGTGTAATGAATTTGAAAAATATAAATCAGCCATGAAGCAATGGCAAGCCAAACAAGAGGTAAGTTGTTGTTGTTATTTCATTTTTCGGAAATTTTAAATTAACAAACGTTGGGAAGCTGAAAACATGAATGTATGTTGAAATTTGTTAAAGAAGAAAAAAAGTGGTTAAATTAACTTAATAAGCTACATCTTTAAAAATTCAATAAAATTATTGCGGAAATAGTCAGAATTTAAAATAAAATCGATAAAGATTTTTCTAAAATTTTTTCTTAAAATTTGAGTTTTTTGTAGAAGCTGCTCAAAAAAACAGTATTATAACAGAACAGAATTCTCCGATTTCGTCACAAGACACAAAAGATTGCAATTAAAAAAAATTTTTTGTGGGAAAAAATTTTACTTATTATTTATAGCCAGTTTCACCAACTCAATGTAATCAAATCTTGGCAAATGCCAGACGTCTTGCCCTACCATCCTCAGACAACTCGCCCGGGCCTTGGAACAAATAAGACCCTAGATAGTTTGCTCAGGAGTACAAAAGCGCTGGAAAGTGACACAAAATATGCTCAACAGTCTCCTTATCCTCTAGTTCACCACATAATCTACAATCATCGCTAGCTAGTCATTGTGTCCACTGTCCAAAAACTAGCTGTTTTCATTGCGACAAATAATCTGCAGTCGTTCCTTCCCGATGACAAAAAAACCTTGTCGCTCTCGGGTCATAAGTTGTCCACATAATTCTGGAGAATCTACACCTCCATGGATCTGACCCTCACGGCTGAGTCTATATTCTCCTTAAAGAACTTAAGTAGAGCACAAAGGGTCATTGCTCTTTCCATTGGCAAATAAATTTCTTGCTTCTGCATCACGTTACAATAATCACCCCTGTGCCCCCGAACGCAGAAGATATGCACCTGTTTCACAGCACACAAGCCATCGATATATTCCTTGTAAGTCTGAATAATTTAGGAGCAGGTTAAGTTCATGGTAATTGTCCTGATTGCCTTCTCACTATGAATGAGTTTGTTCACCTGAGAGTTCTTCTTCCGAGAGGACAAGGCAAAGTTGGCAAGCAATTTGGCTGCTAAAATCTCTACCTGAAATGCACCGCAGTGATCAGAAAGTTCAAAGGACTCACAAATACCCAGTCCCCAGCAAAAAATTTCAGCTCTTAATCCCCCTTATCCTAGCCAATGTGGCCTCCATCACAGAGCTGATCTTATCCCAATACTTTCCAGCGGCAATGTACCGTGTACATAGTTACTGGAGCGGCTCAGCCTTTAAGTTTCAAAAGAAGCCCATTGACAACTAGCGTCCGCAGAAATGGTGAGATACTCTTTCTTGAGGAGTACGGTATTAGAGTCATTTTCTCTGTTTTTTGCATTTTCCTGTTCCACACATATTACCTTATCCATCAGGAGAGTAGGTATCGAGTCTATAACTACTTAGCGTTTCCCATTTGTGGCACGCTTTCAATTATTGCCTTTGTGGCAACACTATGAAAAGCATCTGTAATGTCAAGAAAAGCCTTCATGGCAAATTCACCGTAGTAAAGGGCTTTCGCAATCTGCGTATAGGTGTGCTGGCTATCACACAGCTAACCAGGAGCGACGCTACCCTTAAAATATAAAAATTCTCTTTAAAGTCTTGAAGACGAATGACGAGAGACTGATGGGTCTATAAACCTTTGGCCATGAATGATGGCTTTTACCAAACATAGGTGGAAAAACAACCCTAGAATCCCACCAGGAAATAGGCATGTAACTCTGTCTAAGGTACTCTCTGAAGATAAAAACCTCCCAAGGAATAACGCGTTGCTTGCCATGTTGAATCCGTCCAGTCCGGGTTATTTATACGATTAGAATGAGTTGATTGTCCATTCAAATCTCTTCTGGGGAAAAACTTGGCAATACCCATTCCAGCCCATTTCGTGAGACAGATTCGGCAGGGTTGAACAGCCACGCAGCCTGAAAAATTGCTGTCCAGTAATGCTTCAAAAGATTTTTCCTGCAGATCATACTAGATATATCCAAATTGCTAGCCAGCATTTTTTGTAATCTGGTCGTTTCACCAGAATCCTTAATGTTCCCGAAAAAACTCTTCGATGAGTTTCATTTTGCCCTACATACATTTCACTTATACAATTTTATAGCATCTCTGTACTCGCCGTAGCACTCAAGTTGTCAGTGACCTCCCATCTTGTTTATTCAATGCTTCGATTGTGTTGGAGGATACTATGTTTTATATATTTGTACCTCCAATCAGCAGTACGTGGGTCGAGCCATTTTTCATTTAACAATTTTGCGTACTTGGACTAGTTTGCCCTTTAAGGATTCTTAAATACCCTAACATATCAGAACCAACCCTTAATAAGACATACTGGTAATTGAGGAAGGAAGGTTTTGAGACTAACCTTCAATAATCTACCATCACCTTCGTACTACAAAGACTAAGTTATAGAACTTTCTTAAAAGCGGGACCTCTATAAGTCGGTGCTTATCCTCTATTTGCATTTGGTAGATTAGTTTGCAATTAAAAAGAAATAAGTGTCCTACCTCTTTCATTGGTCTTAACGGCCTTACTTTAAAAATAAATTTCTTTTACATTTCTGGATAACAGGTAAGCTACATATGTGACGCCTGTAGCCAAAAACACTACTACTGTTTAAATAGTACTGAAGATGAAATACGAAGCTGGCTTTAAATATGCATTCTACTCCGCTTGGTTTTTCCAATTACGATTCCTTCAACATTAACGGAAAATATTAATTTCTTTTAAGTAAAGAAAAATTAAAAATATGAACTAAAGCAAACATTTATTTTTAAACACCTAGTTCAACGAAAAGTTATTAGTGAAAGCCTATTTTACTTTATCTTAGAGATGACCAAAAGAAAAATACTGTTCTCATTTATATGTGATTAGAATATAATCCCGATTTCTATTTAATATCACTTATCAAAACTTAAAACTTCTCTCCTGTAAAACTTTGAAAGTAGACTTACGCACTTTTTTTTGCTGTCACAAATTTTAACTTAGTTTTTTAATATTCTTCTTAATATTTATTTAACTCTTCCTTTAAAAAAAGAATTCCTAATTTACAACTTTCCATATTACTACCCTACGTAAAATGTTAAAATATTTTGTGCCCTCTCAACTTTCCACTGAAAAACAATTATCTCTAAATGCTCTTCTTTTCTGCTTGAAAGCAATAATTCAATAATTTACCATTTAAAACATCCAAGTATACTCGCACATAAGAAAATGTTTTTTAATGTGATTTTAAACACATTTTAAAAGAGAACAAAAAGGTATCCACCCTCTGCTGCTGATGTTATAAATTACTTCTTTAAAATGTATTTTTGTGTTGTTAATTGTTGGCAATTTCATTAAAACGAGAACATCGTTAAAAATCTAATAAACACGTGAAAATATTTTATGTCCATAAAATTAAACGTTTCTAATTGTTTTTAATTAATTCCTTTAGTTTCGTTATTGTCTTTTTTTCTTGTAAATTTTAATTTTACTGTGTAATTAAATATTTTTTTCAAATTAAATTTCACTTAAACAACCGGTTTTTTGTTACAGTTTACCATGAGTATAAAGAACAATTTTAACATATTCAAGCTAAACGTAAGGCAGAAAACCTATAACTTTTGTTATTTGCGTTAATCTATATGTATATAAACGAACAATGTTCCTGCCTGACTGACTGACAGACTGACTAATTCATCATCGTACAGCCCAATCTTATAAAGTTAAAGACCTGACCTGATTCAAAATGTGGGTACCTCCCACAATATATATATATGTAGATCCACAAGGACCGGATTTTAGAAGATTCGCACCCGAAGGGGGTAAAAATGGGCCAAATATGAAAAAAAGGATAGATAGAAACAAAATTAAAAAAAAACCGTTTTAGTTTTAAAAAAAAATAAAAGGAAATTTTAAAAGCTTTGGGCTTAAGTGGGGAAGAAACTAAATTTTGATAGTGCCTTAGTCCATTTTGTAACTTCTTAACGAAATGAGATAAAAATATAATTTAAATTGAACTCAAAAGGCCTTAAAAAAGTATTACAGTGAACTCGCGGAAACGTGAATATCCAGAATCGTGAACATCCAGAAACGTGAACACTTTTTATTTAACATTAACTACTCTAAAACGTGAACAAACATTGAAAGCTTTAAAACGTGAACCGGTTTTTTTGAGTTTTTTTTTTGTTTAAATTAATTTTATTAGTTTTGCCAGTTCCCGAATTATGCAATAAAAGGATCTACAAGCGATATACATAGTTTTATTTGCAAAAGGTTAATTTTTGTGGTCGGATTAATGAGACAATTATGTATTACCCAAAAAACTAAATTTTAAAATTTTTAAATTAGACTTTTCGGGTTAAAGCGTTGTTAAGTTTTGACTAGATTTGGATGTTTTCGAACTAGTAACAATAAATTGATAAAAAAAATTAAATTCATTAGAAAATAATTAAAAAATATCCAATCAGAAACGTGAACAAAATCGAAAACATGAACACCCTTGGTAAAAATTAGTTCACGTTTCCGCGAGTTCACTGTAATACATAATTGCAATTTTTTTGAAATTTGGACCCTACAGCGTAAAAAGGTATTGGTACTCATATGAACTTTTTTAACTTTTAAAACAATGCAGATAAAAACATAAATTAAAATTGCATTTGACAGGTTCTAACAAATTATGATTACTGGAATGTTACTTTTAAAATTTTGTACTTCAAAAAGTACAAACTATATATTAGTACGCACGTTTTAGGTACTATTTGAAGCTTCTAAGCTATCAAAGGTACACACATAATTCTAATTGCGTGCGAAATGCCTGGACAAAATAATGTTTTTTATGCTTTTTAAAAATTTTGAAACATAGGGGGCAAAAAAAGGTACTAATTGCATTTTGGTACTTTTTACGTGCTTTTGGTAACTTCCAAGCCAATAAAGGTAGAAACATAATTTAAATTTCGTTTGACAGGTTAAAAATCTTATATATGTTCTTTTGTTTGAATTTTTGACCCTAAGGGACAGAAAAAGAGTAAGAATTGTATTTAAATACATTAAGCTACCTTTTGTAACTTCTAAATCAACAAAAAAACATAATGTAAATTGAGCTCCAGAGGTCTTAAAAATAAAAATATTTATTTCTTGGTACTTTTTTGAATTTTTGACCACTGAGTCGTAGAAAAAAGATAAAAATTTTATTTCTATGTTTGAGTATACAGATATTTAAGAAAGGTCTGCGAACGCCGATAAAAGTCAAACGGCAACTTAGTGTGGAAGAATTATGTCTTTCACATACTTGTTAATTATTTTTAATTTTTTCGGAATAATGAGACCACAAATATAACTTAAAGGCTATAAAACCAAGATTGAAGTCAAAAGTCTATTATGTGATCAAAAAATACTTTTTTAACATTTTTGGCACCTTTTGCGTGTATGGCCCACCCAGGACATATAAAATTATTATATTTAATTATTGCCTTTATTTAAATTTTTTGTAATTTTTTTATTGTTTTGACAAATTGTTTCTAGAAATAGGAACTAAATAAATGTTGGCCAGGGCTAATGTTAGAAGTCAGCTAAGTGAACAAAAAGTACTTTTTCACATTTCTGCTAGTTTTTTGCACTGTCCTAAAATTTTTATTGTGGAAATATGAAATTGGAAGAAATAAAAAGTACTTTCTTTATATTTTTGTGTACATTATTGAATATTTTAAAAATAGAAAATTGGAGATTTGCTTATAGGACGTTTTTGCATTCAGATCTTTGTTTTAAATAATATATAAAACTGCGCTTATAAGATAGCAGGTTAACTGCAAGATAAAAATATTTCATAAGCTGAAATGCAAAACCACGCTACTATTAACAAATTCCAAATCGATATTTTAAAAAATTTATAATGTTTTATTAAAAGGCACATGACAATAAATGTTTGTAATTTTGCAAACGAAACATGAAACAGAATGCCGGAAAATAAGAAACAATTTACAAGCACTGTCTTTGTAATATAAAAAATTATTTTGCTTCCCCTCTAAAATTTTGAAAAATGTAGTTAGGTGGTTTTGCATTTCAGCTGTTGAATTACAAACACAATTACACGAACACACACTCACAAACACTTTCCATAAAAGCTACAGAGGAGCTAAAATCTACAACAACATTTTCTTAACGTCCTAAAAGTATTTTTAATATAAAGTTTTATTAAAGCTCTAATAATTTTGAATTTTATGGTGCCTCTATTGCTGGTGTATTGTTTTTCCTTTGCTGTCCTTGTGTGTCCGTCGATATGAATGTACATAAATATTTGATTTAAATTCAATATGCTACTTTGCTCCAATAAGTTTTTCTTATTAAGATTTATTGTTCGAATAAACTTTTCGTAATAAGGGTGGCTGTAAAATTTGATTTATGTTTTAAGCAATTAAAATTTATGTTTTGGATTTTCCTGGCTTTTTTCAATAAATATTTTTATGTACTCAACATATATTTCTTTTTGGTTTTGGCTAATTTAATTCTTAAAAAAGTAAAAACTTAAGACTAAATATGTCATGGTCTATTAGAAAAATGATTTATATGACCTTTATAACATAAAAATTTGTTGATACATAATTATATTTAAAAAGAGTATGTGGAAATATACTTTTTGGCTTAGACGTATTTTAATAGCCCACGCTCATACTTTTTGAGTGTTTCACATTTGAACTCGTTTACCCTTAGATTTGAGGGAACCAGAACAAGACGCATACTGTCACAAGCTTTGTTAAAATTGATTTAAGTCGATGTGGAAAATTTTACTCACTTGTTAGCTTTTTTTGTAGAAAATACTTTTCTTAGCACATATGTGAAATGTTATTTTAAAGTCTTGCGTTTTTTTATATTTGTAGACAAGTTAAAAAAAAAATAAATGTGAAACAAAATTTGTTCTTTTTTTATTCATGTAAGCGTAGGACCACAACACTGACGTCAACCGGACGACTTGTCGTCGTTGAGAAAAAATACACGTTACAACGGCGGCAGCTCAACGGCACTGCTTCGTTTTGTTTTCTTTTTTCAAATATGTACGTACGACATTTATACGCTTATGTGCATAAATATGAATTTTTTTTTCAAAATAGGAATCAGTTTCGAAAAAATTTGGCAACACTCTAAATAGAATAACAAACAAACTATGAGAGAATAGGAAAAACCATTGAGAAAATAAAATAAATAAATTTTATCCCATAGGTGTTGAATTCGGCAAACAAGTCATGTCAAATTCGCACGAAAGTGCCACTGGCGTCGTTTGTTGTCCTCCTACACTAAGAGTTGTGTTTGCGTAAGGGATGCCACTTCTCTTATTCCTATTTAACAAATAGCTTTTTTTAATAATAGAGACTGTGGTAAAATTACATTTTAGAGGATATAAAGTCAAAAGCTGTCTCAGCCTTCAAGAAAAGCGTATCAAAAAACTTCATTTAGCGTGCGCCTTTGTAGAGGAGCTACAACTTCTCTTGAATATATCTAACTTTAAACAAGATTATCGTTTTCAAAGCCTTTTTGCAAAATTTGTTTGTAACAAATGTCAAAGACACTGACACATTTGGGCATAAACATTCATATGCATTGCTTTTGTCCTAAAAGTATTTTTGCCTTTTTCCCGAACCAAAAATAATACATCTTGCTGATTTTAAATAAAACTCTGAGAATATTTAAATAGCTTGGGAGTAAAACGCGGTTCGTATGATTTGACTTGGCTCTGGAAAGTTGATTTCAATAGACGGAAAAGAATTGGGGTCACAAACGATTACTGTAAAAATTACAAGCTTAATGACAAACAAATAAAATCACTATCACAATGTTAAGGATTGTGGTATTTTGTAATATTTATAACACAAAAATCTGCCCTAATAATTTAATTTTAAAGAACATATTTTTTTAAGGTCAAAGAGTTAAAAAATAATATTTTTAGTTAATTTAACTTTGAAATTTCTTTTTCTATTACAGCAATGTGTTTTAAAGGAAAAAGCAAACGGAAAGCATATAAATGATGTCTACAGTAATGATAACATAGTCTGACCACATGGTAAGTAACTTGGATTTAAAAGAATAAGGTTTTCTCAAAAATCAATTTCTAGATTTGCTTTTATAAACATCTTTCTTTAGAAAATAGACAAATTTTAATGCTAAATTGATATTTACTACTATTTTTTTATATTATCTTTACAGAAGAGCGAAACATTTACTAAAGACTGAAATTTTAAAGCTTTCATACGACAATATTTCCGATATAATTCTTTAAGTTTGATAAACAAATTAAATTTCAAATCTTTAAAACAAACACTCCTAATTTTTTTTTGTTAAAAAAATTCTTACGCTAAACCACAACAGCAGCAATCAAGTAGCAGTTGAAATGTCAAAGGAACAAACATTATACAAGGATTTTTAGAAGAAACAAAAACAAATAACAGAAATATTATAAACATATAACGAACAGGTTTTTTTATCTAACAAATACGAGATTAAGAATTTTTTTTTCGTTTATAATGAATTACACCGAAAATTATATTAAAAAGACAGTAAAATGAGAAACAACTGAAGCAGTAAAAGCACATACCTAAAAACTATAAGTTACAGAAGAGTTACTAAATAAATTAAAAAATCCTGCCACAGACATTAAAGTGAAATAGAAAATAATAATAAAAATAACAAATAATTAAAAAAAAAACTTATAAAAATTAATAATAAATGGATTTTAAAAAGAAGCAAATTAAATTAAACAGAAAACTATAACAAATAAGAAGAGCTGTTATGGTTTTTAATAAAAACAAACACAAACAAACCAACAAACAAAATATAAACATCAGAAAATATTAAATTGCTTGATGGAGGGAATATATGTTTAGATTTTTAATATTAAATAATAAAAAGGTTTTAACCTTGTAAAAAGAGAACAAGTTTTTGTTTTAAAAATTAATAAAAACCACCTAAAAATAAACTAAAAGAAAATTTTAAATAAATTCAACTTTTAAGTTCACTTACTTATAAGTATTTTACTAATAAATATAGAAAGTTAGTAAAGCTATATGGAACCGACCTAATTTTAAAATAATCTTAAAAAAATACACTGCTAAGAGAGAAGTTTGGAAAATACAATTTGAAATTTTTTGTTTTTTTTTTATATTTAATTAAAAAAAATTATATACACTGTGCTCCACTGCAATAAGAAAGGTTGGGATTTTACCAGAAGTTACTAAATCTGCAAAAAAGAAATGACTTAATTCGGGTGTCGCCCAGTGCCGGAAAAGCCCATAAAAGAGAGATGCTGGATAGTCTTCAGCTCTGCATCTTGACAACTTCTGCAAAAGTAGTTTAAAAGTACTTTCATTATTTTGCATGGATATTGGCGATAAAAGTCTCTAATTTTTTATTTCCGCACTTTAAGTTTGTTAGACCATCTAGTGGTAATCAATCTGTCGGTGCCTACGCTAAGTCTAAAACGGCTTTCGGAAAAAGCTGGGCGCTGCACCGTTATGGCTTTTCTTTACTTATGTACTTTTGCACACATTGTGGAGAATTAAAAGAAATTGTTTCAGACTTCAAAAAGGATAGTTGTCAAGTTGTATCTACAAGGTAGCCGCAATAGTGGACGGACATTTTGACACTCTAAATTTTTTTATATGAAGTTTGACACATCAATTAAAAAAAATTTATATATTAGTGTCAAACGCAATATATAAAAAAAAAATAGTAAGAGAATGAATCTTTTTATTTCGTCTTGCAATCATCTTATATAGATGATGTTGTTTAAACTACACTAACAGCACCGCAGAAGGAACAATAAGAGTACGTTTCTTAAGAAAGCACATATACCGTTGCAAATGTTAATGTATTGGGTGCTTTTACCTGGTTGAAAGGGAGACAAGATAATTGGTCTTGTTTAAGAAGAATATTAGATTGATCGCCATATAGTAAGAGTTATGTTCTAAACACGACTGGGACGAACGACAAATTTTTCATTGAGTTAGAAAATAAAACAGTATTGGGTATATGAGAATGCACACAAACAGTGCGTCGACTAAAATTCGTCATGTGTAACGAACTTTTCGACAGATTAACTTTTATTTCTTATGCCGATGAACAGCGAATAATCTGGCACTTTTCTTTTTATTCATTTTTTATTTTGTTATTAAAAAATGTTATTTTATACTTTAAAATTTATTTTCAATTTTTATTTGTCGCATAAATTACCTAATGTATTTAATGGTTCTTTTTTGAAAAATGTGGTCGTAGCTGTTTTTTCGTTCTAAATGTGTTTCAGTTGACGAATCTATGCAAAGAATTTCAAGAGACGAATTCGTTTCCACAGATAATAACTCAGTTGTTATGTAATCTAGCAAGATCGAATTTATAAAAGTATTAGCATTTGTAGGAACTTACGTACATTTTCCTTTCAATCTTTTTGAAAAACTTACCACCTTCCTACTTATCCACGTGGAGCACGGCCGTGTTAGTTTGTTAAATTGCATTAAACTGTACATAGTATTATACTTTAGATTATAAAGTTATGATAAATTGTATTTGATTACCTTTAAAAAAAAATATTTTAAATAAAAAGTTAAAAAAACACTGGAGTTTTTAGCAAATTTTAACATAAAATTCGTTTTTGTAAAATCGAATCAAACTTAGTTTATTTTTCTGCTTATATTCTAAACATATAAAAATTTAATCAAACCCTAAACCAGCTTGTAAAAATGTTTAAAATAAACAATCATTAATCCTTAATACAATAAACATATTTTTTTATAAAAAAAACTTGTAAATTAACTACAAGATAAAAGAAACCAATTTTTATTAAGCTTAAATAGATTTAAAAAATTTATTAATTAAATAAATATTGACACAGACAAAAAAGTTTAAAAATTTTAGAATAACTTATAATTAATTTAAGCAAAAATAGACATTAATCTGAAAAAGCAATTTTGTAAATATTTGTAAAATATGAAAGAAAAAAAAACAAAAATATTAAATTAAATAAAAAGAAAAAAAATACTAAATCATGAGTGTTTTTTTTTAATAAAGTAAAATATATAATTTTTATTTAGATCTTGAGGAAAACAAAAAATTTTTTGGAAAAAAACAAACGAGCCTTCATAGTTTTTTTTTGGGAATTTAAGGTAATTACGAATTGGTTTATTTGTTGTAATTTTAATATACATTTTGCCGATATTCATAGATAATATTTAAAGTAATTTTATTAAGGGCTTATTTCAGAGATGTCTATGGAATAATTGTCAAATAAACCTCCTTTAATTTAATAAATATGAGCCTATAACTTCAACAGAATTTTTCACTATTAAGCTGCACGCAGCTGCTGCAAATGCTTTCGTAGAATTTGCTTTATATCCATAACTTAAAATTTATTTGATGTCAAAAAGAAGCCCAAAAAATTATTAACTATATTTAAAAATAAAAAATGTTCTTGTTTTTTGAGTTTAATTACTTTTGCATGTTGTCACAACAAATATTTTTTTAACTTAAAAAAATTGTTTACAAAAAGTTGTTAGTAAGCCTGTTTAAAACAGTGAAAATGTTACCTTTTAAGGGATTCTTGTAAATTTTTTTTGTTCAAACTGTTAAAGACTATCAAAAAAAATTATAACCCGGTGATAATATTGCCTTTTTTCAGAAAAGGTCAGAAAGGCGGCCATGAGGCAATACTAAGGTAATATATGTGATTTAATAACTATGACTTTAACGCTTATTCATAGAAATAAAATATTAAATGACAAGTTATGTCTTTGACAAAGAATGATGGTTTAATACCCCATTTTTCTGGCCAAAATGCATATTTTTTGTTAAAAGTGTAAAAAAACATTTCAAATTGGCCAAAAAATAAATATTTGTTAAAAAAAGAACTTTTTATTATTTGCCGTAAATCAGTAGAGAGAGCGACTAACAAAAAGATGTTTTTCCTATTGTCCAAAAACAAAGTGCAAATTCGAATACTGTATACGATTGTGAATAAAAAGTTTAAAACAATTTCTTATTCGATTATAAAACTAAAGGTTGGTGATTATTACAAATTCATAAACTAGGTTTTGTTTTAAGAAACTTAAACCTTAAAAAAATATTCAAGTTTGTTCAATGAGAAACCAAAATTAAATTTTAGAATGCAGTCCACCCTTTCAGATTCTTTCAGATTCTTTCTTTTTCTGTGATTCTTTGTACGCCAATTCCTATTAAATGAACTCCGTTTTAGAAATGTTTAACTTTTTTAAATTTGACTGCAAACCCACTCTAAAGAAAAGAAGGAGAAAGCTCCTTTCAACTTTATTTTCAAAAAATAATAAATAAATAAAAAGCAATGATTTCGATAGGCTTCTTAAAAAAATTGCAGGAAACGAGCAGGATTTTTGCATAAAATTTTAAAAAAGGCAGAAGATTTGAAGCTGTATTAATTTTTTTAGTTCTGAATTAAAAAATCTTTTAGACTATAAGTTAAATTTTCGAAACTAAAAGTAAAAATTGCCATAAAAATATAGATAATCGCAGCATATATTAAACATAGTGAAACAGACTTTTTGGTTTATGCAGCAAGCATATTAGCCCCAAGAAAAATATGAAACTAATTTACTTTACAATTGCTTTTTAAAAAAACAATAAAAAGTCCAACACATTCGTATTAATTCAGAAAGATATGCCATCAAGATCCTCTCCAAGCGTCTCTAACGAGGAAGACCTGGTTTTCTCATTTAAAATGTTTTTTTCAAAAAATCGGTACTGCGATATCCGTATGGAGAACATGCATAATATGTCCACCTTATCAAAGGATTTTTTTGTCTTTGTTCTTATCAAACAGGTATTTTTTTATTTTCCTCCAATTAAAAATAAGAACAGTGTTTGAAATACCTTCTAAATGCAAAGTGTTTCTTAAAATTCTGGATAGGAAGAACAATTTTTTCAGTCAGAGGCTCCTGTATCACGGAGTCCTTAAAATATAACATGAATAATTAATAATCAATAATTTTTAAACAAAATATTATCACTTCTTCAAAGTTAATAACTTAAGCCAAATAATAAGTTTTTGCGCTAAATCTATATGAATAAAATGGTTTAGAAGAAAAGCTTACAACTTAAATTAAACGAAACAAATAATTAATTAAAACGAATTAATTTTATTTTTTGTTAAACTTTTGATAAAAAATACAATAACAACCGACAAGATTAACATAATTTAATATATTTTCAGAAAGTTTCAAAACAAAAAAGCCTCATACATTTTAAATTGAAATTTTTCAAAACAACAACTTCAATTATTTAAGCCGTGGACAGAAATACCTAGAGTTAACGACTCCATCGTAAGAATTAAAAACTTAAGGATTGAAGGAAAAAGCATGTTAATTTAATTATAAATAATTACCGGCTAGAAACATTTTGTCATCTTCAAAAGCAAACTGCAGAAAAACTGTGTGATGTTGAAAAAGATTTCAGAAAAAAGTATTGTTAAATTCTGTCTTCCTTTACCCGATACCCATTTTTATAAGAAAAGCTTATTCTCAACAATGAAGTAAGCAGCACTTTAGAAATGATAGAACCAAATGTCCGTCGGTAAAAGGGAATCATAAAAAGTATGGAAGTGAGAGCTTAGATATTATGCATATAAAAATATTTATTTTAAGTCAAATATGTTTTAGCCTTGAGTTTATGTTTATAAAAATTTGCTTGTTAGGAGGTTAATAAACCTTCAAACTTATTAAAAATATGGGCTCTGATTTCGAAAGATAGTAAAACAAAAAATAAAAAATTCACTACATCCTAGTGCCTATGTTTTATTTTAATCATAGTACAAGTCGCATTTTTAAAGATATTTTTAAAAAAATTTGGCGAAGAAAATTTGTTGGGGTAAGAACCCATAAAGTAAAGATTGATCAATATCTTGTGAATTTTTTCTAACCTTAAAAAATAAACTAACTAATTTCAGTAATACCAACAATTCCCAAAAAAATTATGTATGTAAATTATAACTTAGGCTTTCTGATTTGTTTTTTAAAGCATTCACAACAAGCAATATTTAGTAGTAAAAGATAAACTCAAAAATCGAAAAAAGAGATAAATAAAAATACAAAAATTTATATTTAATAAAAACTCATGTAAATATTTAAATAAAATATTTGTTATTCATTATGAGAAAAATATTTTAAATCCTTTTATAGAATTTATCTAGAGATTTGTATAAAAAGCTGGTAGGCTTTAAAACAAATTTAGTGGCTTGCCAAGGAAAAAATAAACGCTTCAACAGCATTAAATAAATATACAAATTTTTTTATTTTTATTTAGGTTTTAAATTCATTGGCACACATAAGAGTTTTTCGGGAAATAATTTTACATGAAAGTTTAAAAAAAATCCCAACTAAGGATTAAATATAAATGGAGTAACATTTTAGTACTTAAAGAAAGAGATTTAAAAAGTACTTGCTTTTCTAATTTTTAAATGAGAAACAAAATTTGTATCTGGGTCGAACTTGAAAGGGAACAACACTGAGGCCATTTAATGTATCAGCAAAAACAAAACTAAGATTTTCTTTCGTTCATGTGTATTGGTGTCTGTATCTTAATTGCTTATTTAAGTTAGGTTAGGTTATGAAGGGTAGTGACAAGTGTTCCAGAGGCCCTTAAGCCCATTGTGAATCTCTTTAGAAGATTCAGAGAGAGAGAGAGATGTAGGAAAGAGAGATATAAGAGAAGAGAGCAAGGATGCCGTCCATAAGAAGCCAGCATTCGTAAACGCTGAACCATCTATCTACCAAGCCACCCAACCTCTTTGTGAATGCTATGATCCCCAGACCTCACCAAGCCCATCTAAGAAGCGGCCTTCCAACCACTTCTGTCTCTAAATTCTCCTTATCCCCGAACAAACTTCAGAAATCTGAGAAGTTCCTTTCCCATTTGCTGGTCATATATCTCACATTTCGGTGCCCTGTGAGAGTACCAATAGTGCACCTCAGAACCTTCCTGCTCTTCTTGAGCATCAGGCCAGGGCTCATGCTGCCCACCCTGGGCCGCAACCAGTGCTGTCAATAGAGGCTTGGCCCACCCTTTCTATTATTCAAGTCCCTATCAGTCCATAACGGAAACTCAATGGCGGTCTCACTGGCTCACAACCAAGCCCAATATCCTGGCCTAAAGAAAATGTGCATTAAGGTAAGGCTTTAATATTACAACAAATTAAAAATACAGCATACGTAAAGGCGCAAAAAGCATAAAATTGTATTTACGCTTACTTAGTTCTACACTGTAATATGAGACCTAAAGTCTTGTGTGTGGAACATCGAAAATAAAATAAATAAAAAAAATAAATTAATAAAAATAAAAACAAATGATACATTTATTTAACAAAATATTTTTTGCTACATAAAAAAAACGCTTAGGTTTCGAATTTCAGCCCTTCATTGCATAATGCAACGCTTTTTAGCCTCACGTGTGCTTCATAGATTAACATATAGTTTTTTAATTTTAAATTGCAACTGATTAACATACCACCGTTTTATGTTTGTATAAAAGGTTTTTCTTAGAATATTGTAAAATATTTTACAGCCTGCTAAATTATAAAAAGAATTGTGTGGGTTTGATTTATTATGCCTTATTTCGACATTGCATTTTTAAACACTTTGTAAATTATTAGATATTTATGTGAAATGTTTTGTATGACAATCACATGATTTACTTTTAGAAAATATTTTAAAAACTAGCAATTTTTACCTTAAATATAAACCAAATTGCTTAGAATCGTACTAAAGGAATACTCAATAAATAAGATTTTAAATATTAGCTCAAAGAAAAAACAATAAAAGTAATATTTTAAGAAAATAATATATATAACTTACGTACATTAATATTTAAACTAATTTACATAAAAATGTACATATATATGTATGTATAATGTTATTAACTGCGGTAATGTTACATACATTTTCACATCGTTTTATGTTTGTTCTAAGTATATCATATTTAAATTTTAAGCTGTAATTAACGAGCTATAAATACGAGTACTTTCTTACATATAAGTATCTAGTAATAAAGTAAATCAGAAAAATAACCTATTATTAAACTATAATTAAGTTTCCTAAAAAAATCATTAATCTAAAAATGTAATTAATTAATAAGTAAATCGTTTAAGTCATACAACAACATATAATTACATTAAAATACACAGTAAATAAATGTGATAAGATTTTTAATAAAAAAAAAAAGAGATAAAAAAAGAAAAATCCCTCAAAAAATGTGTTTAATTATTGTAGTTACCTGGTTATTAGGTATTTTGAAAGGCTTTTTTTAATTTCCTGCCTAATTTCTCTTCAATCAATGTAAAAGGATATATAAGACCCAGTGCTCTTACTTCATAAAAACTAACTACCAAATAATTAAAAATTCCTTATAAATGGCAACCCTTGAAGTATTTCTTTTCAAACTTTTGTATATTTGTAGCTCTTTAAATGTAAAGGGGATAAATATCGTACAGTCTGCTAGACACAATAAACAAACTGAGTAATCTACCTTAATCATTACTCAAGTACAAGATTTCTTAAGCCAAGTACGATTTACGTAGTACAAAATTTCTTACTTTTAGCCACAATTAATTCAAAAAGGGATTGATTTAAGTTAGACACCGTACTATGTGTAAGCTTAAAAAAGTTTGTTGTAATCGTAGAAAATAAAAAATAAATATTTTTTAAATAACGGAGCTTTATTAAGTAAAGAAGAAAAGTTTTATATTTTATGCATATTAAATATCTATGGTTTAAATTTTTTTTTGTACTTGCCGTAGCTGGAATGTAAACTTTGGACTTTCCGAACTGCAACACCAGCGCGCTACCATCTAGGCTACAGGACACTTTGTTTTTAAAGTAAAAATATATACAAAAACATGAATTTTTAATGCTTGATTCTGTAAAGTAATCCAAAAAGACTTGATTTTAAACGTTCAAAAACGATTTTGGTTAAACTTAAGAATGTGGTTTATCTTTCTGTGTAGGATATTAATTTACGTATGTATCTGTGTTTTCGGTAACCCAAGCTTTAGCTAAGCGGTCTTGAATGCCCCTAATTTAAAATATTTGGGTGTTTAGTGTTACCAGACAAAGAGAAACGATAGCCCCGGCAGATAAAACTCACTTTAATCAGCCATGATCCCTGTCTCATACATTCCCGATAGCGTCTCAAGGTTGTGGGGGAGATAAGATCTTAAAAACTCAACTAGGGGCCTTATGTACTGTATGTTTGCCTAAACTAGTATCCACAGATGTAGTATGATTTACATCAGTGCCTGATATCTTGACATTGGGTATATAATACCAACTTTGCGAAAAAAAACCCGGCTCTTAACATTTCTAGATGATATGATATTTCCCGCAAATACGGTCCTCAAAACTTTTTTAGGCAGAAATAAGAGAGCATCACCTTCATGGTTATTATTATATTTCAATTCGACAACAATATATACCCGAGAATGACATGACCAGCCACCTGAAGCTAGGCTCCCAGGGTCAGAGGTAAAAGTCAAGGCCATCACACCAAAGGGTTATGCATTAATTTGGGGATAAAAGTTCACAGAAACTTGAAATCCAGATGAATTTTCCCATTTCTTATCTCTCAAGTTTTCCATATCCAGTAAAACATCAGATATAAAATCTCGGGCTCTGATCAGTGCTAAGGCACATGGTTATTCTGTTATAAGCTTAAATGACCCTTAAACACAAGCATCACTTTGCACATTTCAGACTTCCCCAGATTTGAGAATCTCCCTTTGTCATTCTATCAACTGTTTACTGTGCAGGGTTACCTTTGTCTTAATACCAAACGCTTTTCCATAAACTTTTGTGCATGTCTAGAAATCAGTGGTTGCATCCAAATATTATTCCTCCACAAAAGCTTCTACGAGAGCTTTCTGTTTATTATTATTTCTAGGTGCTTTATGTGGTTTTGTTTGTATCAGTTTGATGTTGCTTTAAATCTTGACTAGGTTTATGAACAACTTTGCATCTTTCTGGTAAAGAAACTAAGTCTGCCTCTAGCGCACCTTTCTGCACCTTCGGTTTATCCTCGATGATAAAACTTTCATCACAAAGCTGACTGTAGTCAAGGTATAATATCCAGTGACAAAGACGATCACTTCTCTCAACATTTGCATACATTTATATTTTTATTGGTTTATCTTCGTATAAGGTTTATTGACCGTCCTTTTAGAAGCAGTGAGAGTACTTCATTTTGGTAAGTTTTTCTAAAACTATTTTTCCTTAGCTTTGCCCTCTCAATGTCTGAACAAATTATTTAGACTCCTCAAGTGTCGGTTCGTCCTTTTAGTACGTTCTTCCCATTTAAGGATTTTTTTATGGACAACTAACTGAAAGTACCTTGCAATACTCAGAGAAGCTTCCATTTCATTACTTTTACAGATTTTTCCCTTCAATACGACATGTTTATTTTTAAAAACTTGGACGAAAAATTGTCATGCTGGATCATCTCTGTTAAAAGATAGCTGATCTACTTTACTTTCATTGTGTATTTTTCTGAATCCTACACAATGCGTATACCCATACATGTAGGGTGTCAATCTCTGATAGTATTACGCTTAGATATTTTTGTCCAAGAAATAAATTTTAGCTAATCATGACTCGCCAGCATTGCAACGTTAAACGCCTGACATCTAGACAAAGGCAAATTAATATATTTATTTTTATTTGCTCTAATCACTTGAATAGCAAATACTTAAGAACAGGCCATATCATTGGCATTTTTTATATTATTTTTCAGAAAGATATTAATTATATTGAAAACGTTTTAAATAAAAGCTTTGTATTATTTAACTTTTGTCATGAATTCTTAATGAAATGGCATGTCAATGAAAAGGCTTGCATATTAGAACGCTATTATTTGAGCAACCAAGTATTGAAGAATTCCTTGTTGTAAGATATAATTAAAAAATGATTTGTAATCCTTTTTGCTTTCGAAACAAAAAAAAAATGCTATAAAAGTAAAAAAATATCAGTGACTTAGTACTGTTAGAGGTGACAACAGAAAATGAATATGTGAGTAAATTGATATGACATTAAGTATATTGAACATAAATACATGTGAATGTCCTTGTACTATATTTAACACGAATGAATCGACCAATAAATATAGAAACTTAGTGAAAACACAAATAAAAAAAGCCTCATTACAGTTTAGTGCATATTCAGCTAAATAAGTAAAATCGAACAGTTATTATTGTACAATATTGAATTTGTGATGTAAGAATAATGTGTGACTTTAATTTTGGGTTTCGCTCCACGAGACCGTGTGTTAAAAGAGTTGAAAGAAACTGTAATGTACATACACAAATATACACACACGCCATTAGTTATAAGAATTGCTGGCATTTTGCTTCTGAATTTCGAACGGAAAAACGGTTAGGAGGGAGGGTGGTCCCGTTGAAATTGTTGATTGCGCGGATTTTTCCGTCACAATGTCGTAGTGTTCGAGTGAGCATCGTTTGTTCGCTGTGGAGACAATTGTTTGTCGATAATTTTGTTTAAAGTTGGGTATTCGTACTGAGACTAAATTTAATTCATGCGTTGATGCAGAGATTCCGCGCAACTGCTTTGGCTATAAATGTCCCACGGCCAGAGCCCAGTCAATCTTCAAGGACTTCCAAAAACATTGAATTGGGTGAAAGCAATTTACGTGAAAGTCCGCAGCTTTCAACACGGAAAAGAGCAGCCTTCCAAAAGCAAGTATTCATAAAATTTTAAAAAAGGATCTCACGTCTCACCCTTTCAAAACTAAAATCGTTATATAACTGCGAGAAAGTGACTTTGATTTACGAAAATATTTTTGTGAAACGGTGTTGGAGCATTTTTGCACTGTAAATCCTTTTTTTAAGCTCATGTTTACTTAAACGGCTACGCTAAAAAGCAAACCTGCCGTTACTGGTCGTCAAGAACACGCAACCTTCGATTGAAACATCAAAAACCATTTCATTGTCCCAGGATAACTGCTTCGTGTTCCTCATCGACGCATGAGATACGGAATTCTTTTTGTCTAACCTACGAGCTCATTTATTGTATTTGCACACACGTGGGATGGGGCGACTGCACACACAGCCAGAGCTCCGATGATTTTTCCTTGGGAAAATTTCCCCCAAAGACTGATCAGTCGCTTTGTTGACATCCTATGACCACCGAGGTTGCCCGATATGAATCCCATGGATTTTTTCATGGGGGTACCTAAAAAAGTTGGTTTAAAATGACAATCACCAAAGTCCTGTGCCCTTTAAGGAGAAATCATCTCAATTGAACCAAGTTCACTGAAGCGTGTGGCGCAGTACACAAGGCTTCGTTTTGAATAGTATGTTCATCACGATAGAAGACATCTTAAAAACATATTATTTAAAAAATAAAATTTGCATTTTCCATTCTATTGTTCAATGATCCTTATCAAACTTTGTGTCAATTATTACGTTTTTAAATTAGATAGGAGCAGGGGAAAGCTACCTATCATACAAATGAAAAATTTTTATGAAATTTTCGATGTGCTATATCAGGGAAACTATAACAGCTATCAAATTTAAATGTTCCATAAAAAGAAATGATACAATATTTCTTACATTTCGGAAAAATTGTGGGATAGGTAGAGGGGAACCCCCCGTGCAAATAAACAACTCTGACCTCCAACCTTCTACATGGTATTTCAATTATACATACAAACGTTAAAATTTTGTAAAGTTTTTTTAATTCAAAAACTAGGATTGCTATGGACTTTAAGCCCAGCACAAGGTATTTTCTTTATAATATTTACAGTACAAAATAACTCGGCAAGATCAGATGGCTGGGTATATAAAAAGACAAATGTGAAGGGTATATAATCTTCGGCACAGCCGATTATTGTTATATATGTTATATATATAATAGTTGGCACATTTTTTCTATGAAGGAGCTTTGTTAGATTTAAATGGAAATAAAAAATTTCAAAAGCATAAAACTACTAATTTCTTATTGTTTAGTCTGTCAACATACAAAGTCGCTTGCTTCATTGACTAATTGCTTTTAAATTAATTATATTGAGGTACATAATGCAACGTGTATGTATGCATGTACACTTCTAACCATTTGAGCCATAAAGGTAGAAATTATAGCAAACACAAATTACATATCTGGATATGTAGTACTTGTACTTAAAGGGCATACATATGTACATAAAAAGCACACATGCACTAAATATGGATGCATGTTTGTGGCAGTAGTATTATTAAACTATAATTTAAATTGCAGCCAATAATATGTTACTTATTAAGCACAATAAAAAATATAATGACTAACAACTTCTTACTACAAATGTTCATTTCTGCAGTTAAACAAAATCATGTTTTTTTTCTTTTGTTCGTTTTAGTAATTTTATTATTGCTTTTCAAGTTCTGGTTTACTTTACGAGTTTTGATAAATGAAACATGTCATATGCCTGCTGTGTACAAATAAGTAAGTATGTATTAGGTTAACTGTTAAAACTAGTACAAAATTGCAAGTTTAACATATGAATAAATTCGTATCCTCGCACATGCATAACTATATCTGTGGTAACAAACATAAACTGTCTACCTCAACTTAAGAAAGAATCGAGTACTATAGTAGTCAGCAAAAAAATCTAAATCTTTGTTATAATAATTATTTATCATTTGTTTAAATGTCTCATTAACTACTTAAAGTTTAATTACCAATTTTGGTAAAAATATTACACTGTAATATGTGCTTAGTTATACATAATTTTTTTCCTAAACTATAACTGCATATTTTTTAAAAACCTTTTCGAATAAAAAAAGGAATTATCTGAAAAGTACGTTTATCGACTAAGGCCGTTATTGCTTGCGCGCACAGATACATATACATATACAATCATTACGTTTCTACACTAAATATTTAAAGGTCTTCAAAGTATCGTTAGCATTACCTAAAGAAAAAAACAAGGACATTGGAAAGGCAACATAGGGAAATGTTAAATGATTATAGTGTTAACTGTCAATAACAGTCACCATTATATCGCCACCAACAACCCGGCTGGAAATACATTCTATTTTTTTTTTTTTTGTTTTGTTCTTTTGAACTTGCATACGTATACATTTTCATTTGACCAAACACAATTGTAAACATTAATGTAATTACTACCGTTGAAACTTTAAATGCTACAGTTATATGCAAACACACACATGCATACGTACACGCATGCAAGTTTATATACATAAACATGTTGCGCAATGTTCTTTAGGGGAACTACAGGACATAATATATATGTATGTATATATATACATACATACATACATACATATATGCACATGGATGTTGATATGCAGTTAGTTATGTTGGCATGTTTTAATTTTTTTCCTCTATTGGATAATGTGTGTTGCACATGATTTTGCCTAGTATGTGTAAGTGTGCAGTATACAGCAATTAAAAATCTCTATATCTTGGATTTTATTTTATGGAAGTCAGGCGCTTCAGTTTCAATTATTTCTTAGCTTAATGCAATATGCAGCTATTTAATTGCAAGTTGCTTTTGTTGTGACACCCACTTCATATACATATGTTCATCAGCGGTGCTCTACAAGAAAAAACTATTTCTGAGAATGTATGGGTGCTTTTTTTTTTTTTTTTATATATTTTATTATTGAATCTTCGCTTAAGCGAACTAACAATAAGTATTCAAATCTTAAAACTAAGTAATTAATACTAGTCCAGTCAGTACCAGACTAAAATTAAAGTTCTCACAATCAAATTATCTTATTTCAAAGGATTCATCTAAGAGCAATAGTATCCCTTCTTTTTAGGCGGGTGTGCCCACTATGTTGCAGGATGCTTCGAGCAAGCGGATTTGGATGTGATTCCAGCTTATTTAAATACTTGTCCACATATTTCAGGATTTCGCATTTTACAAGTGGAACTTCAAGATCCTTGTGGATGTTGCTGTTTTTTATATACCAAGGAGCACCAGTTATCATTCTTAGAATTTTGTTTTGACGGCGTTGAATCTTTTCTATATTGGAGGCGGAAGCAGTGCCCCATAGTTGAATCCCGTAGCGCCAAATTGGTTTTAAAATCGAGTTGTAGAGTAGAAGCTTACAATCAAGATGTAGCACAGAGTTTCTACCAATTAGCCAGTGGATTTGAGCAGCTTTAAGTTTCATTTGAGTCAGCTTTGCATCTATATGAGGCTTCCATGTAAGGCGGCGATCTAGGTGAATACCAAGATATTTTGTCTCAGATCGTTGAGGCACATTATGGTTGTTGATAGTGATTGGAGGGCACGTTTCTTTGCGTAAGGTAAAAGTTACGTGAGTGCATTTTTGTTCATTTATCTTAATTCCCCATAACTTTGCCCATTTCTCAACTTGGGTAACGTGTTGCTGCGGTTGGGTCGAAGCCTCTTTAGGGTCTTTATGAGTACTGAGAAAAGCGGTATCGTCAGCAAATGTAGACGTGTGCCTAAAACTGTTTGTTGGCATATCTGCCGTGTAAAGCAAGTACAAAATTGGGCATAGTATACTTCCTTGAGGGACACCAGCCTCTATTGGTTGGGAACAACTTATTTGGTTTCCCTCTTTGATCATAAATTGTCGGCCTGTTATGTATTTTTCTAAAAGGTTGAAAATATTAGCTGGAAGGTTGAGCTTTAGTTTGTTTAGAAGGCCCTCATGCCATACTTTGTCGAAAGCTTGTGAGACATCGATAAAAAGCCCGGAGCAGTACTTCTCTTCCTCAAAGGCTTTTCTTATAACCTGTACCAAACTGTGAGTTTGTTCGATGGTACTATGTTGACCCTACGGGAAAGAGGACTAAAACTATTGAAGTTACTAGCTCCTTAGCGTAAAGACCCTTCCAGTTCTTGGAATGAAGGGAATACGCAACTTTTACATTGCGCGATCATTGGAGGGAGAATTTGAGTCAAAACTAATACCTCATAACGGGTTCCAGGAGAATTCTATATAAGGAACTTTTAGATTAGTTGCTTAGCATCCTGTTCAAACTACTTTGTATGTATTTACATATATGTACAGAGTGTGCGTATATATGAACAAATGTACTTATGTGTGCGGGCTGGTGTATTTATTGTTCTTTAACTTCTTTAACCCATCAAGACCAATACCTTGTTGTACTATTTGTGTTTTGTTCCAGTCACAGGGGGAGAAAGTCGACCAATTTCCACGCATATGGCGCAGGGTATCAAATTGTGTTCTTGGTGTTACTTTATGTCTGTACTCGTGTTGTTTACATATAAAATCCAATTAGCGTCCGGCCTCAGAGACAATCTAGGCCGACAACGATATACTTCTTTAGCTGAAATACAAAACCACTTAAAACACACACACTAGGATGGAGTTTCTCATGGGCATGTCGGGCTTCAATTTTTTTTTATCTGATGTTGTTGCACTGCGAAGCTATTTGCGTTTTCGTTTACAGTGCTCGAGACTTTGGTCTACGGTTTAGTTATCCTAAGACTACATAGTGTTGCCTCAGGGTACATCTTCAGATTTTAATATGTCGTTTGCGAAATTAAGATCTTCGATATGACAATTTAAAGTCCAAATTTTGTTTTCATAAGGATATAATCATTGACCGCGTTTTATTTAGGAAACCACTTTTTGCAGCACAGTGGTTAAAGTTGGAAAGTCAAGCATAATTTTGGATGAGTGCAGCACTTTCAAGGCTTAGATACTGGCCGTAATGAGGGCTGCGGAATAAAAAGGGGAGGAAACGCAGGGAAGAGCGGACGTGAAAATCTACGCCAATACTCAGGTCGCGCTCAACTTTTGAACAACTATAGACGTACTTTCAGGGCGATCTTGGCAACATGCGGGGTATGGCTCTATTGTGTGCCGGGTCAATGTGGAATTGCTGGTAATGAGACTACTAAAGGATTGGCGAGAAACGGATGGACCTGTTTTGGGTATGAGCCGAGAAGACCCCACTAAAATAATTTATAAAGTATAACGAACTGGAAATGTAATTTGAACCAACTGGATATTCATAAAAACCCTCCAACAATTTTTTTATTTAAATCCAAAAAGAGTTTATTAAAAAATTCAAACAATAAAGAGCTAAAATACAGAAAATCATAAAATAATCAATTTTCATTCGTTTCAATAATAAATATCAAAAATTAAAAAAAAATAATTTTAACATGTTTTGCTTTGTTTTTATTATTTTGGCTTTAATTCATTCAAAATTTAACTGTTTTTTTTCTAGGAATAAATTAATATTTTTAATTATTGTTAATTGAAAGATGAGGAAAAGATATACACTATGGAACACCTTGTCTGTCACTGTCTCAGGTTGCATATTCGACGACGGAGGTATGTTGGAGATGGACTTTGTAAGGTCTGTGGCTGAGGGCTGGGGAACATTATTAAACTCTTAAAAAAGTTCGGATAACTAGATGCAAAGGTGATTTCAGCGCTTGCGCATGATTTGCCGCAAGTACAAGTGAAAATTTAATATTGGAAAAAAATTCAACTAAATTTCTTTACAATTTAAGGTTTTAAAACTTTAAACATAATAAACACGATGTTTCTTACGATGTTAAAGTAGTTTTTTTGCTCTCCTGTTAAATTCACTTTTTTCAAATAAGTGGTTTTGTCAAAAGTCCACAGATATATTGAACGTGTCACGCAGAAAGCATCAGATTTTAATTGAGTGAGAGTAAAAACTAAGATTGTGGCTGCTTAATAGAAAGATAGGGCTTAGGACAAATTTTAGAGCCATAAGTTGTGTGCTGAACTTAATTGAAAGTAATGGAGAGAGTGGTATTAAGTTTGGTGATGCAGACGACTTTCGTTAAATTTTTGATTTAAACTTTCAAATAGAGATCGCATCTGATATAAAATCAAACCTAAAATATTACACTCTGATTTTAACAGCAAAACCAGAAATTCTCCATCGATTTAATGTCCCCTCGGTATTACCGATATTGCTGTTTTGCACAACCTCGATATGGTGGGCTGTGTCTTATTTCATCTTACTTATTGCAGATCTCCTTAATTTAAGGCATATTCCACCCAGCCATTCAATGTTATTTTAGTTGTAGCAAAGGTTTCGTTTGTCACATTTACCTGCAGCATTTTTCTTGTTCCAAAGACACATTTTTCTTTCATTCCGAGTTTCCCAGTAGTGTCCGTGTACATCATCCTTTAAATCGCCACATTGCGGGCTTTATGGCTCTTATTGTCGTTTTAATATTCGAACATACGTTTACGTGTGTTAGGCGTTTACCTACGTTTAGCCAGAACACACTTTCCGTAATTGCTGATGACTTTGTCCTTCAAACCCAAATCTCTTTCTGAAATAACAAGTTCCTTTGGCCACTTGAAATCCATTCAACCAGGGCTGGCGATAAGGTATCAGTCCAGTGCATTAAGACCCAACTTTTACTAAAGGTTTATGGCGGGAAAATTTCACAGTCCTTGTTTATTCCTAACTGTTTTGAAAGTGTGTTGCTCATGTGATTTATTACCCCTATTAACCTATTTTCCTGGTGTCTGTAGGCGTAAAAAATGTTTAAGTATTTCCAACGACTGAAAAACAAAAAAGAAAATTCTTTTAAACATACACAACAGATGTACAGTCAAATCCCGTTAATTCGTACCCCGATAAATCGTAATTCCCGATAATTCGTAATAAACTGTCGGTCCCTTGAAAAAATCTCGTTAATTCGCAAAATTTCCATACATTTTGGTCCCCTCGCTAATTCGTAATTTTTTTTGAAAATAAATCCTTCTTTAACTCTTATAAATCGTAATTGTTTGCTAACTACCACTTATAATTCGTAATAAAAACAACAGAAACATGAAAAGAATGATTTTTTGTTTACCGCTATTTTTTGCGTAGGTTTTTACTTTTGCTTGCGTGTGTGTTTATTTTCTTAAGATCAGTTTGTTACATCAGTGTTTTTTATGTTTTTTCATCGTTTTATTAAATATTATCGGGATTTGACTGTATATGTTTTTGGAATTGCTCACTTATTTCGATTGTCTGATGGTCTGATTTCCAGCAAAAATTTCAAGTTTTGTATTAATGCTTAAATAGTATTTCATTTCCAACTTTAAAAGTATGTTTCAATTTCGGCTTACAGACTTTGTACCTACATTTGTAACAAAAATTTGTACACGGACATCTGCTGTGTAGACTTAAATGTATTAGCAAACAATGGTGTGTGTGTATAATTGCACATGAAATTTGCATGCAGTTAATCGCATCTTGCGCCATATTTTCTTCCTACCTCGCTTCAATGGCTTTGCATGTTAGTCATAGTTTTCCGATTTTTTTTTAAAGTTTTCTCGGTTTTTTTTTTCATTTCGTATATGGCTGCGTCTGGGTATGTGTGTTGATGATTTTTAGTATGTCGGTAATCAATATGACGGCTTACGTTTCCTTATGCCACATTTCACGTGTGATTTTGTTGTTTTGCTGTTGATGTTGCTGAGTCCATTTGTTTTAGTTTTTTGAATTTTGCATTTAAGTTGTATTTTGATTGCAAATTATTTTTCTTATTAGTGGCAGCTTATTGTAGTGTAAAAATGCAACAAAATAAATAACATTCATACGTAAAGACTTACAATTTTATTAGGTTTAAAATGATAGCTTAAAAAAATATTTATAGTAATGTTTGTTACATAAGACATAAGAAGTCTAACAAACAACCTTATTAACCCTTTCGCGGTCACCGTTTTTACGAATGGTTTCCCGTGGGTCATTTGCTATATCTGCGTCATTTTTTCTGAAAGGAAAATTTTCAAAACACCAAACTACTCGAAATTAAAAATAGAATTCATTTAAAGGATAAAAAGGACTTTTAGGTTTTGACGTTTATATCCGTCATGACGGTCTTTGTATACCAGTGATGGCGTTCGGAGTCATGACGTTGATATCCGTCAGACGGACATATACGTCTAGGCTCGTACAGTATATATAACACGTCAAAGTATATTTTTAAATTAGCAGATATTTCACAAAAATAAAACAATATATTTCTTTAAAAAATAAACAAATTTAATTCATTAAAATTAGTATTTAATAATATAAAAAATTAAACAAAAAAACTAACAAAATTTTATAAAATAAATAATAATTCTCCAATTTTATAAATATTTTCTATATTTGTGTGCAATTTTTTAAGGAACAGAACAGGACAGAATGGAGGTTTAGCAACACATGTCTTACAACGGTATCCAGTTTCTGGTCTTAAAATTTCTTAATAACACTGTCTACGTCGTAATAAGTTTGACCTTTTTTGCTTCCCGGAATAATAAAAATATTAATAGATTGCTAGGAATGGTATATTGTCTGGCAATTTGTTAAGGCCTATACTCGTAATAGTTATTGTACGTCTGTTGAGGTCTTACTTAACAACTATTCAACAATTTGTCAAATAAGCTCTTAGTAATGAAAATAGTCATTAGTTATGACCAGGGAAAGTTAAAAATAGTATTTTAGTTAACCACACAGAAAATAAAACAATAAAAGTAATTTCAATTAAAAAATTGATTGAATCAATCACTAAAAAAACTAAAAACTATTTTTCTTCAATCAAGCACTTTTAAGATTTTGATTACTGAAATGATCAAAAATAAAGCTTACTTTATAAAAATTCTATTACTTTAATGAATAAAAAAGTAAAAATTTTTTTATTAAAAATTTTTTTGTTTTTACAAGCATAAGGTAGGCACAAGAAAACAATAGAAAAAAAGGAACAAAAAAATAAAACAATAAGTAAAAAAAAATTATAGACCCAGTCTAGCGTTGAACCTGGCATCATCCGATTGTTAAGTAGAGGATTCTTCCACAAGACCAAAAAGCCATGTGTTTTTCCAAGTTTTATTTGTGCTAGTGGTAATGTTATTTTTTTATTTTCGTATACTAAAATACATGGCTCGTTCTACGCAAAAGTATTTTTTTAGGGATTAATTATCAAATACAATTAAGTCGTTAATTGGGACAGTTAATTTCTGAATAAAATATGTGGAATTTTTTTAATAATACGTAGTTAAACAGATTAGGCGGATAACTTTTCTATGCGAAGTTCATCATCTCAATCAGTCTATTAAACAATTTTTTCTAGGCTCTCAAAAAAGGCATTTTATGGCACGGTAGGCTAGAAATGTTTTTTTACAAACCTAGCAAAAACTTACATTAACTTGTAATGAGTTTGAATCCAAAAACTCTTACTCATTAGCACTTTAACTTATTATTTTAACATGGCGATGACATTCGAGGCAAGTACTTACCATGCTCGCTTACAAAGAGGGACTTACATAATCTATTACTTAATTGATATTAAAACAAACTTTTCTTGGGAACTCCAGTTACTCATTGTTGCATTTAGGGTTTTTTTGTTTGATGATTTGATTAAAACTGGCTTAAAATATTTGGTTAGAATAAAGTAAGAAATTGTCAAAGTGAAAAAATCTGCCTAAATTTTAGATAAAAAATATCTCATTACCTAACAACTGCTAGGTAGTACAGATGGTATGTAATAGTAGTTGAAAAGTAAAAAATGTGTAATGCCTAATCACTTCCAAGTTTTTCCTGGGAAATATTGGAAAAAATTTCATTAGGTGGCAGATGCAATTTTTGGCTTACTCTGGTGGGGAGTCATTATTAATATGAACCTTAAACTTAAGAATTTTAACTTCTTTTAAACCATATATATATATAAAAATATGTCTATATAGTATATATAAAATTTTGTTTTAAATCAATTGAGAACTTCTGGCAGCAAAAAAATTTCTTATATTAACAACATTATTTGTTAACAGTTGAAAATAAATTATTATGTTTATTTTCTCTTTTTTGCAGAAGGGCACAAATTTTCGAAACCTGAATTGCTTGTATAAGGTTGAAGGAACTTTTAAATCTTTTTAATTGTCCTGTCTATTTGTTATGTAAACGTGTATGTCTGCAATCATATTGTGTTAAGTCATACATATATAAATATCATGAAATGACTTAAGTACTGTTGTTGTTGTTTTATAGTACCATATTATTAACTTAATAAATGTTAAGTTTGTAATTAACTTAAGTTTATTATTTTAGCATATTCATGCGAACATTTATTTGTTTATCGTCATGGTTATTATTACCACAAGCTATTAAAAATTTAATGTACTATACCCGCTAGATTGTTTGCAAATTTGCTAAAAATATTTTTTATTATTCTTTTAAGGTTTAATAGAGTTCTAAAATAACTAGATAAGTTTGGGTTAAGTGAGGATACGTTGTGGTAGAACCTTTGGGTCCTTATGCAACCAGACAATAATTTTACTAACTCGTTGAAATCAGCTTAAGGTGGCTTCACACTCTCCTGGCTAATTTCGTCAGCTTATCAACCCTAGAAAATTTTTTCAAATTTCAAAGAAAAAAAAAACCAAGCAGTCTGGTCTGGGGTGAACAAGACCTAAAAAATTATTAAAAAGTAACCTCAACAGCCTCTTTATGCTTGGAATATCACCAAACTTGCAACAATCGCTGGTCAGTGGGCCTTTTTTTTGGCATTAACCGATGTCCAACAATACTTTATAATTTTTACAAGCAATCTACTATCGCTCCTTCGCAAATATGAAAGAAACGTTACCACAATCGGGTTACCAGAAGTGGAGCCGAAACTTTTTCATAGTACTAAAGTGCAGCACAAAGGTAAATTGCTTCTTTAAGAAGCAAATCGGCCACTAGCTAAGCGAGTTCGTTCACTATCTCGTTGCCGTCAGTAGCTTTTTACCCAGAGCCTACGGAACCAAATTGTCTCACGGCACACAGCTGTTCAATAAATTTCTTTTTTGCCAAAATGGCAATCGCTTCCTGGCTATAAACTGACATATTTAGCTGACTACTCTCAATTTAGGAGGATAATGCAAGATAGGACTAGAGAGACGCTGACTTTATCAGAAGGTTCAAAGGACTTTTTAGAACTCAATTATCAACAAAAGAGTGCATCCCTCTTGAACCCATCCGCAAAGAATATGAAGGTTATGCTGTTTGTGAAAAGGCCTGCCAACCAGCAGGTGCTTGCAATAGTCACACTTGGCTTCCCAGAAAATCTCAGTTTCCCGAATAATTCATTGTGATTTTGACCCAGTTGATAAACTTTAAGTAAAGGAGGAAACTTTCAAAATACTTTCTAAAGGACCCAAGTAATAATTGTCTATTTAACGGCATTGAAACTGAACCACTTTCTATATTACCTTGTAATGGTGATGATGAGGGTGAGACCTTCTTTGAAAAAAACTCAAAGGCTGTGTTCTATGCTATGCTCCGTAGGAGCTGTAAAATAGCCCCGTTATGATAGTAAAAAATAATACAAATTTTCGGCTTACTATTTTCGAATCATGGGACGATGAAATGAGTAATATGTGCACATATGCGCACCATATAATTTAATGGTAACGATTAGGGATAAAAGGATACCATTAAGGTATCTATAATTTTACTAGATACAATATCCGTTCAAAAGTATTGATACCTACTAAGAATCGAACAAAACACATCGATACTTACTTATTTATTTACATTATCTCAAGTAGTGGAAACAAGAGCAAATGCACATGCACACGTAGTATGTGTGTTGGTATTTTGTATCAACAATTATATTTTACTTACTTGTGACTTACATGTGACTTTTCAATCTATATGTAATTGCGTTTGGCTGTCAAAAATGTAATTTTACACATGGTTAATAAGTTGCTCTTTCCTACCTACATATGTATGTTATCATGTCTGACATAACCTTCAAAAAAACAACTTTAGTGTTATTATAGGCTTCGTAAATGAAAACAATTTGGGCAACTACTGTGCAAAGCATTAATAAAATGCCGACGCATAATGCGACAGCAAAGCCAATTATGTATTGGCAAAAAGTAACTTGTTTTTGCCAATAAGAAACGAACATTTTTTTTCGATACGACTACTTTTTATCGATATCTACTTAGTGTTCGATAGTAAAGAATCGATACTCCAGGTCCTTATTTTCTTAGGAAAAGTTTTGTGTACTTACCCAAGCAGAAATAAACTATTCTAAAATAATGTTTTAAAAATGTTTTACCAGCACAAAAGCTACATATAAACAAAAAATTTCGACTCGTTTCAAAATATTGTTCAATACTGTAGACACAAAAGCCCAACCTTAGCTTTTAAATGTCAAATTTACTTTTTAAATAGATTTTTTTATAATTTTAATCAAATAAATATATAGAAGCGTAAGAGAAAAAAATGAAACAAGTTAGAGCGCTATATTCAGCTGTACCGAATCTTATATACAATATTGATTGGAACACCCAGTCATCTGGTTTAGGACATTTCTTGGGGTTGACAACAATACCTGGTCCAAGACACAAAGACTTCCCTATTTATAATGGTCCTAAATATATATTTTGTTTGGGTCACATATGGATATAAAGGATATTAAAAACGGAATCCCAAACTAATATATAACCTTATTCCTATATGCGTTGGCAAGTTTTTTTTTGTATGTTTGATTTAACTTCTTATTCGTGTATAAATTATTATCCAAACGCGTTAAGTTATCAAAAAAAGTGGTCAATTGATCGCGAAATCCAAAGACAAGAAGGAAGATAATGTTATTCTTTTACTGTAAGATTTAACTAACAGTTTTGCTGCAACATAAAAATCAAGAGTTGAAAGACGACTTATTTAATTTATGTTATTTTGATACTGAAAGTCCTCTCTCAACGTCGGAATAGCATCGGTCTGATTGTTTTTTCTGTCCGGGTACTTGCATTTACTCGTTTCGTTTTATCCTCATGAACTACAGCCTGTCGCCCAATATTATCCCTACGTATGTGTGTGATTTATTTGTTTCCAATTTAGGTAATTCTTGATCAAACCCCGTTTTCATGAAGAAAAAAGCCAGGTTAGGACTTAGGAAGTTTACCCACAGCCTCACTTTCTTTGCCCACTAGCTTATCATTTCTTTTACCACAGAGCTTATTGTATTCTAAAATTTCCCAGTGACAATGGCCGCTAGTCGGTTGTTCTAACGGCTCTGTTCTTAGGTCTTACGATTTGTTTGTCGACACTGAGTGTACAATGAAGTGGTGGGAGCTCTTCTTCTTGGGGACTATTTGTTATGTGGATAAGTGGTAAAATACCCACTTTATTTGTACGGTGTAAGAATAAAAAGTTTTAAAAATTATTCAAAAATTTTTGAACCAAACCAGCAATAGAACAAATTTATTTATATTTTTAATGCTTTTGTTTAGTACAAGATGATATTTTCTTTTTAAAAAATAATGCAACTCATCACTAAACACCATATTTATTACCAGTAATTAAGCATTAAGAACTTAAAGCTTTGTACGCCAAAACGTTAACACTCCTAAGCATACGGCTTACATACTTGCGAACACATTACAATTTACACAGTTGTTTGTGTAAAAGAGTTACATAAAAAACAAAACAACAAATAGAAGAATTTATTGTTAAGAAGAAGATGTCATTAACAAAAGTTTATATGAGTTTTATCATCATCGTCATCATCAACATCGTCATCACCACCAAAACCATTCATTACTTTGCTGATGATGCCAAAGTTGCTGGGTTGGTGGTTTGAACGTCAATATTATTGCTTTCGATGCTTAAGTGTCGCTTTACTCTTGTTCTTAAATACTTAAAGTGTTGTAATGATGGTGTTGTTTTTGACGACGATAAGGACTAAAGATGATGGTGCTGATGAGTTGGGAAAATTATTTCAGTTTAAGCAAAACGTGAAACAGTCATAGTGACTGAATACCTTATATTTACCACCCCATCGACTTTGAAGTTTAGCCTTAAGTAATGTTGAAAATAACTTTTTCAATTCTATTTTCCTAAATCTATTGTAATTCAAATCACTTTCTCCAACAAAAATGTCTACAACAATGACAAAATATATTTGGAAAACTTTTCTATTATATTTGTATTTAATTACTAAGATAATCACAATTAATAAGTGAGATTGATTTTAATTAAAAATTTATGGCGGCATGTTTTGCTTGCGCTTTGCAATAAGTAAAATTTTGTATTATGGGTAACTGTGTTAAAAAGTTTAAATTAAATGTTTATCTTGAGTAAACAAAAAGATTTTATTTAAGAAACTTTAAAATTTTTAAGGAAACAGATGTTTATTTTTAAAGGCATTTCAAGATTTGATTAAGCCACACACCTACACAAGTATTAACATACATACAGGCCAGGGTACACGTATATCAGGTAGCCTCAGATAAACAGCTGAGTAACGGTATTTCGTTATATTAATGTCAAATTTCGTTTATGTATTTTCTTCCTTTTCTACAAACAACAACTGTAGTATCGTAAGAAAAGCTCAAAAAAAAAGCAAGATTTTGTGAGTTTTTGTTATTTGTCTTTGACATTCTTATTACGGTTTTAGTTGTTTTTGTAGAATCGCTCCTACCTGATAAGTGTACCCTGGTATACGTGTTTGAATTATGAATTGTGCGGGTTTTTCAGTTACGATGTCGCAGTGGTCGAGGAAGCATCGTGCGTTCGTTGTGGAAACATTTTTTAAGAGTAATGATTCTTACGTACTTGCTCGTCGACAACTTTGTTCAAGGTTCGGTATTCAGCGAAAACGTAATGGGCCGAGCGTAAATTGTATCCTTTCGTAGGTGCAGAGATTTCCCGCAAATGCTTCGGCTATTAATGTCCCACGGCCAGGGCCCAGTCGATCTTCAAGGACTCCTGAAAAGGTTGAACTGGTTAAAAGCAGTTTACGTGTTAGTCCGCGACTTTCGATATGGAAAAGAACAGTTTCCACGAGCGATTATTCATGAAATTTAAAAAAAAGGATCTGAAGTTCCATCCTTTTATTATTCAAACCGTTCAAGAACTAAAAGATAGTGACTTCGATTTACGCAGAAATATTAGTGAAACTACGTTGAAGCATTTTCGCACTGAATATCCCATTTTTCCGAGCGATGAGGCTCATTTTCCCTTAAACAGCCACGTTAACAAGAAAAAACTGCCGTTAGTGGCCGCCAGGAACCCACAACCGTCGATTGAAACATCAAAAAGTATTGAATTTCCCCAGACTAACTGTTTGGTGTGCCGTATCCACGCATGGGATAATTTGATCATATTTTTTAATTCTTGAGGCCAGGCGACGAACACCAACGGTGAAAATTATCGACGAATGATTACGGGATTCGTTTTGCCAAGCCTGCATGATCATCTATCGTACCCTTTACACCAAGTTTACTGCAGCCTGTGGCGCAGAACACAAGGCTACGTATTGGACAGTGTGTTCAGCTCGACGGAAAATATCTGGATGACATACTCTTAAAAATTAATTCCGCGCTTCCCTTCTATCGGTCGGTGCTCTTAATTAAACTTTGTGGCAAATTTTACGTTTTTTTATTTAATTTTAAAGATATAAATCTGCTATCAGACACCCTTTGTAAGTTGCATGTATTGTTTACCACTAGGAAAAACACTAAAAGTAAATGTTTGAATGTCTATATATCTTAGTAACACATTCTTATGAGCAAAATATATCGATATTTCACGCTTTCATTGAAAATAAAATTAAATAATTAATAATAATTAAATTACGTCAATTGAAATTGATTACAGTTTTGGATGGCAATAACGGCATTTCTATTCTAGACTTGGCCGTATGCAATTATATATCCACATGGAGCAAAGCTACAAATTGGCTAAAAAAAACTTTAAAGGACATAAAGTTATTTATTGATGTCTCTAAGCTACTAACGTATTATGAGACAAATTCCTCCCTCCTAAAGCAACTTAAGTGAATCTCGTTAAAAAGGCACATAATCATGCGAAAGTATTTGTCAAAAAAATACTACTTACGAAGTCTTCAACTAAAAGCGACTATCGCATTTTAAGGTAGTATCCAAGGCCTAAGTCACTTTTTGGCTTACACAACAGTCAATCAAAAAGTCAGTCAGACGCACACATCAATATCTGATGGGGAAGGTAAATTAAGGGAGTAGTGTTGATTGACGTTTGATTTAAATTTCTCGATGTTAACTCTGACAGAAAAAACATACTTAGGAAATTTCTTCCACATACGGACTGTGAGACTAAAGAACGAATTCTCTCTCTAATACGTAGTGAGATTCACTGGCCGGTCGACCATAAATGGGTGCGCTCTCCTTGAGAGACGTATATCACGCAAAAAAGTGCGGGTTTTGGAAACAAGCTCCCTGATTTCTTCAGTGCACAACCCATAGTAGTATCTATAGAATAGTGAAACACAACTCACACTAAGACGATGTTCAAATGCATCGAGGTGGTTGGATACCCCAGCGTCATCCATGAGTACCTTCACCCGTTCCTGTACGCGGTCAAGTAGCTCCAAAATAGGCTTCGGAGCACCTGCCCATACATGAAAGTAATATTCTTTATTCTGCCGGATATAGGTGGTATAAATTGTGATAAGATCAGATGGCGTAAAAAAGTTCATACACCGTTTAAAAAAAACCAAGACATCAGATGCTTCTTTCGGTACAAGAAAAACGTGTTCCGTCCAACCGACATCGCACTAGATTCTCATATCAAGAACATCAAAAGTTTCTGTCTCCCAAACGTTTATACCATCCATTAATACAGACGATGCAGCATGAGAACTATGCGTTTGTATGTCAGAAGACAACATTGGGTCTTAATGGAACGAAGCCAATCGGAGACTAGCACCAGATAACGGTTAAGTGTGTCATTCATACTCTACCTCATAGCTCCAATCTCCAAGGAGCTATGCCTGCATTTGAATGAGTATGAATGGCATATGCTGCTGTCGTCAGCAAAAGAATAAATAGGGTTTGAAGTCTGCCAAAGAGTGTCATTAAAAAAGATAAGAAATAGATTAGGAGAGAGGGCGGAGACTTGCGGTACCCCTGAATTGAAAAGATCCCATCTATAATAACACAAATAGAACGATATCTAAGAAAACTCAATGTAAATCAAAAAATATATTACCAACTCCAAAAGCAGCAAGTTAAGATAAAAGCCCACCGTGCCAGACTCTTTTAAATGCCTTGGAATTATCTAGAGCAACCACCAGTTCTCTGTTAAAAACGCCAGAAGATCCGCTGTAGAACGTCCTCTACAAAAACTGTACTGGTGGTCGCTTAATAAAACGTTGGACTCTAGATACTTAACAAGGTGATAATTAACCCAAATCTCTATAGCATTATAGAGTGCTGAACAAATAGCTATTGAGCGGTAGTTTTCAGGGTTTACCTCCGTTTTTTTGGGGATTGGCGTAACATTAGCTACTTTCCAGCATATGGAGAATACCCCGGAACGGTATTTGTTGCTAAAAAGGCTAGTTAATGGACGCGCCAACGCCGTAAAACATTGTTTTAAGACCTATACTGGTATACCATCCGACCCAGGGGACATACTAATGTTGAGATTCAATAAAACCCTTTTAACTGAATGAGCTCAAAAAAATATGTCAGGCATAGTATCAGACACTCTTTCTAGTTCGGGCAGTAGTTTATTGCTTTCCAGCATATGTGAGATCCCTGCAAATATTTCAGACAAGAGGTTAGCCTTATCAACAAGTTCAGAGAATAATATGTATGTATCAGGTATTGAAGAATCAGCGTTATCCTGTACTTTTTTAGCAAATGACTATGACCTTGGCATGCAAATGCTGCTAAGCAAAGCTTTCTCCCGTCTGAGTACTTTGGCATACGAAGATCTTACCTGTTTGCGTAGCGACTCAGTAACGGCGTTCTTGTTAGCACGTTAAATACTAAATGCCTTCTCTCTGGACCTGACTGCAGTTGTTCAAGTCGCATTTAACAATGATTTCTCTTCAGGTTTACTGAAGAGGTTTTTTTTTTACCGGAATTAAGGCTTTCACTCCCAGTAAAATAATACTTTCCAACATTTTTGCCATGTCATTGAAATCATCGTTTTTAAGGTCATAAAAATTATGATTCAATATTAAAATAATTATGTACAAAATAAAACAAGATACTAAGTACAGTTCAATGTGGTATTTTGCCCCAGATTTTTTTAAATATTTTGTTTAATAAACTTGAAATAATTTTTAAAAATTTATTAAAAGAATTTTATATACAAGTTTTTAAATTAGTTAAAGTAACCCTTTCACCAATATGATCCTTCAAAATTTTCTGCAAACTTCAACACTCCAGTCTCATTTTAAAACACCATTCTCTATGCAACCTCCTTTTGTTTATGACACTCTAACACTTGTTACATTTATTTCTTTTGTACATTATAGGATGTCTTTAAGAACACTTGTGGCCTTATGGACAAAAAGTCGACCAACAAACATCTCAGTCATCAAGCAACAATTTGTATACTTTTTTATTAATATGTATTTATGAATGTATTTTAAAAGAAAGAAGCGAATGAACAACAGAAGACATCAAATAAAGCTTTGTAAAATCTCTCTTAATATACTTCTTTATATCTTTAACAACTTTCTTACCCAAAAGAGCATGGAAAAAATTGCAAGTATGTGTCTCCAATTGTTTTCACTTTACTTAAGGAATTTATAAATAATTTTTACTATTTTTTTCTGTGGCGTGCGGCAAGTGCCAAATGATACCGAAACTTTTTTTCTTTGGCAAATTCAATTTTTTTTTGCGTTGAATCTTTTTACATTTGCATAATTCTTTAAAGTTGTTATAAGAAAAAAAAAGTTATAAAAATGAAAAAGAAAATGTTATGTTTTTATTATTTAAATTTCTTGTGATTGCTTGTAACATTGCAGTTTTAGTATGCAAATGAAAGCAAATTGAATATGCTTTTAACTTGAGGGGGTTAGTTAGAAGGACAACGTTTCGTCCTTATGTAAAATAAGACAGAGACACAAACGGCATTTATGCACGTCCATATCACTTAAAATATTTTAAGGTTTCTTACTAACTTATTTAGCATTTTATGGTTTTATAAAGAAAATTACTCGTAAACCTTTTGTGGTCTGGCGTGCGTAATGTTCAAGTGGTGGCAAATGCAAATTATGCGGCATGCCACAAGTGTTATGTGTGTGTATATCCTCATTTGCATGTATACGTGTAATAGGTGTAGGTAACCATTTCAAGCCATGTTTACGTTATGTATTAAAGACTTAAGTTTTTTTTTTAAATTATAATGTATACATTTATAAATTGGAGTTTATTTTTTTTTCTCATCAAAAACGATATTAAAAAACAACTGTGACATTTTGTCTTTTTACTGAATTAATCTTGTAAGTTCAAAACTGTAATTTTAAAAAATTTAAAGATTACACTCGAAAAACTATTACAGTGAGTAAAGTAAGTTTTAAGTATAGAAACAGTTAAATTGTAGTAAAACGAATTTTTAACTGTTTTTGACAATTGTTTACAAAATAAATTACACAAGAATACTGGTTTTAAGTTGGAGTTAACTTTTTCAGTTAACTTAAAAGAAAAAGTCAAACGACTATCATATGGAGATAACAACAAATTTACATTTAACTTTGTTGGTATTTTGTTCTGAAAATTTTGCTGTAAAAATAGTACAAAATTTGTTATATGCTTTGTATTTCTCTTCGTTTTGTTTTTAGATATTAATTTTAATAAGCTTCGTTTTAGCTCATAAAACAGATGTAAATTCCGTTTGCATTTCTGGATAACATGTAAGTTAAATAGGTGATGTTTTCAGGCAAAAACACTGCTACCATTCAAAGAATACTTAGATGAAGTACGTGTGTGGTTTCGAAAATACATTTTACTTGAGGGGTGCTGGTAAAAAAATTAGCAAAAATAATTCGTAGAAAAAAACAAGTGAACAAACCCAAAATAATAAAAAGGCAAAGCAAACCAAAAGGTAAAAATTATTTTTTTTTTTAATTTCTGTTATTTTGTATCGACAGTAAAAGCAAAAAAAATTATTTAGTTTAATGATTTTTCGCAAGTTAGTCTTTAAGTGTTAAAATTTATATAACATTTTTTTGGCGATTTAAATGAATATCTTGTTGGAGGGGTTTTAAACGAACATCCAGTTGTTTTAAGTTACATTTCCAGTTGATAATACATAATACATATTTTAACCAAAAATAAACAAGCCCGTTTTGTTACTTCTCAAAGACATAAAAATAATTCTAAATGCTCTCAAATCTTTTGAAGAAAATTATTTATTCTAAAAAGCTTTAAGTAATTTTTTCAAATATTTAGACTAAAATTTAACAGGATTTTTTGTTACCTTAATAAAAAAAAGGATCTAACTCGTATTTTTAGGTCAAAATTTTTGGCTATTTGCGATATAAAAGTATTGTAATTATTAGAATAAACGAATATATGGACTAACGATTTAGGGCCTTTCTACATCAAGGGAAAGATACATTAGCTCTTTGAGGTTTTGCTTATAATTCCGATCAACAAGTTTTTTAAATATTATAGCTAAAGAATTTGTTTAAAAGGAATGGCTAAGGGTCCCGATTAAAGCGGTAAGACAACCATTTGGACAAGAGGTGTGTATTTCTTTAACATTTTTGGTTCTTTTTCGCCATACATGCTGTGTTGCCCATACACTTGCTAGGAATAGTGCGAAATTGGTGTAAGCTCCGCGTAGATTAATATTCCGAAAGAATCGCTGGAACTAGATGGGCCAACGAGCATAGATGGGGAACCAAAGCAACAACCTGGTCGAGGAAAGATCCTTTCAAGTCTTTTCAAGATCTGGATAAAGAAAGGATAAGGGATACCGTCTCAGCAATTACCTGCCACTATCGATTTGGTAACCACGCCAGATTGGAATTCCATTTCAACGACTTCTGTAAAAGCTGTCAGAAATCAGAGGAGACTGAGAGTATACAGCACCTCTTCTGTTTCTGTACGGTACTGGATGACACTCGGATAAAACACTTTGGTACCGACAAACTGGATAGCCTGGATAGGGCCAACATTGGCCTAAGCAGTTTATCATCCTATTTCTGGGAAAGCGGTTGCTTTGTGGACAGGGACCTCTAAGGGGACTAATGCCAATCATGTAAATTAGTTATTTATTTCTAACTAAATTCTCTAATTGAAACTAATCTAATATAGCTTAATGTATTTTTCTCTTTCTATTTTTTTCCTTATATTTTACAAAGTGACCGAAGTAACGGAGCCAAAGGTGCTGCACCTCGTTCTTTTATCGTTTCCACTTTTTTTCCAGTTTTTGTTTTTTTTTGCATTTTTAAAAAACGATGACCAATTTTTTTTGGCGACCAAACATTAATCGGGGCTTACCTGTTCAACACACGAGTGCCGACGAATGTTGAAATCCAAATTAAAACAATGACAGCAAGACCAACAAGAAAATTCATTTAATACCAAGCTAGCTTTCAGAAAGGTTATTTTATTTCAAATAACTCAAGAAGGGAAATAACATTAATCTATTCTCATACTCTCGTTGGTCATCAATGTTATAGAGTTATGAATTAAGAACTGTTAACCCAGATCGATGTCCAAGCTCTAGACATTTGAAAATACTACAAAAATTTGTTTTGTGCTTACGGGCTTATTTCGATATAATTTTCGGCATTGAAGTTTTTTGCAAAGTAAAGTTTTCAATTATCACAGCCGGGCTTTGCAAAGTATTAAAAATATATCCCCAGTGGAATAGTAAACTAAACTTCTTTATTAGTAAATGTTTATTTGATACGAGATATATTTTTTTTTTCATATATTTTATTATTGGATCTTCGCTTAAGCGAACTAACAATAAGTTATTCAAATCTTAAGACTAAGTAATTAATATTAGCCCAGCCAGTGCCAGACTAAAATTTAAGTTCTCATAATAAAATAGTTATCTTCATCTAAGCGCAATAGTATCCCTCTTTTTCAGACGGGAGTGTCCACTATGTTGCAAGATACTTCGAGCGAGCGGGTTTGGATGTGTTTCCAGCTTATTTAAATACTTGTCCACATATTTCAGGATTCCGCTTTTAACTAGTGGAACTTCTAGATCCTTATGGATGTTGCTGTTTTTCACATACCACGGAGCATCAGTTATCATTCTTAGGATTTTATTTTGACGGCGTTGTATTTTTTGATGTTAGAGGCGGAAGCAGTGCCCCATAATGGTATACCGTAGCACCAAATTGGTTTTAAAATCGAGTTGTAGAGCAGAAGTTTACAATCAAGACGTAGCACAGAGTTTCTACCAATTAGCCAGTGGATTTGAGCAGCTTTAAGTTTCATTTGCGTCAGCTAAGCATCTATATGGGGCTTCCATGTAAGGCGGCGATCCAGGTGAATACCAAGATATTTTGTCTCAGATCGTTGAGGCACATTATGGTTGTTGATAGTGATTGGAGGGCACGATTCTTTGCGTAAAGTAAAAGTTACGTGAGTACATTTTTGTTCATTTATCCTTATTCCCCATAACTTTGCCCATTTCTCGACTTGGGTTACGTGTTGTTGCAGCTGGTTCGAAGCCTCTTTAGGGTCTTTGTGAATACTAAGAAAAGCAGTGTCGTCAGCAAATGTCGGCGTGTGTGTGAAACTATTGGTTGGCATATCTGCCGTGTAAAGCAAGTACAAAATTGGACCTAGTATACTTCCTTGAGGGACACCAGCCTCTATTGGTTGGGAACAGGCAAAAATTAAACATTTATAAATACATAAGACAATTGATAAAAAACTATTAACATTAACAGAAAAAAAAATCACTTAACAATTTTTTAATTTAAACTTAATCCGATTAAAAAGTTAATTGTATTTATGTCAGAAATTTTAACAATTTCAAGAGAAATGATATTGAAAGCTTGGGTACGCAAATATTTCTTATGAACAAAACAATTGGGATATATTTTACTTTACCAATTAAAATAACCAGAGACAGCAAATAAGCCGGTAGTCTCCCAAAACAAAAAGTATTATTTTACCATTTCTAGTAATTTAAGTAAATAAACAGATTGGGTAGAAAATCGTGAAAAACTTTTTTAGGCTTTTTGTTTCAGATAATATATTTAAAACTATTTCCCTAACAAGTAGTGGATTAGTTATACCCACACCACATATGTACGTGGTAGGGGTATTCTGCGTTAGTGCAGATGTTTGAAATGCCCAAAAGTAATGGTCTGCGACAAGCGTTTAAGTATATCGATTGGCTCAGAATCACTTCTTGTGAAGATCTAATTATGTCCGTCCTTCTGTTGTTTTCGGTGAAGATCAATGCATCTTTTAGCATAACCGTAAAATAAATGTCCTCCCGGAATAAGCATTTTGGGTTAAAATAACTCGAATATTGCTATATTTGTACAAAACGTTGCAGGTGTCTAATTTTATATTTTTGACTAGTACAGTGAACAAAGATTTGATCGGTTAATTTTGTATATAACCACATACAAATGTCCAAATGTGTCGTAGGGTTTTATATGGTCGGGCGAAACTAGCAAAATATTCGTGTTCTGTATTAAAACATTTTTTAATGTCTTTAATGTTTAATTTATATATGTATTTATTGCATTCCCTTTTATTCTAACTTATACTTAAAATGTTATTAAATATCTTTCTAAAACATTTAGACAAAAAAACAGCTCTCACCTTTATCCTGGAAAAAAAGAGCAACAACAAAACTACTTAATGGCTCACATTTGTCTAAAGACGAATAATTTATGGTCTTAAGAAAAAGAAAAGAAAACTCTTACAAACCCATCGACTTTTAGAAAATTCTTAAATAGATGAAATAGACGAGAGTAATAGAAATATTGCCTACTTATTTTACTTATTTGTTATAATAAAAGGAAAACAAAAGCAAAATGTCTGCCACATCTTTATAGAACCGTTACACCTTTTACTCAGTCACACATACACGCACACACATATAGATATAAAAGGCTATGATGCCCTTCAAACATTTCTTATCCACGATAGCACTTGTTTTACGCGAACAACTAAGGATAAAAATATCATATATATATATATATATTTTATACAGAAGGTATCTTGTTCTGTATATTTAAATTAAATAAGTAAGAGTGCTATATTCGGCTGTGGCGAGTCTCATATACCCTTCACATTGGTCTTTTAATATACCCAGCCGAGTTATTTTGTACTCCAAATAATATAATAAAAATACCTTGTGCGAGTTTTAAATTCCATAGAAAACTTTACATAATTTTAACTTTCGTATGAATAATAGAAATAGATGAAGAAGGTTTGAGATCGAGAGTTTAAAAAGTTTTCGATATTATTCATATTAAAAGGTTAATAAAAGTTGTAAATGTTTATGGAATGTTCTAGTCCCCCTTCACCTCACCAACTTTTTTTTCGAAAATGTATGAATTATTTGATAATTACTTTGTGTAGAATATTTGAAGTCGATAGCTGTTATAGTTTCCCAGATGTAGCGTATCGAAAATTTCATAAGAATTGTTAATTTCTATGAAAGCTACCCCTTCTTTTCCCCCCACCAAAAAAAATTTTTCTTGATAGCGTATGCTTTGTTGTCCAATTACTTTCTGTAGAACATTTGATTCCGATATCTGTTACAGTTTCCGAAAATTTCATAAAAATTGTTAATTTGTATGGGAGCTACCCCCTCTTCTGCCTCCATCCAAAAATTTTTTTCTTTAAAGTGTAGGTTTTATTGTACAATTATTTGTGCAAAATATTTTCAGTCGAAAGCTGTTATAGTTTTCGAGATATAGCGCATTAAATATTTCACCAAATTTGTGCAATTGTAGGAAAAATAGCACTTCCCCTGATTCTATCTGAAAAAAATTTTCCATTATTTAGATCCCTGCTTTAAGAGTATCCGTGCAAAGTTTTGTGGCAAGAATGACTATATTTACTGAGATATATAGGGATATATGCACGGATTTTGTCCTAAAAAAATGGGTTACTCTGGGTTTTCGCTTATATCTCGGTCAATAGTGAACCGATTCAGCGGTTGTCCGCGGGATATTTCTAACAGTTTGACACCAATAACTGGTCCATATCTTTTGATTTGACTTAATAAAATTAAACTACATAATAAAAATTATATAGGTTTTAATAGTAAATAATAAGAAAACTCGAAAACAAATAAACTAATTTAAATCAAATGTGACACTGTCTACCAGAAGATCAAAAGAAGTGAATATGTTGAAACTTTTACACAAAATTTTACTTCCTTTTGCATGAGGGTAAAAAGGTTTTGTGATTGTGGGTGCTTGTAGTTGTTTGGTACTTATTAGTTTTTTTAGCTGATGGTTTGCATTAAAAAAGAGGGAGGAGGGAGTAAACTATGGTAAGAAAAAGGTTAAGAGTGAAAAATGTTTACCATTTGCAGACACCTGAGTTGATTGCTTGGTGTAACTAATATACATCAAATTAAAAAAAAAAAGAGAAATGCTTAAAATACAACTACTCAATCTCCATGATATATTTTGCTACACAATAATATATATTTTAAGTAACACAGGGTGTCCGCCGGCAAGGTATGCCACTTTGTTTGTTTATAATTTTTTACCTAAAGAAAGAGTGGATTTTATATTGATAAATGTTTTTTTTAATGTCGGTAATTATGTGTGAAATAAAATATCAGATAAATGTCCGCCTCTGTTAGCCTCACAAATGCGAGCCCTTTTGAGTGCATTTTTCATTACATTCTCACACATTTCACGCGGTATTTCAATATTTTAATCACGAATATTTGGTTTGAGTTGGACGGTACGACTTTTGCTTTTTCTGATGGTATTAAATACCTGCGTTACTCAGGCCAAGGGAATTTCGTGGAATTGTCACTTAACAAACGTGGCAGACAAGGCCAGCAGGGACTTTTTTGCCACTCAGAGACTCTTTGGTAGGACATTAGACCTTCGGCCAAGTGTGATGTAGTGGTCGTTCGGCACTATCAAAAGACTTATGCTCACCTACGTAGCCCTTGTGGGGGGGGGGAAGTTGGGCAGTTTGGGGCTAGGGACGGTTTAGAGCAAATTAAGCGCTCTGTGTGTATTGGTATTACTGGTGCTAGCAGGACTTACCAAAACGATACTATCAGAATTCTGATTGGAGTTACCCCCGATCCACTTGCGTGAACTCGTCTTACGACTTCAGGAGATGATTTTTTTTAAGAGTTGAGACCTAAATTGGCACATGGGGACAGAGAAAGATTTGATTCACGACCCTATTTCTAGGGCTAGGGAAGAGATAACGAAGACATAGGTCTTTAATTGGCACTTTGATGTGGATATCTTCGAGCGTTCCATTTGGACCAATAGGTGCCTGAGGAGCATCAAGTCTAGTAAGCCGATGGGTAAAGCATCTTAACGGCGACATTAGCGCTGTTGTATTGGTCCGAAACTGTTCTGCGGCGTTTCTCGCGGCTACTCTTCTTTGAAGTAGGTTGCCCTGAGAGATGCTGAATTTGCTGCTCACTGGGTTTTCTGACTATTCACTTTAATCTCAGATACCACCTGCACAATATTGGTAGAACCGATTCCTGTCGTTTTTGTTCTATTGAGGATAAAACCTCAGAGCATGTGCTCTACGAATGCCCGTGGCCCTGTGGCAAGGGGTGGCGTCACCTGGGTGTCAGTTTCGCTACACCGACAGGTATTTTGAACTCAGCGCCGCGCAAGCTAATGGGCTTTATGCAGATCCTAGGCTTATAGGTGGTAGCTATTTTTTGTACCGGTGCATTGTGGCAATGATGTTGATTGAAGTAAATTCGTCTATTTTTTCTAAAAAAGAAGAAAACATTTTTCCTTATTTGTGGTTGTTTTTCGTGGAAAAAGCCGTTGTCAATTTTAAGGGATTGGTATATAATTGACCCAACTTATAAATCTTACTCCTGTAATTAAAAAAAAACTAAGCAGCAAATTCTGTGTGGATTCGTCATACAATTTTTTTAGTCCTTTACTTTAGGGCTGTCTGTGTTAAACTGGAAATAATGCTCACTCCTATGTGAAATAGTATACGGCTGATATCGTATCAAAATTCGGCTACAATTTGTCCCGTATAAATTGAAATAGTTTTACAAAAATTTTTGAGTAATTGTAACATATTTTCTGAGAACTACCTCGACGTTCCACAATTAGATTCTAGATTGAACAAAAAAATTACAAATTTTTTTAGGGTGAAATGTGGCCAAGCTTGACCGGCTACAAAATTTTTACTGGTTCTATATATTAAGCGGTTAAAGATTAATTATTTACAGAAAAACTTAGATTTATATTTTATGCAACTTTCCCTTTAATAATATTAACTCTTAGCTTTAAGTGCCCCTTTTGGCACGAGTTTAGGTAAACTTATAATCATTCATTAATAGAAAATAAAATGTTTCTGCTTAGACAGAGTAGTAGTTAGATAAAGTGTGTAAAGTTTATTTGTTTAAAAGTGTATTTATAATTATATCAATATTTTTACTACAAAGGTCAAAAGTTTCTTGCGTTTATAAAATAAAACGTTTAATTAAACTCTTTTTAAAGTTACAAGGAGTGCCAGCTTAAATGTGTGTTTTAAAAATATACACAGAAAAAATTAGGCACTTTTTTTCCAATACAGTATTCTTCAAAATTATTAATTTTTAAATAAATGTATTTAATTGTCTCTAATAATATTTTTATTTAATTTTTATATTTAACAAAATTATTGCAAAAGAGAACACAAATTTCACCAAAAGACCAAACTTAAAATAAACCTCTTATTTTTATACCCTTCACATAGCGATAAGGGTATACAAAAGTTTGTAATTCCGTTTGTAGTTTTCTCATTATCCATTTGCGACCCCATAAATAATACATACTCTGGATCCTTATAGAAAACGAAGTCGATGAAGCCATGTCCATCTGTCCGAATGTTGAAATCAAGTCTCCGGAGTTAAATAAAGCGAAAAGAACCAGTAAATGATGTCAAACTATTAAAAATATGCTGGAGACAATTGGCTTTAAAAGCAGCAAAATCGGTTTACTATTGACCGAGATATAAGCGAAAACCCAAAATAACCCATTTTTTTAGGACAAAATCCGTGCATATATCCCTATATTTCTCAGTTAATGTAGTCTTTCTTGCCACAAAACTTGGCACTTGATAATTGGGCGATTAGGCCTATACTTTGAAAAAAATTGTTTTTGGCTGGGGGTAAGGGAAGGGGTAGCTCCCATACAAATTAAAAATTTTTATGAAATTTTCGATACGTTATATCTCGGAAACTATAACACCTATCGGTTTCAAATGTTCAACCAAAACTGATTGGACAATAAGACCTACATTTTGGAAAAAAAATTTTGCAGCGGAGGGTAGCACGCTGGGAAACTATAACTGCTATCGACTTCGAGAATGTTCTACAAAAAGTAATAATCAAATAATTCATACACTTTGGAATAAAAAATTGGAGAAGAGCTGTGCGGCGTGGAATCAATTGTTTTTCAAAGCGTACATAGGGAGGGAATAATAAAAAAAAGGGAAAAATTTAATTGTAGTCAGCCAGGAATTTAATTTATATTATTTTTAGACTTTTTTTGTTTCAAGGGAAAACAAATTTTATTATCTGTTAAACGTTTGAAAAATTAAGTTCGTAATAAATAATAATATATAGTTTAAACTGTAACAAAGAAGGGGGATAAGAAGAGAAATTCGCATGAATAGATGATTAGAATTTTATGTAAATTGTTTCTTTTTCCCGATAAGGTAAGAATAATTTTTATTCAATTATTTCTATAATTTAAACGACAACTTAAATTTAGATCATATTGACAAAACAGCTTCTTTAGCGAGGTTAGGATATTCAAGATTAACTTTAAGCTTTTGGCGGAGGCTAAAGCTAAGGCTGACATTGTTAAAATTTATAAACATACTATTACTCATCAATATCAAGGAGAGAAACCAACCTACGGGGTTCCACATCTATCAATTTTGATTTTGTGACATTGAGTTTTGTTACTTCTTGCGTGAGGTTTTCCCCCCTCGTAAAGATACTACCCAACTATCCACTACCAATACCAACGTAAAGCTAAACTTTGTCAATTTTTTTTTGTGTTGTTTTTAAGTTAAATAAATGTTTGTATTATTGTAATTGCCTATTTAATGGTAACAGTGATACATTTGTAAATTGTGTTTAAATACTTTTTTTGTTTTATTGTTATTTTAAACCATAATTGACAGACACTACCACAGCACACTTACACCCTAAAATATCAAATATTAATTGCAAGTTAAGCTATTGGTTGAAAATCATTTACCTCTACGAACATCAGACCTGATTGAGCTGGGGCATAAATGGTGAGTTTACAATTCTTAATTTAATCTTCTTATACGAGAACTTATGCATATTTAAATATTTAATTTTAAGTTTGATTTTTTTTTTTTTGGTTAGAACACATGCATACTTATTTACATTTGCATCTTACAATAAATTTTTATTAATGGTTTCGATTAAAACATATCGTAGGCTTAGCTATATTGTTTAAATAAATTTGGTAATTCAAATGAATATGTAAGGTTTATTTTTTTATCATGAAAGGTTAAGGAAGGTAATCAGGGAGCAGAATGGTGGGCATATTCGGTACAGCATGGTAGGGAGGGTGTAGAAATAGGAAGAGATAATGACACCTTAATCTCTTCATCAGTTTCCAGTTTATACAGTTTCTTTAGTTGTGCATATTTTTTTTTTATTATTAATCTAGCGGATCCATTTTTTTTTTGTTGGTTAAATGAGGGATTAAATTAATAAGCCACCATTTTTTTTTAAATAACTATGCAGCAGACATAAGTCTGAATCTTCAGGGGAAAGAACCATCCCATTATCCCTGAACACGGCCGGAACATCAGGTAGCACAACCTTTGAAGAGTCAGAGCCTTAATGGTTGGTCCGTTACAGAGCAGGGGGAACTATTAATACGAATAATGTCAGAAACTTTTAAAACTCTCGACCTCAAACCTTCTACATCTATTTTTATTATTTACATGAACGTACACGTTTTGTAAAGTTTTCTATTTTGAAAACTGGGATTTCTATGGCCTTTAAACCTGGCACAAGGCATTTTTATTCTATTATATATCTCGGCTAGAAAAGATCGCTGGGTATATTAAGTGACCAATGTTAAAGGTATATAAGATTCCGCACAGCCGAATATAGCGCTCATACTTCTATCAATTAAATTTGTCCTTAGTCAGACAAAATATTTTTTATTTCTTTGAAATTCTTAGATGATTCAACAGCTAATTTTTTTCTGTGTATTCAAAGTAAAACTAACTTTATTCAGGTGCAGGAAATTGATAAAAAGTTTACAGACATTAATATTTAAAACTCTTTTCAATTTAGATAAATTTAACAGCATGCTTTAATTATATAAGATATACGACGAAGATCTATATTGGAGGACCCCAAGATATTACTTTAAATGCTATTGGCTCCAACGACCTAGCATCCACATCATGGGTGTTAAGAGTTTCTATAACTTTTTTTATATTGGCGCTTTGCTAAATTAAAAAAAATATTTTTAATATATTATAATTAATTATATACTTTATGAAGAAAAAAACCTACCATGGCCTTGTCAACTAGTGGCTTCAACTCTGGACTTCTTAAGGCTTTGTAGAACTCAGCAAAGCTTGCGTTTCTTGTGCATTTATCCTTGATCATATTTCTGTAGGCTGTATTTGGTAAATGTTGTAAAACTTCCTCCACAAATGTTGCAAAGGTTCCTACTCTACCACGATGGTGATAATTATAATTGCGTTTATAATAAAATTTATGATGTTGTAGTAAACTGTGATGTTTCTCACTGTGAGCTTTTTTATTAGCCGCTAAATCCTCCAACAGTACAATATGCACTAATGATTTTTGTTGTTCATGGGATAATCGTTCTGTTGTACTTCTATTGTCATCGTGAGCATTTGTATATAAAATGAAATATTTATTGTGCCCCTCTGCCGTTTGGAACTCTAGTGGTCCTTTATAATTCCTTTCGTTGGTCATTATTTCTTTCACAGTTTCTGTCGTCATTTTGTTACGTTTGGAGTTGATGCTGGTGGAGTGGGTGGTCATTTTGACGTCTCTATTGTCGATGTCAGCAGCATTTTTTTCATTGTCATTGTAATCATCACTTAATGCTTTAACTGCGGACATTTGCGATTTAGTTACACCCATATGACTCATTGTGTCACTTGTATTTGTTAGATGCAGAAATTCCAAAATATCTATAACTTCTTGTATATCCAATAGTTGTATAAGTAGCTGTATAAATTCCTGGCTACGCACATATTTAAAGGCAGTGCGAAAGTTGCCATCCCATACATAGTGTTCTGCAATGATTGCGTCCATTGTGGTGGAGGGTATTAAATTCTCAAAATCTTTAAGTTCATTTACAATTTCCGGAGAAATGTGGGCTGATTGTCTTGTTTTTATTAATTGAGAAGGAACTGAATTTTGTGTAACTGAACTATCAGGCATAACTACGGCAGCCATTGTGACAATATATAAAAAAAATTTATTTATTTTTTCCATTTTAAATTTTACTGTTGTTCACGAAAAAATTATTGCTTTTTTAAATTAAATGAGACCGGTTTTGGTGACCGTTTTATAAGAACTAAATTAATTTATCGACAGCATAAAATCATTGTGTATTTCTTATCAGCAAATTCTTTTAATTTTTATGTTTTTCACAATTTGTTGCCTTTTTGTGGATATAAAGTGCTGCCCATATACTGGTCGACTTAAAAGTAAATGTCTTTTCTGAATCCTAAAAAACTAAAATTATTTTTTAAATTTTTTACATATATTCACAAAAACTAACTCGTATGACTTAATATCAAGTCCTTAGCCCTAAAGAGCTGCTTTAAAAGTTTTAAAAAATATCATTCAGCATTAAAAACGCATTAATTTTTCAATATAGAGTTGCAATATATCAATATTGAATTTTTATAAAAGAAAATACATAACATTAGATATCATTTTTCGATGTATACTCTACTTTAGCATGTAGCGCTTGCTGGACGGACATTTTAATCATGTTTACATAAAACAGTGTTGCTTACTCTAAGAAAAAAAATATTCTTTGTGTTAAGGTTTTCATGGTTTTAAAAACTTATACATATTCAAAAATTTTTTAAAAACTACTCCGTTCTGTTTAATTTAGCAAACTTAACATTATTGTTGTTAATATTAGTATTTAAAAGCGCATTGCTTGAGAATGGTTAATAGAATGAGCAAAATCACTTAATCACTTAGACTTTTTTTAAGTGTGGATATATTAAAAAAAAAAAATTTAGCTAAAAAAAGGTTAAAATCATGGTTTTTTTGGCAAACTTTTTTGCAGTGCTATCACTCTTAAGTTGCTGATAAAAAACAATTAATAATAAATTTATCTCAGTCCTTTTTTGTTGTATTTATTGAACTTGATGCACTTTAACTTTCTAAGCTATATGCAAGTAGTTTCATTATCATTTTGAAAAGGTAACCTTAAAATGTGCTTCAATAAAAAAGTGGGAAATGCACTTTTATACAATTAAACTTCGCAAAAGTACTTATCATTTCAAGAGGTTGAAATAAGGGGTGTGGCAGCTTATACAGTGCGAACTGCTATAAGTTACTATGAGGTCTATATTTCAGTTTAATCAGCAAATAAAAACTTTGAACATGCTTTTATAACGGCCCATGCATTTCAAGAATATTAAATTTTTTTAAAACCGAGCTTTTCCTTCAATGAATTATTTGAAAGACAGCAAGTTTAGATAAAGAGCCCGATATCCTGTACAGCCAGAAATTAAGAGAATCACAGGTTCCGCGCCAAGTTTGATTTTAACTTAAAAGTGTGACAGTGAAACTTCGCTAGAAAAAAATTTGGAAAATATCGTCTTGATGTTAAGGCTAAGGTTAATTTAAATAAAAATGGTGTCGCTAGCCCACCTGATGATGCTGCCCTTCTTTTTGTGCGTTCCAAAAATTGATTAACCCCCTTTTTTCCTAAAACACAACGCCCTAAAACAAAATGTATAGAAAAGTTTTTAAAATTTTCATTTTTTCCATACAATTGTTTTCGTTATTATGCGTTGCATTTTACGTAATTAGGCCCTCAGTCTACATTTCTTGTATTGGCCATAAGCAATTTTAAACTTTATATTCTTCTTCTTTTTTACACACTGACAATTTTTAAGTCTGATATTGTGGCAGCATAAAAGTTTCTACACTAAAAAATTGCCAACTTTTGTTTGAATTGATGTAGTTCTATATTTTACGCTGCTAACTTGAATTAGGCGTAACGATTATTTTCTTTACAACTCTCTAATTTGGGTAATATAGAGATATATTGAAAACCTTAGAGGTTAAAGGCTTGGTAGGGGCAAACAAAGTAACTATTTACCTAATTGGGAGGAAACTAGACAAAATAATATATATACTGGTATGTAGTACATTCATTCTTGACCAGTGGTTTTGGATGTAGGGGAATTTCGTAGAAATTGTAAAAAATTGTGCGTACAGGGAAAGAGGCAGATTTATTTTTTTAAATAACCAAAATGTAGAGATTTTAAAAAACGATAAAATATTCTAGTCAATATTTTCATTTAAGTGGTAATACGTCAACATTACAGATTTTTAAATTTATTTGACTATTGGCTTGTGACTATTGCAGCTATGATATTGAAGTTGTATTTTGGGACTGGAAAAAAATTTTGGTAAAATTAACGAATCACTTTTGTGATACTCCTCAACTTGCTTTAAGGACACGAAAAATTACGCAACAACAATTTAGCAATTAATAAATGAAAGGCAAAAGCTACAATGGCAGACTCGAAGCGGTCGCTTATGAATTTTTTAAATGCAATTTTGAATTGTAAAAAAAGTTATATCCTTAAGAACGCAGTACATAAAAAGTTAACGTTTTAGAGGAATTAAAAAAAAAATTTTTAAAAACACTTTTTAAAAACAAAAGTGGAGCTTCAGCTGAAAAAGCTAAGGAACTTTTGAAAAAAACCTGAAAAATCTGTTAAAAACATTATTTTAAACAATTTAAAATACACTTTAGATTATTAATGGCCTTTAAAACAAAAAGATCAAACAATTCTACTTTCAAATTAGTGTCAATTTAAAATTGTTTATAAATACGTCCCATTGTTCCTACATAAATACATTCATAAATACGTCAACAAAATTTTTTGATTAACATAACAACTTTTAAAGTCGTTGTTAGGAAAACACAAAAGCACCCAAAAGATCACTAAAACAAAAAACAAAAAAAGCGCCAAAGTGTCATTGCATATGTAGACCTGAAATAAATTCTTTGTTTACGAATAAAATACTCAAAAGAAAAAGGGGCTTAAGCTAAAAAGTAAGTCGACACCGATCGCCTTAAGCCTTACAGCATTGATATTAAAGCTTCATACTATTAAATAGGTATTTTAACTATATTTTTCGCTGAAAACATTTTTTTTATCCAAAAAAAAATTACCAATAGACTCGTAATAGGGTCTTAGTAGTAAATTGTTTTTTTTTTTTCTAAATAAAAATTAAAATATATTTGCTATCAAAAAAGTATAAATATTTGGCTATGGGTATCGTCTGCTGGCAAAAAATTTACTAACATGTCAATCATATAAAAAAGTGAAAATGGATTTTTATGGATTATTGGTGGGCTTCAATTATTTGAATTGGAAAAAAATGTCTATTGTTCAGTTAAAAATATGGGACCAGTTTTTAGTATCTTGCTGTTTACTTCATTTTAAACAAAAACCATTTTTCTACCGGTGTTAATGTAGGGTGCACAGAAAATATTGCAAAGATATAAACAGCCAGCATAGAATTAGCTTTATGGAGGAGTTCCACGTAAAATGGCACTGAATTAAAAAAACTCTTTTATTTAATTTATTTTTATTTTTGCGAGTTTGACAAATGATTTTATGCAGATATGTAAATGTGTTCTCCTAGGCTTAGATGAAAAATTTTTTTGGGAAAAATTGAATTTTCTAGAAATAAATTATAAAATTAAAATCAAAAACTATTTAATTTTTTTGTATTATTTAATTCCTATTTATGATCTTTTAATTGAAATTTTTAAAGCACAACTTTGTAAGATCGTACCCACTAGAGTCTTCTAGTGGCAAAAAAAATTTCTTAGTTCTACATACGTCTAAAAGTTTAAAGTCTTACCACCATTGGAAGTCTATTAGTAAAACGTTAACATTTGTAACAGTGGAATTAACCATATGTTAAAGTATTTGTTAAGAAAGGTAAATAAAACCGTCATCTTGAATGATGAAACAGAACTCAGGCATGACGTGTTTTTCCATACAGTTTGATGTTCATCAAATGCAGCAGCGGCTATAAAACAGAATGTATTTTATTGTAACATAGATTTTTGTTATGCTCTCACTTTGAAAAATAAATTTCTTCAACAGTATTGTCACACTTTTAATAAGTTTAATGCTTTAAACACATACGGCTGTATTCATAATGGAAAGTTATGCACCGCCTTAAATACATATTAGGCTTATGTGCTGGTTATGTAGCAGCTTATTAATAATACTTTTGTATCCACTGTCTAAGACAATTACTTTTTATCCAAAAAAAGTAATTTTTGACAGACATAAGTATGAAAATTACTAGTTATACACCACTTATGCAGAGCCAATTCTTTGTTTTAAAATGTATTATTAATAACCCAATAGATATGCAGTGCACAAGTTTTAATTATGAATACGGCAGGAAACATGGCTACACGACTACAAATGCAGCTGGCTGCCATATAGCCATGTAGTTAGCTACTTAATTATATTGAAGATGGCGGCATCATAAATACAACAGTGTAAACAATTTCCGTTATGGTCCAATTTTAAATTCGTATAGCAATTATAATATTTACATAGGTTTTTTTTGCCATTTTTCAATTGAATAATATATATGATACCACTTAACTGGAGCATGTGTAATTGGCTTGATTTTTAAGATTTATCAATAAAAATATTGTGCTGGTGTGGTGAAATATTTTATTTTGCAACTTTGTAATGCTGCAGTGTAAAAAATATTAAGCAAATCAAAATAAATTAAAACTGAAAACAGAAATCAAAAAGCTTTTACTACAAGTAAATGTATTTTAAAAATAAAAATTTTCTATTTTGTCTTTTTTGAATTAATTTCTAGTTAGATTAATGGTTTGAACGCTATTGCGGTTAAAAATAAAAACTCGATTGACAGCACTGTTTTGCTCTCATATATTTTCTCTCATTTGTCGCCTACTAAAATAGAAATTAGTTAAATCTGGTCACAGCTCCAACTGTAGTCGTGTTGTGTTTTATATAAAAAAATATGTAGTAGGTAGCCTGCTGGTGCCTATGTGTTTATAGCATAATACATTTTGTAAACTAAACCACATGTTGTGGAGAAAACTAAGCAAAAGAAAATCGAAAAAACATTTAAAAAAGTTTTATAATTTAAAACTTGTACATTTATGAATGAGATGACTAATATTATTGAAAGTCTATTTAAAAAAGTACAAAAGCATGACAATTTGCATATGCCAAAATGCAAAACTTTTATTTAAAGGAAGACTTGTGAATACAAACTGGAAAGATTTAATGTGAGCTTGTGAGATCTGATTTTATTTAAATTATTGTAATGACAAACTTTCTTTTAAATCTTTATATATTTTTTAAACCTAGTATCTGTTAAACGAAAACTCCTAAAAGCATTTTTAATCAAAACCATGTACATGAACGCACTTGACCGTTTTAGGCAAAACAAGTGGCAATTGATGTGGCAATAAGAAAAAGTTTGACAAAATAAGATATCTATGTACATATACATACATCGCAAAATGTACCATAAAACGATAAATTTTTGTATGAATTCCATCCTAGAGACTTTTAACTTAACCTTATATAAGAGTCTAATACACAAATCCAGGCTTACTAAACAAGCTAATTGTGATCTGCCTAGTACAAAATAGCTTAAAAAAACATATTAAAAAGTTTATTGAAAGGGGTTGGTGTAGGTTAAATTTGTCTATATGCATTCCATTGGTTCTTGCATCAAATCGTCGGTAGACCTTAACGAAATTCTTAAAAAACCAAAGAAAACAATCAAACTTTCCTGGACTTTTTTATTTATAAAATTTTTATTCAAAAACACGTAAAAAATTATTTTTTGACTATTTAAATAATAAAATAATAAAAAAAATATGTTTTTGATTACTGAAAAGGCCTTTTAAAGCACTGTGTGAAATCGTTAAGAGCACTGTAAATATGCGCAATTCAAAATAGGTTATATAACAATACTTCGAGTATTGCATGACCAAAAAAACCACAAAAAAATACCTGAATGGAGCCAGTATGGCAACACTGGTAAAGTGTGATCATTTTTTTATCAAAAAGATGACATTTGCCAAGATATACATATTGTAATAGTGAAGTAGCCTTTATCCTAAGATATAAATCTCTTTGAATTAGTTTACCCCAACAAAAGCCAAAATGGAAAAAAATGTTTTTTTATTAAAAAAAAATTGATAAATGTAGTTCTAGAAGAGAATAAGAATAGTTAACATATTAATTGGTTCATATCTTTTATATTTCTTTTTGCCATTAGTTTCAAATATTCACGTTCTAAATAACTGATTTCGGTTTCGCTTTAATGAATATATCACAACAGTCACATTTTCTTAAAGAGTTTTCTTAAGCAAATAAGATTTTGTATGAAAAATGAATTAAATACGTTCTAAAACAATTTAAATTACCGCGAAGATTAGAAAAATTAAGCCAGTTCTAAAGAATATTTTTCGAAACCCGATTTTATAGTCAAAACTCTCTAATACTGAAATTTTGAAGGTCACACTAGTCACAGTCATCCAGTAGCATCTGTAGGCACTTTCAGTGCCTTTAAACACACCATACCTTAAAATCATAGCCCTTTTTTACCATTCACAATAGCGATAAGTTTGTCATTCCTTTTGTTATTTTTTTAAATATCCATTTGCGATTAAAAAAAAATATATATATTTTTTATCCTTATAGATAGGAAAGTTAATTCAGCAATATCCGTCTGTCCATCTGCCCGTCTGTCCATTAATCTGTTCAAATCCAGTTTCTGGAGCCCTTTGATATTTATCCAAAAGGTTTGCGGTATTCAAACATCAGGCATACTTGCAAAGGTTTTGGTGTTGCAATTTAGCAAAATCGCCCGATAATTCGACAGAGACATAAGCCAGCGACCACGATAACCTCTGTAAAATGTATATTTAAAAGCCTCACAAAAGCTCGGGAGTTACCCTAATACGGGTGCAATGTAAGACCGACTCCCATTACTTTTTCCCAATACACATTTTTGTAAAACATACTTACACCCTATCTCTACCCCCTTACAGGGTTGCCATACCAATATTAGTTTTTTTCGAATTTTTTAAATTGCACCCACAGCTACCAGGGTACTCCTATAACGGTAAAATGCAAGACCGATCCAAAATACTTTTTTCTCTCAAAAATTTTTGTGGAACATATTTACTTCCTATCGCCAGCCCCTAATAGGGTTGCCATACAAAATTAAAAAAAAGGGCAAAAACCCTTTCCCAAACATATTACTGGAACACATTTACCCCTATCTCCATCACCTAAGGGGATTGCCATAGAAGATTAAAAAAAGTTATGTTATAATGCCCATGGCTTCCACAAAGTCGGCCTTAGAGAAATAAAGTGTACGACCGACCCCCATAGGTTTCTCCTCCCAAACATATTCATACAACATCTTTACACCCTATTTCCGTAGCCTAATGGGGCACCTATACAAAGTTTGGAAATAAAAACCCACCTATAGCTTTCAGGGTGGCCTTGGATAAGTTAAATTAGGAACTGACCCCAAACCGTTTTTCTTCACTCCCTAAGAGGGTTACTATACAAAATTTGAAAAAAACTAGAGTAAAACCCCTACAACTTCCCCGTTTACCCTAAGAGGGTAAAAGATGACACCGAACCCTATTTAAAAATTAGAAATATTTCAGTAATAAGAAAAAAAATATAAAGAACAATAAACAAAAAAAAAGATCGGGGTTTCAAAAGGCTAATGTGAAGGGTATATAAGATTCGGCACATCCAAATATGGCGCTCTTACTTGTTTTTAATATTAAATTGTTTTAAAATGCCTTTTATATTTGCTTTTTTTTATAAAAGTAATATTTGTACATAAATTTCCCTTGTTAGTTGAAATAAAACAAATATAGGATTTCTTTTCACTTATTTGTTGTAGGGTGTAAGGAATTTGCATACATTAACCTTTTACTCATCCTTCTCTTATACAAATGACAATTAACCCATACATTAGCAATTGCAACCAAAAAAAATAAAACCTTCCTTTTATATATGGCAATTGTCAAAAATGTCCTGAATACTTAAATGGCCAGTTGTTTTAGCTTTTTCTTATTTTGTGGAAGCACATGCATTTGCTAAAGGACTAATTTCATCGTTGCAATTTCTGTGTTAACATTGAGAATAAAAAAGACTGAATGAAATTTGTTTATGCAGATGACTCTTGATAGTCTGGAATTGAATAGAATTTGCATAATATTTTTACACACGTACATACACATAAGTTACACAAGTGACTTAAAAAGGAAAAAGAAACTTTAGTTTTACACTCATATTTGCTAAACAAGAATAAATACAATGCGGATTGTGGGACTATTCACTAGTTACCATTGTTAAAGCAAAAATTATTTTTAAATTAATTCTAAAATACATAAACAGTGTTCTCAAACTATGTGGATGTTTAATTAAAAATCTGTAAAAGTTCTAGTATTTGAATTTACTGAGTTTAGCTTAACCCTAATCAAATGAGGAAAACCTTTTAGGAACTTTAATCAAAATGTGACTCAGAGGCACATAAAAAGCATTTGTATAATGTTGCTTACTTAAATTTATTTTTTTTAATATTATTTATCCTCAATTATTTGATATAAATATATATATAAGTAATTTTTTTACATAAATAATAAGAAAATAAAGCTTTTGAGCGGTCATCCTTACAAGTGTTTTTGCAGCAAATACTGCAGGATGACTTTTATTTTCTGCATAGACATAGATGCCCCAATTTGACTGCATTAAAAAACTGGGTTTGCTATATATTTACACACAAAAAATTATCTAAGAAAACTTTATTTAAATCAAGCCATAGCGGTGTCAAAAGTACGGTTTTTCTTAAATCAAGTACGAAATTCCTTACTCCAAGTAAAATTTTTCAAGTACGAATTTCTTACTTTTAGTCACAATTAAGCCAAAAAAGGATTGATTTAAGTTCGGAACCGTTCTTGATGTAAGCGTAAAAAAGATTGATTGATTTAAGCCGTAAACTGGATTAATTCGAAAGTGAAATGTAATTTTTTTGACTTATGGAGCTTTATTTATTAAAGAAGAATTTTATATTTTATTTTTATTTAATAATTAATTAATAAATTAAAAATTTCACTTTTTGTACTTACCGAAGCTGAGATTCGAACTAGGGATTTCTGCACTGCAGTACAAGCGCGTTACCTCTAGGCCATCGAGACACTTTGTCTTCAAATGTTAAATAATATATTAAAACAAAAAGCTTTTTTCTGCTTGATTTGTTGAAGCAATCCGAATAGGCTTGATTTAGGAAAATGTAAGTAAGGATCGTACTTAAAAAGATTTTGAATAAATTCAAGAATAAAATTCTTGATATTAGAAAGCGAGTTTTCTTTCTGTGTATGTTTTTGTAAAATAAACCAAATGTTATACCCATAAAGTTTTTTTGATTTATTTAAGATTCATCATGATTTTTGGCAACTGTTAAACAAATTCCTCGTCCTTAAAAATAATGTGTCAAAACTCCCACTTTCAACACACCTTTGATAAGGAGCATCTTCCAAAACAATATCAATTATGCACAAATTATTTTTTTAAGAGGCGGCTACTCCGAGCTCTTAAAAACAAACTTACGCTGATTTTTTTTTACAATAATAATTCAGAACCTTTAATTTACCATTTCATTTAGAAAACCACAAATTAAATTCTAGTTCAAAATATTTTCCACCCAAAATAAATAATTTTTTAGGTCTTCTTTTGAATTTGTTATTTTATCTGGCTTGAAAGAATACTTTTATACTATATATATGTTTATTAAATTTATATATAGAGGTTAGTTCTAAAAGGGCCTTATAATGAGAATAGTGTAAATTACCCCACTTTATGCTTTACCTAATTTATCTAAGTCGAAAATTTAAAATATTAAAATAAACGCAAAAAATGGACCAAAATGTAAATCAATATACATTTAATCTACACAGTTGATATCTTACCTCAATCTGGGTCAGTTGTTTTTATTTTAATACCCTTGCACTCTAGTTACTTACTTAGGTGGTTGTTACAGAACTTTTGTTCCATTAGGCGAATTTATAATCGATTTTCCGGCTCTTCGATATTCTGCGCTTCTCCTCTAATTTCTGTCATCAAGTTTCGGGCTATCTTCCCCCCGTTGATCTTTCCATCTGAGTTTCAGTCTTTCCCTTCTGCGTGACCCATCACTAGGTTTGCATTCAAAAGATTTCCTAGCTGCAGCATCTTCATTCATTCTCACAACATGACCTGACAACGTTCATATGTTGTTTTATGATACGGGTAACTATGTTTATGTCGGCAGATAGCTCATAGAGGTCAATGTTCATACGACATCGGTATTCTCCGTCTATTCATATTGGTCCACAGATTTTCTTAAGAATCTTCCTCTCGAAAACTCCAAACACTGCCTCATATTCTTTCGCAAGTACCAAAGACTTAGAACCACAAATAATAAGGGGTAGTATCACTGTCTTGTAGGAAGTAATTTTTGTTTGTCGGGATTTTGTTTTGTTGTTAAACTTCTTACTTAGTCCAAAGTAGCCTCTATTGGCCAATGTTGTTCTTATTTTTATCTCAAGGCTGATATTGCTGTTTTTTTAAGGGTGGTGCTGAGAAAGATAAAATTGCAGTTTTTATCTTCCACTGCCGGGCCAAGTCTAGTGGCCATCTTGTGCGTTGATACCATTAACTTGGTTTTCTTTCTCGACTTTTTCAAGATTCTGAAATATAGCGTGCCAGTTCTATTCATATATGAGTCTTGTATAACCTTTTCTAAAAGGATGTTAAATAGATCACACGAAAGGCTGTCTCCTTGTCTGAAACCTTGTTTAGTACTGAAAGGCTCAGGGATATTCCTGCCTATCTTAAACGAGGATTGCGTATCAGTTAAAGTCTTTCTGCAGAGTCTTTTGAGAAAGAGACATACTGTCTTTTCTCCTTGTTTGTGAACAGGACGTTAAACACTGATGTTCCAATTCTCGCGTATGCATTCCTCTAGCCAGCCGGTACGGACTCGATACCGTCTTCTAAGATTCGTTCTGTGGTGTCTTCATCGTTGCTATTATCACATACTCGCAGGCATGTTAAATAGGTTTTCCATATCCTCAGCACGCTATCTGTATCAGTTACCAGATTACCTTCCTTAACTTTGCAGTAGAATGTGCCTATATCAAAGCCTTCAGCTTGATGTCTTACTCTTTGGTAAAATTTTTTGACTTCATTCTGACTCCTGAATATTTTAATACACTCATTCTTACGTCTTTCCATTTCTTTCTACTTTCTGCTTGTTCTATCTTCTTTTCTCCCGATACCTACACTCGTGAAAAATGCAAAAATTTAACACAAGTACCTTTTGTTAAGGTAGTTAGTTTTCGACCTTTATATGGATCTATATTCTTAAAATTGATATTTTATGACTCATAATATTATATGAAATGGCAAAAAAAACAAAATGTAAAAAAGTGCATTTTTTGTTAAGTTAGTAAACTTCCAAACTCTACGAGGGTCAACTGTCCTTAGTTATATATCGTTGAACTCGTACTTTAAAAAAATGCACAAAAGATAACAAATATATAAAGAGAATCTTTTTGGCAAAAAGGTAGCCAAAGACTTTAAAAAGTACGTTCTGTCTACAAAATCCAATTGAAACCTTAAATGGAAGTACCTAAAACGTACCAAAGTAAATTTTTTACCCTCTTTTTACCTCAAAGGGCATGCATATTATTTATTAAGTAAGACCTGTCCAAGGCAATTTTAGATTTGTTTGTACTTTTACTTTTTAAAATGTTACACAACGGATGTAAGTATCATTTTTATTTCTAAGGATCAAACATTTTAGGCCAAATATTTGTCCGTACCTTCTCTAAGTAGACCTCAATTTTTAATAAATTTTATTTTTATCGCATATATTTAAGAAGCTTTGGAGACAAAAAAATTACTGATGTTTTTTTAAAGCCATTTGTATTCCCAGAGCAAAAAATTTCCCGAAATACGTTCTGCACATCGGCAGGGGTAGTAGCAGTCCAATTGTAAAGTCCCTAGGTCTACGCATCAGTTAGCCAGTAACGTTATTTTTTTGTACAGGCGGGTTAAAAGAAGTCATCCGAAGTTGTTTCGCTTTAATTTTTTTCCTAAATGAAAAACTTAGATTCTGTTTTTTGACTATGTTTACCTAGATCCTTGGAATTTTATTGGTCAAGTCGTAAAGATGATATATGTCAAAGGTGCGCCGTAACAATTGATTGCTTTACGGGCTCGTTTTATGCCATTTCTCATCTTTTCAGTGAGAACTTCGGGCGACAGATTCTTGCACTGGTGTCGAATGTTGTCCTTGGGGACTTTCATGGTCACGGGTTTATTCACGTAAACACGTCACATCGAAAAACCTCAAAAGAGTCTTGAATGGTTAAATTGCGCGATCTTGCAGGCCAATGTAAATCGCCAAAACGCAAGATGAGGTGATCCTCAGAATTTTTGCTGTGGCTCGCGCAGTTTGTGCCTTTGCTCCGTCCTGTTAGAACCACATGTCCTCCAGTCCTACTTCGTTTAATTGCGGCCAAAAAACTCGGCAAAAATCGCCCAATATCGAGCATCAGCCAATGTTATCGTTTAACCAGCGGCATCCTTCAAAAAAAATGTGCCGATTACCACTCCAGCGTGAGCAGCGTAGCATGCAGTCACTTTGAGTGCATCACTCGTGAATTTTCGGCGCCCCAGAAGTGAAAGTTTGCTTGTTCATGTACCCGCTGAGGCGGAAATAACCCGCATCGCTTATTATAATCTTGCGCCCACACCATAGACGAATTTGTACGAAAAAATAGATTCGACTATTCCTCATTCTTAAGGGAGTGTATCGCTCCATTGCTTGTTCACTTGTATCTTACATCTATCTAGTTCACAAATGTGATTTGACATTGGCCGCCATTTGAAAAAATATAGGGTGATTTCTTTTGTCCCACCTGTAAATGTAAAAGTTGCTTATAGTTTTTAATGTGTATGTGTATGCTGAACATACAAGGTGTATGTAAGTCAATATAAAAAATTTATCTCTCAAAACAGTATTCAAATCTTCTATTGAAATATTCAAGTTATAAACATTAGCCCATCTCAGCACTAATGGCGACACCACCAATTCGACATAACTATTATTGAGTTAACGAAAACAGCATACAAAGTAAATACGAATTTGCAAAGTCCAAATTTTTTAGCAAGGAGCAAGTAAAGAGTCAAAAAACAAGAATAAAAACAAACATATACAAAATAGAACAAACGTTTTGCTTTTTGCGTTGTAAGAGGATTTATTGTCCTGTGTATGTGTGTCCTTAGGCACAGTATCCCATATGTGTTTTCATGTTCAAGTATGTATTTTTATACAAACATTTTTTTTAATATTCTGTGCTTATTGGAAGGCATACGATTGCGTAAAAAATACTTGCAAAAATGGTTAATATGCAAATATTAAGAATTCAAATCCAAAAAAATGTTTTCCAAAATAATCATTTTAAATGGAAAAATGAAATACTGTTGTCGCTCTTTTTGTATGCAAATGGTATTTTTCTTGATTTCTTTAAAAAATTTGTTTAAGTGGAGAAATATTTATGAAAATATTGAAAACGACAATGTGATAGATTTTGCTCACCTAAACAAGACTTTTTACTCACCAGTTTATTAAGGGTGACCAGGCTATAGTAAGTCGCTAGTAAGTCGCTATAAAGTTGAGAGAAATTAAATATTTTTATAACGAATTAACAAAGTTGAGGCGGTAGCGTTATTATAACATTTTTTTTGCAATTAGGTAATCTTATTGGATTAGCTGATACTTTGCGGATATATATTTTACTTTTTGTTCAGTGAGTTATTGAAAACACGCGTATACACGACCAATGAAATTAAAATACTCACTTTCATATTGGACCTATCAAGAATGCTTTCTTATTATATAAACTTTGCGAAGTTTCGTATCTCTCAAGCATTCCAAGATCAAATTTTTCTTTTTGAACAAGTAAATAAATGAATTTTAAAGTAAAGCCCCACCGCCGAGAAAAATCCTTGTTCCCAAACTGTAACTTTCAATTAAAATCTCGTCGATTCTCCTTGCGTTAAATTTATTTACCTAGTTTTTTTTAATTTTTACCCAAACACATTTTTGCTGCATCTAAATCTTGTTGCATGATGATAATAGCATTGGCCAATGTAAGCAGCATGTAGCATTTAGTAAAAGAAAAATCGTGACAATATATTTTACACGATGGGAAAGAGAGTAATACCTCTTAAATTTGCAAAGATAGTTTTATTTAGTGTTTTTAGGATAGGGCATATTTTCCTGACATTTCATTAATAGGACATGGCTTCATTCAGCAAAATTGTGAAGATAAGTTAACGCATGCTGTAATCACAAATGCCACATGTATTTTCTTCAAAATATACATCACGCCTTTTAATAACAGGATGGGTTTCTTTATCATACAACCCATGTGCCTTTGCAACTCTGGAATAGCAAACCATGATACAATGTTTTGCTTTTGCACTTCGCTTTGATTTTCAACATTTATTCAAAGCTACTGCACATGAGCCGAAACCTTTAGATGACTAACTTTAGGTTTTCTTCCAGACCACGCTTCGTATGGCGTTTTATTTGACAATGCTTTGGTAGATAAATATTTTCTTCACACTCTTTGAGCGTTTTAAGCAAATTTTTATTGTTGCACATATGCAGTGTGACCAGATTTTCAAGTAAAGTTCAAGCTAAATCACGTTTAAAAAACAGCTAAAAAGTGCTAAAAACAAAAACTTAAAGCCAAAAAATAAAGCTACATTTTTTTATTCGTTTTTTAAAAAATTTCTTTGTTATTTATGGTGTTTTCCATTCTAAAAAAAAATGTTACAATAAGTATGTGTAACATTTTTATCAGTTTACACACACACTTAAAAAGTTGTCCATTTTTTTTGTTTTAATGGAACAGAAAATTGCTTGATTTTAATAAAAACTGCACTCTGTGTTAAAAACTCGCCTGCATACAAAAGTATTTACTTACATAACACAGCTGTAAAAAGTGGTACTTTGTTACACTGCAATATAATTGGGGGTAAGAAATGTTACACTCTTGCCAGTTATTTGTGCAACATGTTCAGAAAGGAACACGATAACTGTTTTCACTCTTGCATGTATTTTTAGAATGGAACATAAACCCGCTCGAATGGTAGCATTAATGTAACATTTTTGCCAGAAAGGAAAACACCATTAGACATTTCTCATAATAGGAACGAAACGTTTTTGTGCTAAAAATATTTGTTTTTAAAATTTTGGTTTTATTTACGAAAATTTGGTAGACCCATACCTTCAGTAAGAAGAAAAATAATATGTGTTCATATACATATGCATGTACAAGAGCTTTTTTAAAAAGTTTTTAGAAGCAGGTTTTAATTTGCTGCCTGTTTTGGTTAAAAAAAAAACTAATTTGTAAGATATGTATTAAAAAAAACAAAAAACGAAAATTTGTTTTAGATATAAATACTCAACACACTTTGTTCGTCCATTTTTTTACAAAAACGCGTAAAATTAAGTAATTTATTTACAAATTTTTTCATAACTACAAACACATGAAAACAATAAAAAATCGAAACAATAAGATTACATTTACACGATGCAATTTTTTTAATATTCCTTCAATGAAATTTTTGTTTGTTGACAAAACGAGTATAAAGAGACTACTTTTCTACACAGTTCGTTAAAAATCGAAAATTTTCATTCAAGTTACATAAGTACATATATATATTATGAAAAATGCCTTTATTCATGTAAATTTTGTTCAAGAAAAGAAAAAAAGATAGTCTTTAATGTAAAAAAGTTGCATTGTAAGAAAGCATTTTTAAAAATATTTTTATTTGCATATGTGTGTCTAAATATGTATGTATTTAAAACCAATGACTGTAAAAATGTAAAAATAAAAAATATTATTATTTTTTTAACCCTATCCATAAAAATAATAATTATCGTTATTAACCGTTTTTATTTAAATTAAAAAATGAACGTCCTGCTAAAAAAAACTAAATTTACAAAGAACATGATTTTTAAACAGGTATAGTTTAATACCATCAATATGATGAGCTTTACTTGACCCTACGATGTTTCATTGTGCCTGCTTTTTTCTTGAAAAATTATTTCGGTCCTGTTTGATTTGATTTTTCAAAAAAATAAACTTTAAAATTCTTATTAAATAAAAATATTAATATTTTAATTTGTTTCAACGAAAGACATAAGTGTTTTACATTTTTCAGCAATACATGAAAACATTTTTTTAATTTTACCAAAAAAAAAAAAAAATTGCCGCATTTAAAAGTATTTGTTTTGAAAAACAAATTCTTACGTTTTTTTTGTAAGACCATACCTTCCTTATTTCTTTGTTTTATTGAAGTTTTGGGCTGTTTCACGTTTTTTAAATGTCGCTAGAAGTAAATTATTAAACAAAACAATGGTTCGGAAACTGTAATGTTGTAAATTCTAAGAAAATTTGGAGCTTGATACCTTTCAGTATAATTGAGATATATACCAAAAAATATAATGCGACAAATTTTTAACCTTTTATCTAGCTCCAAAAATTACTAAAAAGGCTAAATTCAATTTCTAAAAAAGCCAAAAAAAAGCTAAAGGCTAAATGTAAATATTTCGGACTAAATGAAGAAAAATAAAGCTAAATTTAGCTCTAAAAAAGCTAATATGGCCACACTGCACATATGAGACGTTGCCCTCTATCAATACACCAAACATCTGGCTAAGAGACATAGCTGCTGAAACTAATGAACACGTCTTTTGGTCTAGAGACTTGCGGCATATGCTTGCTGTGGTCCACCTACCTCGGCATCTTTTTGCTTGTTTTTTCGGCGGCCACCTCATTCCAACAATTTAAATTTAAAAACGTGATATGATGGCAAATTATCTCGAGCTTCCATTGCTATTAGGAAAGATTCATAAAATTTTTCTAAACTTGGTAAGAGCACAATCTTTATTAGGTCATCTTGATTTCAATACCTGCATCTTTTTTTTTCTCATATTTTTTATTATTGAATCTTCGCTAATGCGAACTAACAATAAGTATTCATATCTTAAAGCTATGTAATTATGTTAGTCCAGTCAGTACCAGACCAAAACTTAAGTTCTAATAATAAAGTAAATTAATTTAAACAGTTTCACCTAAGTTCAATATTGTTCACTATGTTGCAAGATACTTCGAGCGAGCGGATTTGGATGTGTTTTCAGCTAAATTTAAATACTTGTCCACATAGTTCAGGATTTCGCATTTAACTAGTGGAACTTGTAGATCCTTGTGGATGTCGCTATTTTTAATATACCAAGGAGCACCAGTTATCATTCTTAGGATTTTGTTTTGACGACGTTGTATTTTTTCTATGTTAGAGGCGGAAGCACGGCCCATAATTGTATATCAAATTGGTTTAAAAATCGATTTGTAGAGTAGAAGCTTACAATCAAGACGAAGCAAAGAGTTTTTGCCAATTAGCCAATGAAGTTGTGTGGATTTGAGTTTCACTTGCGTCAACTTTGCATCTATGTGGGACTTCCATGTAAGGCGACGGTCCAGATGAATGCCAAGGTATTTCGACTTAAATCGTTGAGGCACCATATGTTTGTTAATAAGGATTGCTCATTCAGTTTTATTCCCCATAATTTTGCCCATTTCTCTACTTGGATTACGTGTTGTTGCAATTGGCACGAAGCCTCTCTGGGGTCTTTATGAATACTGAGAAAAGCGGTATTGTCAGCAAATTTAGACGTGTCCTTAAAACTGTTTGTTGGCATATTTCTCGTGTAAAACAAGTACAAAATTGGACCTAGTATAGTTCCTCGAGGTACACCAGCCCCTATTGGTTGGGAACAACTTATTTGGTTTCACTCTTAGATTTTAAATTGTCGACCGGTTATGTACTTTTCTAATAGGTTGAAAATATAACCTGGAAGGTTTAGCTTTAGTTTGTTTAACAGGCCTTCGTGCCATACTTCATCGAAAGCTTGAGTGACATCTATAAAAAGTGGGAAGCAGTACTTTTTTCCTCGAAAGTTTTTCTTATAACACCTGCATCTGGCAATCTTTCAATCACTTCTTGAAATTTATTTAAATATTGCGACATGTCCTCATTGTCGTCCATCTTTCAACTTATCAGACGTTTATTGAGCATTACCTTCTGAATCAGTCTTTTAAGTTTGTGGACTTTAGCTAATTTGTTCAATGCTTTAGCAGATTTTAAACATTTCTTTATGTACAAACACAAAAAGAAAACTCACTTTCTATAATCAAGAATTTTATTCTTGAATTTATCCAAAATCGTTCTCGAAATTTTTAAGTACGATCCTTACTTACATTTTCTTAAACCACGCTTATTTGGATTGCTTGAACAAATCAAGCAGAAAAAAATATTAATAAAATAATATTAATATATTATATTACATTTAAAAACAAAGTGTCTCGGTGGTCTAGAAGTAGCGCGCTTGTGCTGCTTGCGGAAAATTCCTGGTTCGAATCTCAGTTACAATAAGTATGTACATAAATGAAATTTTTATATTATAAATTTTAAGTATCTATAAAATAAAAATAAAATATAAAACTCTTCTTCTTTAATAAAGATCCAAAAGTCAAAAATATTACATTTCATCTTCGAATTAGTCCCGTTTACGGCTTAAATCAATCTTTTTTTGGATTACATCAAGTACGATTCCGAACATAAATCAATCCTTTTTTATATTATTTGTGGCTAAAAGTTAGAAATTCGTACTAAAAAATCTTACTTGAAGTAAGAAATTTTGTACTTGGTTTAAGAAAAACCGTACTCACCGTACTTTTGACACCGCTATGTTTAAGTAAAGTTCACTTAGATCAATGGTTGTCAAAAATTCATTTTTAGTGCACAATTGTGCTACAAAAACAATAAAAACAAACTCACACCGACGCTTGTTCTCTTTTATTTCAGTTTGATTTCAGTCGTTAATTGAGTGTTAACGAGTGCACATGGGCGGATGCTTACTGTTTTTTTTTCAGCTTTGTTGTTTTTTCAGCTTTGATTTAATTTCAAAATAAACCAGCAAACAAAATAGTATAATGGAAGACAAAAATTTTTGTTTTGTCATTAAAAATGCTTTTGGTAACATGCAATGCATTTTATGTTACTAAACATTTAAAACAAAGAAAACAAGAAAAACTTAATTTATAATACCTAAATACACTTAATTTTTTAAGTTTTTACTGTAAATTAAACTCGCCCAATGGAATATGTGTGAAAAAAAATTGTCTAATTCTGTAATAACTGAGGCATATTTTTTATTTAATTTTAATAACTTTTTTTAAGTTCATTTCCATTTTGCTTTAAAAAGTAAAATTCATCACATTTGCAATGCTTAGTTTTTTGTTTGCTGGGCAATTTTCTCTTATCCAATACAGACGCATTTCATTAAATGAGAATTTTGACAACCCCTGACTTAGATCATAGGTTGTCAAAAATTCATTTTTAGTGCACAATTGTGCTACAAAAACAATAAAAACAAACTCACACCGACGCTTGTTCTCTTTTATTTCAGTTTGATTTCAGTCGTTAATTGAGTGTTAACGAGTGCACATGGGCGGATGCTTACTGTTTTTTTTTCAGCTTTGTTGTTTTTTCAGCTTTGATTTAATTTCAAAATAAACCAGCAAACAAAATAGTATAATGGAAGATAAAAATTTTTGTTTTGTCATTAAAAATGCTTTTGGTAACATGCAATACATTTTATGTTACCAAACATTTAAAACAAAGAAAACAAGAAAAACTTAATTTATAATACCTAAATACACTTAATTTTTTAAGTTTTAACTGTAAATTAAACTCGCCCAATGGAATATGTGTGAAAAAAAAATTGTCTTATTCTGTAATAACTGAGGCATATTTTGTATTTAATTTTAATAACTTTTTTTAAGTTCATTTCCATTTTGCTTTAAAAAGTAAAATTCATCACATTGGCAATGCTTAGTTTTTTGTTTGCTGGGCAATTTTCTCTTATCCAATACAGACGCATTTCATTAAATGAGAATTTTGACAATCCCTGACTTAGATTATTTTTTGTGTGTATGTATGTCCATAGTTCAGTTGACTTCCTTTTACACTCAAAACAATAGTAGCATGAGCCTTCTCATTATTAGGTTCCCAATCTGCTTTCCGTTCTGTATTCAAAGCAGGCTCACAAATGAGTTGACCACTTGCATATTTCCATGAATCATAACGTTCTTCATATGTACATGCCCGGAATCATTACTCCTTTCATCCAGCTTTTCAATTTGCAAGAACTGCGAAGTCATATTCAGCCTTATTAAGAGTGTCGTTGGCGTATTTCGACAGTTATCGTAGTCGTTGGCGTTTTTAATATTTTTCGGTACCATGTAAAATTAACGAAAACGACATTTTTGTAATAGAACAAAAAACACAACTTGTTTCATAATTCTTACAATTTTAGTAAATTTTGTGTAACCCTGTTGTATAGACTGTCAAAAAATCAACTGTTGTTGGTGATAAAAATAACAATAAAAATATAAATTATTAAATATACAAATTATTTTTTATTTAAAATGTTAAGTGTTGCTACATTTTCGTCATCTGAGGACGAAGAAGAGTATACTACTTCTGAGTATAATACTATGCGTAGGGAGTTACGGCAAAAGTCAAGCATATTTCCCATGCCAAACTCCAAGAAAACAATTTTACTTAATGTATTTTAATTAAATTTAAGTCTATTTTAAGTTATCCTTGGCAAAATTGCTCCTAAATTAGAATAGCCATTACGGTTAACATGTTTGCCACATATTTTTCAGCTGAAGGAAAAGGGTGCTGGTATTAACTCAACACCAACTTAAGCTAAGCTTCTGTTAGCAAAGTGCTTCATGAATTCATTGAGTTGACCTGCAATTTCACTCTATTCTTCTTTAACATTTACTTTATTAATTTCACTTGTATTTGTGTATATCCTTTTGCTAAACTTGATTCTCTTTTTTATTTTTGGTTTTAATTTTTAAAAAGAATAAAATAAAAAACAAAAAAAATTTGCTTTAATTATATTTTTGAGTATAGCTACTACTTTATCTTGCTGAAATCTATTTTTTTAATCATTTTTAATATATTTTTTTAACTGTCGTTAACAAATACCTTAACGACGATTTTCTTAGTATTTGACATTTTTTGACGACACTCGTGGTACCGAAAATTGTAATAGAATCGTTAGGAAATGTTGATTTCTATCGTTTTTCGACAAACATGGTATCATTCAAACAAAAAGAATGATTTTCGACACAAAAACGATTCGACAACGACACTCATAATAAGGCTGATTATGTCAGTTTCACAAACTCAAATTCTTCAAATGATGGGGGAAAATGTAAACTTGAAGTTTTATTCAAGAATAATAAATTGTACAAGTTTTTGATTTATATAAAAAGTCTAACCGGAAAATTTAAAAAAAAACCATGATGTTTTTATAAAATACAAATTGAAAATATTTAAAATGCACGGTTTATAATTAATAAAGTAATATTTTCAACAAAAACATATGCTTAAAAATTTTTGTCCTGTAATTTTTATAAAAGATTTTTTTTAATGAACTACTTTTTACTGCTGCCATTGTGGAGAATTCGTTTAAATTTCATTTCCCTGTATGTGTATAAACAGTGATGCTTGGCCCTTACACATACCAGGTGACGATATTTTCATATTCCAGAAATATTTGCAATTTTTAAAAGTCAACAAAAAACTAAATTCAATTGAAATCGTAAATGGCAAAAAATATATTTATTTAAATGTGTTGTAAGATCTAACTTTTGGCAGACCGTGCGCGTGTCAGAACTTAAAAAATACAAAAAATAAATAGAAAAATTCTGAAAAAAGAATAAATTTTAGCCGGAAATGAAATGTTTGTTGTATCGGGGCTAGTTATTTCTTGTCCTCTTAATATTTTTTATTCCTATTTTCATATAAAATGTTTTTTTTTTTTGCTTTAGATGTTGCTGTCAGTTTACTCTTCTTTATATGAGTTCTGTTGACAATTGATTGAAAATTGATTTCATTATACGAAAGTTTGATTTATTGGCCACGTTGTGATGAAGTAGTAGGAGGAAATTGATCAAGTTTTTTTTCTTTTGTATGTTGTAATATTGTTGAATTCTAACAAAGTTATTTTTGTTTTTTGTTAATGAATATAAACAAGTAGATTTGAAAATCGAATTGTTTTTTTGTGCGGAACCAAAAAAGTTTAGTGCAAATTTAGTTTTGTTCTAAAATGCTAATCCAAAAGAGGTCCTAATATATTTATTCAATGAAAATATAAGTATTATTTGTGGACACAAACAAAGAAGTCTAAATAATTTTTGATACACGTGCTTGCACTGACTATTTTAGTCTCAAGGCTTACCAGCCTATCGTTAGGTTAACGAGACTTAGTCAACAAAAAAATTTTAAAAAAGTAATCGAGTATGGAATTAAGCATTTTAAAGGAAACTGTTTACAACTGGACTACCAACATAATTATACTTACAAGGCATAAGACTCATAGAAGAAATTCTTTATAATAGATTAGCTAAAATTTCTGATAATGAGTTAATTTTGAACTAAAAAATTAAATTTTTATTACAAAAAATAAAATATTTTATTAAAAAGTAAATTTTTCGTTTTCAAATGTTGATATATTGGAAACAAGGGACAATTTATTTATTTATTTTTAAAACAAAGTTTTATTTTTTGCATATATTAAAATTAAAAATATTCAACTTTAGAGTAGATTTTAAACTACTCCGGTGTAATGGGTTTAGTGGTCCAGCCTCAGGATATCAATATATTAAATAAACAATGGCATTTAATTGGGTTACATATTGAGTTGTTCTGCTTCTTTTTAGATTTTCCCATGTATGCAAAAACGCGCAAGAACACTTTAATGTTATGATCTCTTGATAAATTAAGTAGAAGGTCTTATACATCTGCACCCAGAGAAATAACGGACCAATCACAGGGCCCTTTTAATATACCAAGAAGATCAGCGGAAAGGGCAATAAGTCATAATATTAGAAAGAAAAACCGAGATGGTCTAAAGTCTAGAAAGAAGGTAAATCAATTACACGCAGAAACTTCCCGTTTCATTTCTTATTCCCTAACAAGTGTGTTGACTACTAGCGTCATACTCAGCTACATACTAGTGAGGTGAAGCGAAGTAAAAAAGTTGATCTTTCACCCAAGACTAGTTAGGCCAGCCACTCGAAAACAGGGGGTCCTAGACCGATGAGCCTATTGTCGTTCCTACTGAAAACGTTGGAATGACTGAATGATATTTATCTTTGGGACTCGATTGACGATCACTTCATTTAACTTGCTTATCTGAGAGGCTTGTCTGTTACATAGAGTGCGCTTTGTGTAGGAAGAAATACACACTGGACACGTTCATAGATATCGAAGGAGCCTTTCATAGTGTTTTGATAGAGGCTATGGGGAACTCTGTTTTGGGAAATGAGCATCAGAAAAAAAGTGTGGGCAAGGGAGCACTTCAGGGAGGGGTCTTGTTGCCACAACTGTGGATTTTGGTAGTCAACGGGATACTGAGACGGTTTGAAACAAAGGGGAAGAAATTAATGCATTATGAAGACGACATCAAGGTTTGGGTGACAAAAAAATTTCTGCACACCACGAATAAGGTATTGTAACGTACATTATCTAATCTGCCTGCTTCGGCCAGAGATAAGAGACTTTGAGTAAGCCCGGAAAAGTTGGAGCTAGTTCTTTTCACCAGAAGGTACAAGGTGGCCTATTATGCCTTCAGGAAATCAATAGGTAAGAACTGAGGTTTGCAACCGGTTATGGGGAACAGGATTTACACATTCGTTGTAAGATCAATTCTAACGTGTGCATTAGAAACCGAAGAGGGACGACATAAAGAACCTTTTGCGAATGTTCAGAGATGTGCTGCACTATTACCTGAGTTGTCATCTGAGTTTTGCCACTGAGACTTATTTTTATAGTGTAATAACATGTCTATTTTCATTTGTTAATATTTTTGTCTAACCTCAGTTAAAAAAAGAACGTTTTCTATTTTCAAATTATTAAACGTCAGAGTTTTAAATTTAAGTTTTTAAAAGTTACCGGATTAAATGATTGTTTTTGTATTGCCATACACTTTGAACCAGTTTAATAACTTTTAGAAATAGCGGACATATTATTATTTCTTAGATGTAATGTAATACTAGAAATTAAAAAAATCAAATTGTTTTTTGACACTCATAAAAATTTAAACTTATTTTTTTGACACTCAAGTCAGATGAGAACTTAGGTAGTGCAAATATAGCTTTAGAAGAGCCAGGAATAGTACACCACAGGCAGCGCTGAATAACATGCTGTATCTGCTTTTCATTGAGGCCTTCGTTGATGGAATGAAGGCAGAAAGCTTGTTTGTACTCAATGAGACAGGTATGCTTAGAGCAGGGTCAAATTAGTATGCCGACATTCTAAAAAGGGTTGGAGCTAGTTGACTCCTGCGGCGGTCTGGGTTGACGGACTATATGATCGCGAAGCTTGCAGCGTTTTCTAGGCGTCGACGAGGGCCGCAGAACTGATAGAGGGAGGTGGACAGCAGAGAGTACTTGATAATCTGCGTTGACATTCAGGGCGCGTTCAAGGCTCTAGAGAGACATTATGTCAGGTCTAGGATTGTGGTCGGTTTTAAACGTGCTGGCAGGGCGATCATGGCTACACACAGGGTTAGGATCTGTTCAGTTTCGGGCCATTGTCGTTGCCGGCAATGAGACTGCTGATGAGCTGGCGAGAAAGGGATCCGCCCAAAAGATTAGACTTGGTTGTGAGCTGGGAAGGCCACCGTGAGGTTTTTATTATGGACTTATAGGGACTTAAATAATGGACAAGGCCGGTCACCTTCACGTTAATAAAAAAAATTAAGTATTCTCTAGAATATTTAACAGGATATAGCCCTAAAAACAAAATTCTCTAAATCTAAAATATTAAAAGTTACACGCGCCACAGTCTTCTAGTAGGTAAACTGAGCAAAAATGTTATTTTAGAGTATTTCTATTGCTTAAAGTAAAAGTTTTACTATTTTTGGGTATGATAACTTCAAATGCGGTGAAAAATTGGAAAAAAAGCCAATTTTAAACACATATTACTAGTTTAGGTTAGAGTGTTAAATCAGCAGGAATTTTCTTTTTTGAAGGAATTCTCTTTTCCAGGATAACAAAAAACTGTTTTCAAATCAAAATAAATCTTCCTTTTATATTACCAATATTTCACATTTTTAAAGCGGCCTAAAAATCATATTAAAAATTATTTTAATTTTTTTTAACCATTTAAAGCTATTTCTGCTTGGATGAGTAATGAAATATACAACACTACAATGGAAGTAAATAATGATGGTAATAATACTTATGGAAAGACTTGACTGACTCTATTGTGTTTTATATTGCCTTTCATTATAACACTTGAACAAGTTTGTGCATTTTTAAAAGTGTTTTAATACTTTTTTAAAAAAGTTAATTGAAACTTTAAGATTTTTTTGTATTTTGTCATTTAGTTTGCACCAGTTAAATAAAGAAATATTCTACAATAAACCTGTTTAAATTTATGTAAATAAATAATTTCATATTTATTCATCTGTAAAAAACTGACTTTTACATATTTTTAAATCAATTGTCCTTTTGTTACTAATATGAATTTTAACACTTCATGGACACGCACAAAACACCACTATAACATTGAGATTCTACCACACCGTTAGCAAATATACTTTATTTCAGGTCGTTTCACTAAAGTCCTTTTTCATAAATTTTTTCTATAAACTGGCTTTTATTTGACGTTTCCAGTATCTACCTTAAATTACCAGAATTGTCTTTTTAATCTATTTACCAATCCATCTGATCGTTTGTATATTATTTAAGTTAAACCCAGTCGCAAATTTTGAGTCACTTCCCACTGAATCAAAGTCTTCATACTTAAACAAAGTCAAGAATAAACCCTAAACTAGAAAATAATTGAAGGTAAAAACAGGTTCGAAGCAACATAACATAAAATATTTTCGATTTTTTATGGTTATACTTTTACTGAAGAAAGATGTGTACATACGTAAAAATAAACAAACTTACATACACGAGAATCTAAGTTTGTACAAATATTGTTTTATGAAAGCAAAAAAAGCGAAACGAAAACACAAAGAAAATCCACTTATTTTTCATAATTTTTACGTATTGATTTCGGCAACCACATTAATAAACAAGTAAGAGCTCTATATTCGGCTGTGCCATCCCATCTTTTGTAGCCGAGTTATTTTTTACTGCAATTAATAGAATACCTTGTGCCAGGTTTAAAGTCCATAGAAATCCTAGTTTTCGAAATAGAAAACTATACAAAATTTTAACATTCGTATGAATAATAGAAATAGATGTAAAAGATTTGAGGTTAAAAGTTTTACGAGTTTTCGAGATTATTCGTATTAAAAGTTTAATTAAAGTTGTTAATTTTAATAGGATGTTCTAGTCCTCTGCTGCTAACCAGTTTTTTTTTCCAAAATGTATGAATTATTTGATCATTCCTTTTTGTCGATAGCAGTTATAATATCCCAGATAAGGCGTATCGAACATTTCTTAAAATTGTTAATTTGTATTAGAGCTACCCTTTCCCTGTCCCCACCGAAAACATTTTTTTTCAAAGTGTAGGTCCAATATTCCAATTACCAAGTGAAAAGTTTTGTGACAAGAATGACTATAATTACTGAATATATACACGGATTTTGTCCTAAAAAATGGGTTATTTTGGGTTTTTACTTATATCTCGGTCAATAGTAAATCGATTTTCCTGATTTTAAGTGGTGATTGTCTCCAGAATATTTGTAATAGTTTGACACCAATAACTTGTCTGTATCACTTTATTTGAGTCCGGAAACTTCAAGAGACGGACATGGCTACATCAACTTTTCTATCTATAAGGATCCACAATATATATACTTTATGGGGCGCAAATGGATAATAAAGGAATAACCAGCGGACTGACAAACTAATATATACCCTTATCACAATGTAAAGCGTATAATAACTGTTTGCGGTTTTTTAAGATAAAAATGCAAACAAATGTTTGTTTAACATAAACTTTTTTTGTAAACTTAGATAAGCATAAAAACCAATATGTATGAGCAAAAACAAAATGCAGAACTGAAAAGCATACATACTTGTACATACATTTTTATGTTTCTAAATGACTGAATAATCGTCACACAGACTCAAACGCGCAGAGAGAGACATACAGATTTGGACTGGGAACTAATTTTTCCCGGTGTTTAGGTCCGCTACAAAACGATTTTTAAAAGTTTGAATATGAAAAGCCAAAAAATAAAAAGCATTAACTTAGTATATTGTTACCTATACACAATAGACACAAATTTTAAAAGCGTGGGGGGCATAATCATAAAAATATTTTATATATAAAATAGTTTTAATTTTCATAAAAACTGCAGCAATGCAGAAATTGGTTTTTTTGGAAAATTTTTAAATATTTTAAAATGGGGATAAAGAAAATGCCAGAAAGGGTAAAAACATAAAAAGCTTCAATATTCTTTAAAATTTTAGAAATAAAGAGAGAATTTTTTTTCAATATTTTTATTATTGAATCTTCGACTTTGGCGAACTAACAATAAGTATTAAATCTTAAAACTATTTAATTTTTATTAGACCAGCCAGTGCCAGACTAAAATTAAAGTGAATGCCAAGATATTTCGTCTCAATTCGTTGAGGCGCCGTATGGTTGTTAATAAGAATTGGGGGGCACGTTTCCTTGCGTAACGTAAAAGTAACGTGGATGCATTTTTGTTCATTTATTTTTATTCCCCATAACTTTGCCCATTTTTTTACTTGGGTAACGTGTTGCTGCAGTTGGTTAGAAGTCTCTTTAGGGTCTTTATGAATACAAAGGAAAGCAGTATCATTAGCAAATGTCGACGTGTGTGTAAAACTATTGGTTGGTGTGTAAAGCAAGTACAGAATTGGACCTAGTATACTCCCTTGAGGTACTCCAGCCGCTATTGATTGAGAAGAACTTATTTAGTTTCCCTTTTTAATCATAAATTGTCGGCCGGTTATTGATTTTTCTAAAAGGTTGAAAATATTAGATGGAAGGTTGAGCTTTAATTTATTTAACAGGCCTTCATGCCATACTTTGTCGAACGCTTGAGAAACATCTATAAAGAGAGCGGAGCAGTATTTCTTTTCCTCAAAGACTTTTCTTATAACTTGTACCAATCTGTGGGTTTGTTCTTTGGTACTATGTTGATTTCTAAATCCAAATTTGTGATCTAGAATGCAGTTGTTTTTATTTAGGATCGGAGTCAGCTTGTTTTTAGGCAATTTTTCAAACAATTTGGACATAGTTGGTAACAGACTTATAGGCCTATAAGACTCCACCTTCGAAGGATCTTTTCCCGGCTTAGGAATCACCTTCACCAAGGCAACTTTCCATACTGGCGGGAAATGTTCGAGCCGTAATATGGCGTTAAAAATAAAAAGAACTGTTCTTTTTGCTGTGCAAGGCAGCTCTAAAAGCATTTTGTTGCTGATTTCATCAAAGCCAGGAGCTTTTTTAGCATTTAAATTATTGATAGCCTCTACGACATCTGACAACTGAAAACGTATTTCCATAGGACATCTGCAAAAACAGGCGGTAATCTACTCATATCAGTGCCTGTATTTGGAGTGAAGACACTTGTTAAATGACTTGCGAGCAGATCACATTTTTCTTCATCACCTCTTGCCCAGGATCCTCTCACATTACATAGTGGTGGTTTCGCGATAACGGGTCTTTTAAGATATTTCGCTGATCGCTGATCGCTGATAAAGGGAGAATGAATTTGAAATTTTGGGCTATTGACCCAGATCGTGGCCAAGTACAACAAAATATTATACAATGAAACAAAAAGAACTTTCGATTGTACGCACTTAGGTAAAGGAAAAAAAGTAGATGATCTGGAATTTAATATTATAGAAAATCATTTGGATTATTATATAAGTATTATCAGAATAATGTTTGATACTTTGTACAATTATTTACACCACCTAAGTTCCCATCTGAGTTCAGTGTCAAAGAAATTAGTTTACATTTTTATGAGTGTCAAAAAACAATTTGATTTTTTAATTTTTAGCATAACATTACGTCTAAGAAATAAGATTCAGTCCGCTAAATTTAAAAGTTGTTAAGCTGGTACAAAGGGTATGGCAATACCACAAAAAGCTTTTAATCCGACAACTTTTAAAAACATACATTAAGGACTCAGACGTTTAATAGTTTGAAAATAGAAAACGTTCTTTTTTCAACTGAGATTAGACAAAAATATTAACAAATGAAAATAGACATGTTATTACACTACACAAATGAGTCTCAGTTGTGAAACTCAGATGACAACTCAGGTAGTGTTAATATAGCTTTAGAAATTAGAAAAGCTATAGGGTTTTGTTCTGTTTGTAAAAAAGGTATATAAAAACACCGATTTTTTTATTTGTTTAAATTTTTTAAGTATTTTTCTAAGCACATATTTTTGATACATAATATTTGCTTTAAGGTAGAACTGCAACATCATCTTAAGTATTTTAAAGCTTAAGAGAATTCATACGTTATTTTACAAAACATAAAAAACAAATAAAAGCCAAGAACTAAACTTAGTGTAGGCTCAAAGTTAGCACATTCATATATTAAAAAATAAAAGGTAACAAAGGTACTTTCAGGACGGTCGTTTAACTTTAAGTACGAGAACTAACTTATTCCAGTGTGTTAAAATATCTACAGTATAATGGGAATATATATGAAAAACACTAACTAGTAGAAAATATAAATATATCATTTAAATCAAAACATTAAGCTACATTTATTATCTAACAAGTAAGTTAATTATCTGGTTGCTACACAAAAAAAACAGAAAACAAAAAACTTTTATAGAATATTTGTGTACCAAGTTTACGTAATAATTGAAGCGTATAAGTAATATTAATCAATCATAACAAGCAACTCCAGTGTAATATGATTTAATAAAAAAGTTTTCTTTTATAAAATTTGTAAAACCATTTACATATGCCTATTTTAACAAAAATTTTTACAAATATTTACGGAAGTGCTTAAATTATTTCATTTAATTAGAATATTTTAAAAACACTAAGTCCCCATTCGCACTATGCAAGAAAATAAGTTAAGCTGATTAGGTTGTAGACAACGGGGTAAGGGGAAATTGAATGAGTACAAAAAAAATTAAAAAAAACACAGTAGTGTGTGTGTATATTCAAGAAAAAATCAAAACAAATTAAGCAATAAGACTTGAACCGTGCGAACGCCAATGAGAGTTCAAAGAAGAAAAAGAAAATAATCAGTCTTATTTGCTTTCAAAGTGCGAGTTGGGAGTAATTCTTAAACTGTTTTTAAAAATAACTCTATTTTTAGTGAACTTAAATACAAGGAAAATATAGTCTGGATCTTTTTAGATAGGGAAGTCGATATAGCCATGTCCGTCTGTCCATATGTCCGTCTGTGTGTATGTGCGTCTTTTAAAACCAAGTTTCCGGAGTCAAACTAAGTCGCACAGAAAACGTTTTAGCATCAAACAATTAAAAATATCCCTGAGACAATTGCTTTTAAAAATTAGCAAAATTGGTTTACCATAGACCGATATAAAAGCGAAAACCCATAATAATCCAAACGTAACCTAAACCTTAATTAGGAAAAAAACATTTTTCAAATGGGATCAGGGGAAGTTATATTTCCCCTTCAATTGCACAAATTTTGTAAAACATTTAATGCTCTTAATCTAAGAAACTATAACAGCTATTAAATGTTCTATAAGAAATAATTTTACAATAATGCCTTTATTCTGGAAGAAATTATTTTATTAGGAGCAGGGGAAGGGCTATCGATTTCAAACCCGGCACAAAGTGTTTTCGTTAAAATATTTGCAGTACAAAATAACGTGAAGTGTACATAAGATTTGGCATAACCTAATATTTTGCTCTTACTTGTTATACCCTTTACATGATGATAAGGAAAAAATATCATTTTGACCGATATATAAGAAAAAACCCAAAATAATCCAGTTTTAAGGACAAAATCTGCGCACGTATCCTTATATATCTGAGTAAATATAGCTACTTTTGCCGCACAGCTTACCAAGGATACTTTGAGGGTTTTTTTTCAGAAAGAAGCAGTAGTATTTTCCTATTAATGAACAATTTTAATAAAATTTTTGATGCGCTATATTTCGCAATTAAATTATTGCTTTTGACTTTAAAAGTCCAACAAGAAGTAATTGTACAATATTCCCTAATTTTTGGGAAAAATTTGAATTGAAGCATGGGAGGGTGTAGGTAGCCCCAGTACAAATGAACAATTTTTAGTAAACTTTTCATAAAAAAAGTTTCGAAAAATAATAATAGTTTCCACCTCAAAACTTCTTCATGGCATTTCTGTGGTACGAAGAAACGTTAAAATTTTATATTTTAAAGTTTTTATTTTAAAAATCAGGATTGTTATTGACTTCAAACCTTGCAAAAAGTTTTTTATAATAATATTTGCAGCACGAAAATAACTCGGATAGATCAGTTGATTGCGTATATAAAATGACAAATGTGGAGGGTATATAAGATTTGGCGATTAGCGATATAGCGATTTAACTTGTTTTATTTCATATTAAAAGAGAAAAAAAATTCTTTTTATGTAACTGACGCGTTTGGCAAATATTTGCTAATGTTTACCGTCCGTTTGAATTTGGCTTAAGTTGTTCGATTGGGGTTGATAAAAAAGGTTTTTAAGCAATATTTGCCCACTTTTTACCCATCAAGTAGGTGCTGAATTATTATTTTCACAGTTTTGGTACAAGTATGATTGGAATGGTTTTCTTGTTTGAGCCTATTTGTTTTAAATTTATTTGCTTACTTTTTTAACAGGTTATTATAATTTTGTGTGTGGATGTGTTTGAGTTTTGTTTATTCATTTCTTTTTGACATTTGCTATGTATGTTTCTTCTAATTAAAGGACGTTTTATGTTTTAAATTTCAGCTTAAAAAGACGTAAAGCTTTTTTCGTGAAGTATTTTTTTAAATTTAATTAAGATATATTATTTATTCTTCGTATGTTTTAATGTTATGTGTAAATACTGTTAAATACATTTTTTATAAAAAGTGATGAGGAAATAATTTTGAATACGCAGCACTCTTTTGTAAGCGTTTAACCTTAAAAAACAAAATATTTATAATTCAGTTTTAATACTCACACCACTAATTGGAGACACTCCATTTCCTCATAAAACCACATCCAAAACTACCAGGCCAGCTTAAGGAATAAAGACAGAAAACCATGTCGCTATTAGTAAGACTTAACGAAGAAGCTTTTTTGACACTAAAACTTAAAATGGTACGACTGGCTTTTCGCCACCTTCTAATTGTCTTAAGCCCCGAAAAAGATAAGATGAACCTGCAAAACCCTGTTAGCAGTACTAACTACATTAAAAAGTTAAAAGAAAGCTTAAGGGTAGGATGTGTCCACCCAATCGTTAAATGGCTAATCATTACAGCACACCTTAAAGGCGTTGCTGGGTAATACAATGCGTTCAGAACAGTATGGAAAGCAATGATAGGACTTTAGATCTGATACTTATAACAATAGAAAGCAATTCCATGTTTAATGAAGCCAAGATGAAATCTGAAAAGGTTAACTTGAGAGCAGTAAACATCCGTGGAAACAAACAATGAGTGAAAAAAGTTAGAAGTCAAAGAACGAGATTTTACACACAACTCGCTGCTGATGCATAAAGAGCAGGTGAAGGGCAAAGGCTTAAATATCTTTATGCTATCACAAAGAAAATCAAAGGTAACAACTTTATAGCTGCTGAGCTCTTATTACCTAGAGTGATACAAAAATAACACCTGGATTTTGGGATAATACACCTAATGGCAATGATCCTTGTTCATGGTAGTTTTAGACTTCAAAGGACTATTTAATGCTCTAAGGAACGACTGCTTTTACGTGCATACATGGTGTTTCATTACAGCAAATTTCACTGATCCAATCAAATTTTAAATGTTGATTTGTCCATAACCACGCCCTAAAAAGTTGCTTAGACATACTCAAAGGCATCAGGCAAGGATGCATGTTACCCTCTTTTTAACATTGTTCGCGATATTAATGCAACTTCGGCTAGCCAAGGGATAAGGTAGGCTGACGATAACTACCTGATGCCTCAAAACCACGGAGATGTGAAGAATTTACTTAGGGGACCGGAAAATGATGGTCTGGTTATATACTTCGAAAAACAAACGTATGAGATATAAGACCCTTAGAAGGCACAAACTTAGCATACGCTGTGTTGAACTGAAGAATGTGGATTATTTTTGTTATTTTGTATCTGGAGGAGCCGAATGACCTTGTAGTGGCACCTTTTTTTATTTGAACCCAGGACATTCATTACAATTATTGTATCCAATAGTACGCCCCTGCCCGATAATCACGTAAGCACAAATTAAAGCCTTGTGGTGCATGCTTAAACCCAAAACAAATTTGTGTAAAATAATTTTCTTTTTAAGCCAAATAATTTTACAAAACTCTTTGATAATCATTTGTGTGTAACTTAAGCTGTACTTTTTTGTTTTTGGTTTTTTATATTCAAAGGTAAGTTGGACGCCGAACAGTACTTGTACCTAACAACTCATTCCACAATATGTAGAAAATGGTCATTTAATAAAGTCAAATCTTATTGGTTTCCTCATTCTAAAATCGTTATCCTTTTGGTTTCGCTGGACCATATTGCTCACAAAAAATGGCTTTGGGAATACAGCGCTTCCATTTTTTGTGTTTAACTTCATGTTTATTTTTGGGTTAATTTAAAAACTTTCTCATCACCTAATGCCGCACACTAACTACACTTTCCAATGCAGGGCCAGCTCAAGGACGACCTCCCTTCTTGACCCATACTTAACGATATATATTTGATTTCTTTTATAATTTATTTGATTTTCTACAGAAAACCACAGGTAATTTTCCGGATACATGCGATCAGTTGGCAATGTGTGTTCGTTAGCTTTGAATTATTTCTTTTCTCTTGTTTTTTTTTATTTTGTAAAATTTTTCTTCATTTCATGTTTTATCATCCTCTATTTTATTTACTTTTTGTTTGTATTGTTATATCTCACATCTGTTTCCTTTTGTTTAATTCTAGTTAACAATGATTTTTTTTTCAAGTCCTTATTTTTATTTTATACAAGTTTTGTTGTTGTTGTTGTTGCATGCATAGCGTGTAACAAGTAAATTAAATTTAATAATGTTAAGTAAATATTTATGATTAGCACCATTTTTAACAAACATTGTTGATTTAATTTTTTTAACATTCTATTATATAGCACCAACTGAGAATTTTTAGTTTTTTGTTTGAGATTTTTATTATTAGATTTTTTTGGCAAATTAAAATTAAAGTAAAATTGCGTGCCAAATTGGCTTTCATTAGGAAGCAAATTAAACATGTGAGTTATAGACATGTAACTATGGTTAATGGTGTAACTCGTTTAAAAAAACTTTGAAGTAGAGGCGAAAAGGATTTATATAATAAGGACTTCAGGAAATTTTTTTAAGCATACTTTTAAAAACCCTTGATTCCCTTTATTTTTTTAAAAATCATTATTTGCTCAGAAGATTTTTGAAACCAACACTTGAAAGCTTAACTTAAAGTGATAAAAAAAGAAACTGTAGCAGGTTTTAAAAATGCGGCTTACTCGGCTATTTTCAGGAAAATAGTTTTTTTAGTATTATTTAAAAAAAAAAAAAAAACTATCATTATAATAACCAACTAAAAAGACTTGCGAAATCTATACATCTGCCAGCATGTTGTCTAAATATTTTCACAGTAATGCCAGCGTCATTTAAAGTTTCACAGCTATTTCAGACCTTTTTTTGTTAATTTAATAAAGATTTTAGGTATTCCATAAAATACGACAAGCACTTGCCTTAAATAATAATAATATGTAACTCATGATTTTATCCCAATCCTCATTACGAAAATAAAGATCATTTATTTAGCGCCGAGCTAGCATGCAGTTTGCTTAAAATGCACTTACTAACACATGACTATTGGACTGGTTAATCTTTGCTTACGAGCGGCTAGGCAGCCAACCCTAACCCTAAGAAGTTCAACTAGGTCTGTGCAGACCTTTAACGTAAGGATTATGGTACAACTTTAATGTTTTGGTTATGAGCGTGGAATCCGTCCATGATTTCTTATAGCTAACTGCGGTGAACAAAATAAGCCTAAAGTTAGACCACTTATGTGTTTATATTTGGTTTTATTCGTGTTTTCAAACGAAGTGGTTCATATGGATCAGTCAGGTGTCTGTGCAGACCTATGTATGATATGAGCAGCGAGGCAGGCGAGTGAAAGTGGTTTTGTTGTGTGTGTGATGAACAGTGTGACCAGATTTTCAAGTAAAGTTCAAGCTAAATCACGTTTAAAAAACAGCTAAAAAGTGCTAAAAACAAAAACTTACAGCCAAAAATTGAGCTACATTTTTTTATTTGTTTTTTAAAAAATTTCTTTGTTATTTAGACATTTCGCATAATAGGAACGAAACGTTTTTGTGCTAAAAATATTAAAAAGAAAATTTGTTTTTAAAATTTTGGTTTTATTTACGAAAATTTGGTAGACCCATACCTTCAGTAAGAAGAAAAATAATATGTGTTCATATACATATGCATGTACAAGAGCTTTTTTTAAAAGTTTTTTGAAGCAGGTGTTAATTTGCTGCCTGTTTTGGTAAAAAAAAACTAATTTGTAAGATATGTATTAAAAAAAACAAAAAACGAAAATTTGTTTTAGATATACATAAATACTCAACACACTTTGTTCGTTAATTTTTTTACAAAAACACGTAAAATTAAGTAGTAATTTATTTACAAACTTTTTCCATAACTACAAACACATGAAAACAATAAAAAATCGAAACAATAAGATTACATTTACACGATGCAATTTTTTTAATATTCCTTCAATTAAATTTTTGTTTGTTGACAAAACGAGTATAAAGAGACTACTTTTCTACACAGTTCGTTAAAAATCGAAAATTTTCATTCAAGTTACATAAGTACATATATATATATCATGAAAAATGCCTTTACTCATATAAATTTTGTTCAAGAAAAGAAAAAAAGATAGTCTTTAATGTAAAAAAGTTGCATTGTAAGAAAGCATTTTTAACCCTTCTGTGACATCCTTCCTTACAGCCCTTCCACTTACATCCTTGGTACAGCTGTACCAATATGTAATTTACATTAAAAACATGGTATTTTACATTAAAAACAGAACTTTTTGCATGCTTTGAATCACAAGCCTCTTATTATAATTGGTTTTTTGTATAAAAAAAAATTAAAGTGTTCCTCGATTGCTCATTTACAGTAACAACATCGTTGGCCTTATTGCAGCAGCTTTGTCCATTTTTTCTCTCAAAATACGTGTAGTGCTATTGTCAAAACGAATAAAACGGTTAATATAGTGAAACCTCTGACGTGTCATAGTAGTTCAAAATATAGGAAACCAATCTCTTTTCCATAGCTCAGCAGTATGACGATAAATAGACTTGTGGACACCTGCAGCAATCAGAAGGCCAAAGAATGCGTAAATTTCATTGAGTATAACAGTCATCCATTTCCTGGGCTGAGCGAGAGGTTTCTTCACGTTCATGTTTCTATAAACCACTTTAGCTTCTCTATTTGTTTTTCTGACAATTATGTCTACCATTTCTTTGGTATTTATCTGTTTGAAGATTTCGATGAGAGAAAAGCTTTCTAGACATTCCAGTGGGCCACTTTTTTGACGAAGGATATTATGTTACCGTATTTTTGTTGATGGCGGAGGCTTTTGGCACCATTTTGTCCCATCATTAGCTGTGAAGAATTTAGCATTGTCTTCTTCAAGTTGTAAAGCTTTAAAATTCAATATCTTCCTCTTCATCATTATCCACTTCTGGGCTATATTCGATATGGACTTCTGATTCTTCATCTGAAGTTCCTTCCTCATTTGAGAAATATTCAGGGCCTTCATCTGAATCACCAGGAAATGGTTCATCGTGATAATTAGACTCCATATTTTCCTCATCATCATGCGCCATATATGTACAAAGCTAATTTTTCAAACCATTCCTGCTGTTCTTTTTCATTCATTTGACAAAATCTTCTTGAAGTTAGTATTATATCTACCACTTATTCAGCCTCGGCTGGCATTTTATTTCGCTGTGAATCCATCCCAAGCCAACAACAGCTACTTTTATATATATTTTATACTTAAGCATTTTTTTTTTTATAGAATCGCGTTGTGACATCGTTCATGGTACAATTGTACCAAGGATGGCAATGACGTATAAACATAAGTTTGCCTCTCCCCACCGATATTTGGGACACATAAATACGAAATAAAATACAAAATTTTACTCTCAAATATATAGTTGAGGCATTTCTAAAAGTTAAGCTCTGAAAGTTGATTAGTAATATCAAAAATTCACTTTTAAAATCCAAATTGGTACAGCTGTACCAAGGATGTCACAGAAGGGTTAAAAATATTTTTATTTGTACATGTGTGTCTAAATATGTATTTAAAACCAATGACTGTAAAAATGAAAAAATAAAAAATATTATTATTTTTTTAACCCTATCCATAAAAATAATAATTATCGTTATTAACCGTTTTTATTTAAATTAAAAAGTGACCGTCCTGCTAAAAAAAACTAAATTTACAAAGAACATGATTTTCAACAAATATAGTTTAATACCATCAAAAAGATGAGCTTTACTTGACCCTACGATGTTTCATTGTGCCTGCTTTTTTCTTGAAAAATTATTTCGGTCCTGTTTGATTTTATTTTTTAAAAAAATAAACTTTAAAATTCTTATTAAATAAAAATATTAATATAATAATTTGTTTCAACGAAAGACATAAGTGTTTTACATTTTTGAGCAATACTTAAAAACATTTTTTAATTAAACCAAAAGACAGAACAAATGTTTGTGTCGCATTTGCATTTTTTCTTTAAAATTGCCGCATTTAAAAGTATTTGTTTTGGAAAACAAATTCTTACTTTTTTTATTGTAATACCATACCTTCCTTATTTCTTTGTTTTATTGAAGTTTTGTGCTGTTTCACGTTTTTTAAATGTCGCTAGAAGTAAATTATTAAACAAAACAATGGTTCGGAAACTGTAATGTTGTAAAATCGAAGGAAATTTTAACCAAAAAATATAATACGACAAATTTTTAAACTTTTATCTAGCTCCAAAAACTACGAAAAAAGGCTAAATTCAATTTCGAAAAAAGCTAAAAAAGAAGCTAAAGGCTAAATGTAAATATTTCGGGCTAAATGAAGAAAAATAAAGCTAAATTTAGCTCCAAAAAAGCTAATATGGCCACACTGGTGATGAAAAACCGTCACTTACGGCATTTCAAACATGCTCATCAGAAACTTGAAGGGTTTTTTTTATTTGAGGAGCCCATATAACGATTGATGAGCAATTGTTCGCGTACCGAGGTCACGCTTGATTCAGTCGAAAACGGCCAAATACGGAATAAATTTCTGGTAAATATGTGACTCCCATTCAAATAACCCACTGCAAGGAATAATGTATGCCAAAAAAAGGCAAACGTATCCCGTGCGGCTCTATTTGGAAATAGCTAAGAAATATATTGGTTCTGGAGGAACCTAACATGCAAATAATTTCTTCTCGTCTTTTGATTTGGCTAAGGTTTTGATAAAAAAATGGTTGGCACATGTAAGAACTAAGCGCAAAACAAAGCCTACATACCGAAGATAATGTATAATCTAAAACTCGATGTATTCAGCACATTATTCGCTTAGCACAACAATATCGCACTATGCTTGTACTTCCAAGAAAGAAAAAATCTGAGGTTCTTATCTTGTTTTAGCTCTATAATTTGGCCGTCAACTCATCGTCATTTTTGAGTACAATATGTAGAAGCACAGAGTGGTTACCGTGGATCAGTTGTTGGCTGATACAGTTGTTAACGGGGTACAAAGCGCTGGCCGTTAGATCTGTTCTATACCATATAGATGTGGCGGGCTTTGCTGCATTTGTTATTATTGGCTAATTGGACAAGCCAAGAGATTAGACCAAAAACTTGCCTTGTTTTTGGTTACTGGCATACATACATACATAGGACAAAAATCTACAAACCCTAATGTAAGAGGTATTCAACACTCTAAATTGACAATGGCGATTTCTGGTTTTAGGTTTGCCTTTTTTTATGATTTTTTTTTCTTTTATTCTACTTAAATTTAAAAATCGACGGTTCAATGTTTTTCGAAACGAGCTAAAAGCCTACCCATAAATGATAAACCGGTCCAATAAGTTTGCTATGCAACTCGACCATCACGCTCACTATGCTATAATAATGATATTTTGGCTAGAAAGTTAAAAAAGAGTACCTTAAAAGTATCACAATATAAGTCTTGTATTTTTTTCCTCCCTTTGGAGTCCAAGTTTTAAAAACGACAAAAAAGTATTTATACATTTTCGAGATCCGTCAAGTGCAATATAATTATGTTTACGTTATTATTAGCTTACACTGGTAAATCAGTACCTGTTATATATACGGATACTTTGTTATCAGTCTAGAACTAAAAAGTTTTCAATCGAAACTGAGCTATGCGATCGACAAAAATCCGTATGATGACAACTAAAACACAAGTTTTTTAAAGTTAATTTTTTTTACAAATTTTTCTTCATTTATTTGTGGCGCAAGTCCACTTATAAAATTTTTTTCTGCTGGAAAGAACTATTATTTTCAATCGGTGATAGAAATTTGAAAAAGCAAGTTTTTCCGACGCTATTAATGTGGCATGTACTTTTATCATAATAATTTTTTTGATCAGTAGTAAGAAAGAAATTTATTTTTTAATAACATCGATATTTTCTCAAAAAAAAAAGTAAGCTTTTAGACACATAGAAAGAAAAATAATAAAGGTTTTAGAATCGTAAACGCCTTTTATTTTTTTTTTTTCATATTTTTATTATGGAATCTTTGAAAATGCGAACTAACAATAAGTAATTGATATTAGTCCAGCCAGAACAGGACTAAAATTTAAGCCAGTGTGTCAGAAACATTTATAGTCCAGATACGGGTGTCTGGAATGCAATGTTTAATTTTTATTAACTTGCCAGTGATAAATAAAATGGAGGACATTGGTGCTTATAAAAATAAAAATATGCTTTAATAATTCATATTAACTTTTCTTAGCATAAAACCTATTTGTGAACACTTTTGTGACACCCCGCTATGTATTTCCATACAAATTCCACAAAGGACTGCTAAGACCTAGTAGTACCTGATAGTGACAGAAAATGTGTAAACCTCGTAGGGTTAAAAAACAACTTTTTACTTTTTCGTTTCTATGATTAATTCTTATTAAATTAATTTGTATTATTTATTTTTTTTTGCTTAATTTCAAATTTTCATAAAGTTTTAAACTTAAAGTCTTGTTTTGCTTTTTAATAAATTTTAACTTAAAACGGGATAAACGAAAGGCAATCGTCCAGTGTGTGATCGTACGTCTAGATCGATCCAAGAAACTAACATCGGTTCGAATCATTGCCCTGTTGCAGCAAAAGCTCGCAACCGTTTGTGTGTATCAAAAACGTATCGAGATGTTAAGTTGTTAAAATAAAGTCCGAAAATTCAGCCAAGAAGTAAAGCATCATATTGAAAGCTTTGGTCACATTATCCTGAAAAGATGAAAAAGATAATTCATTAACTGATACAGATAGTGTGCTGACGACATGGAAAAATCGATTTTTACGCCTGTTAGTATCTGATAGTAGCAGCGATGAAGGTATCACAGAATCAAACCCAGAAGAAGGTATTGAGTTCATACACTTAAAAAATTATTATAGTAACTGACTGTAAGTTATTAAGGAAGTGTTCCGTAAAGTTGTTTTTAAATGAAAAACAGGTAAATTTTAATACAAAATTTTTTAAACTGGTTTCAAAGGATATTCGGAGCTTCAACTAAACAAAAATACTTATTCCAGTTGAAGTTTATTTTTTCAGTAATTTTTCAGTAATACTTAAATTTGTTATTTTTTCTGATACTTTGTGTTTTGTTGTAAATTACAGAAAATCTAGTTAATTTTAGACGAGTACTTTAGTTAATTTGTTCGTGCCTGAATTTAAATGAAATATTTTTTTTTTTAATTTTAATGAATGTCTGTTGGAGAGTTTTGAAATGAACATCCAGTTATTTTAAATAGATTTCCAGTTGGCTTTACATAAATTATTTTTTTGGGTGTACTACCTAGCCAGAATGAAGACGAAGTAACAGTTACCCGGTTTAAGGTAACAAGGAAACAATGTAGAAAGAGACGATGCATTGCCAACTAAAGTGTTAAGGACCGGAGGAGATACGCTCATTAGGCGAATTCATCAGCATATTTGTACAATCTGAGTAGAAGAACGTATGTCAAGGAATGAAACATCAGCGGTTGCAAGATTTTTTCTAGCGTATTGTGTAAAAGATTATAGCTTAAAAACGATGAAATAATTAGGGCGTATGCGGCTTTAGACCTAGCAAAGCCACCATCGAACAGATATGCGCACCACGCCAAATTCTGGTAAAGATTAAAAAAACATCTATTCGTCGACTATAAGGCCGCTTTCGATAGCTCTATAATTACAAAAGTAAATTATCTTGCATCATGTTTTCCTTGATAAACGCTTCCTGAAAATTTTAACTTTGAATGTCCATACGAATTGTTAGTTGTTAATGTTGAAATAGCAAGGCTTTTTAATATTTCTAAAAACGAAGCAAAATCGATGCTTGCTTATGTATAATTCTAGGGAAAAGTAAAATATTTTTACTTAATTCGTATTCATACATACATACATATATAGACACAAAGTTTCTTAAATTTATTTAGATTTGTATGGGAATAAATATATTTTATTAAAACAGGGGTTTAATAATTTTGCGTCAATAAATACATTCAACCATCACTTTAGTCTTACATAATGTAAAAAAATATTTTCTTTAAACAGCTAGATAAATAGTAAATAAAATAATTTTCTAATCGTTTCAAAACTTAGAAACAATATTAAAATAATTAAAAATAAAAAAAACCTCACAAATATGTAATGAAAAACTATAAAGTTATAAAGCTTTACCGCAAAATTAGTAAAACTTTTTACTTCTGTTGATTTGTATGTGCGCGTGTGTGTGTGAGTTTGGGTCTTTCTCTCTATATTTTTTTGTTGCTCCTATACTTAGGAAGTTGTTTCTTTTTCACTTAAGATGTGCCATAAATAATATTGTCCTAACACTTTTAATGTGTTAAAGAAACCAAAAACAAGTTATTTGTTTCGTTATGATCTTTTTGCTTAAGTTTCTTGCCAACAAATTTTAATAAAAGTAAGAACGTAAAAAAGAAGAACTCAAAAGAAAAAGTTTTCTCTACGTAAAGTTATATTTGATTATGAACCACAGCATATTAAATTGTATTTAATATAAAAGTTAAAAAAACTAAATTTCTTTTATACATTTTAACACATGGTTTAGGAATCTTTACTAAAAAAATGTAAAATTATATAAACACATATTAATACATATTCTTGTAAGTTCATGCTTGGACTCTTTCATTAAGCCATTCAAATTCAAACCTTTTATTTGTTGAGCAAATCTTCCCAAATTTAAATTTTATGATGTGTGTCTGTTTATCACACATGTGTTCATCCCTACAAGCAAATGAAAGATATGTATTATCTTTGAAAATATTTTCAAAGATTTAATAAAAATTGTACTAATAAAATTATATTTTGAATTTTCCCTCATAGAATATAAAAAATATCGAAAATTCAAACTAAGCTTTGAAAAAATTTTTAGAAAAAATAACATATAAATCTACCAGTTTTTCCGTTTCTAAAATAAGATGTGTCCATTTGAAAGTGCACATATTTCAAATACTTAATTCACCGTGTCACAATGCTTGTACTTTTTCGAAAAGAAAAGAGCACATTTTGCCAAAAAAAGCTAACGCACTGCTTAAAATAGCAGTAAGGTCTTTTAAAAACCCATTTGTAATTATTAAAGTTTAAATTAACATTTATAAAAATTCCACTTTTTTCTTCTATATAATTAAATATAAACAATAAGGGCACTTAAAACATTGTAAATTTTTACGATACAAAGTATACAATAAATATTTCCATCAATAAGGGCGAATTTTTGGAAAAAAAACTTCGCCCTTAAAAAATTCAACATTTTTTATAATTAAAAAATAAAAAATTTGACTTATTTTAAAAAAGAACACGAAATGTTACACATTTTTTGAGAAACGAAAAACACCATAAATTTACAAATACATACGTTTACGTAACATTAATTTGAATTTCTTTTAGTTTATTACTCATACGCAGTAACGGACATACTTTTACTGAAGCGTGATTTGAAAATAAAAACTGAATAGGCCAGCAGTGGAAAAATATTATTATTATTTTACACCACATACGCGGTAGGTATATTATGCTCTTGCGCAGATGTTTAAAGCGTCTTAAAATAATGGTCTGCGACCCACCTTCGAGTATACCGATCAACTCATAAGCACTTTCTTAATCGATTTAAGCATGTCCGTCCATTCGTCCGGCTGGGTTTTCTTTTATATTTTATTACAAGTACAGTTCGCAATTTAAAGATATTCCAATTATATTTTGCACCAATAAGTTTTTTGGCACTGACACAAAGTATGTTGTTTGTGATATTGAACGGTCTATTTTTTGGCATAGCCTTAATAAAAGTGTCTTCCAGGAATAAGCGTTCTGGGCTATAACCGGCTCAAATGTAACTGAGTCTTAACGAAATTTCGCAAATGCATCTAGTTTTATGTTACCAACGACAGTTAAGCACTAAGGTTTTGGAAATATCATTGCTTCTTATAGTATTTCTTCGGCTGTCATCAAATTTTTAAAACGAAGAATATTAATATTTTAAAATAATAAAACTTATACGATCGCTTATTGTAATAAGTAAATTTTAAAACATTAAAAAATTTAAGTAAAAATTGTTAACAAAATGTACCAGATCAAAAATGATTTACCTTTTGTTTTTGCTATTTTTGTAGTTTCTTTAGCTTTAAACAACAATTTGTTTGCTTTTTTCAGTCTTCGCTGCACATAACATGATCTAAAACTATGTTCGTATCTTTATTTTAAAATATTACACTTGAAATGTACCAACACGTTTGGCTTAAAACAAAGTATCTTCTGAAAATTAAATGCATTATAGTCTCATAATTAGTTTCCACCCAAGCAATACGTTTTCGGGCATTTCAGTGTTTACTGGGTTATTTCAATATAAGAAAGTATTTGTAATATTTTGTTGTTATTCTTGCTGCCGTCTTACGTAATTCAGTAATAAATCATAAGAGTGAATAAATCATTAAGGCAACATTTTCAATTGACATATACATAAATGACACATTTTTACATACGTCGTACAAACTTACATTATTTAAGTTAACATGTTTATTTAAGGTAATATGTTTAAATTAATATGTTGGTACATTTAAATAAATACAAAAAGAGAATTTAAGTATGAAACAATTGTAAAAAAAATTTTTAAAGTTCTGTGTTTTTTTCACCAAATGTCTTAGCTTAACACAGTTTAAAATTATTTAAAAAAATTTTTATTTTACCCTTCATGTATTACACTGCTAGTACGTTGAGTACCCATATATATATAAAAATATTCAATTCACATATCGCTACCTTAATATACAAAGGCCCTAAGCCAGACTTTTTTATAAGCCCAGATTTTTGTTTATTTCGGTAAACGGTCTGCTTACATACAAAATAAGCAAAAAAAAAAATAGTCGACTAAAAAAATACCGGTTAGGGACTTTCTATATTAAGGTAACGATATTTTTGTTATATTTACGAATAGAGATGTCTGAAAACAATGACAAAATTATATTATCTTTCACAAACAATTTGATTATTCCAAACATATTAATGTTTGCTGCTGCAATTATAACTTTAATTTATTTGCCTTTCGTTAAAAAAAATAATTTGAAAACCACAAAATCAATTTCCCTCACCTAAGTTGTCTGTCATTATGTTTCTGTAATTAAAATTAAACTTTTTTATTTTCATAATTACAACACAAAGGTCGACACACAAAAACTGTTAAATAATTACTTTTTTATTTTCTCCGAATTTTGAATGTAGTTTTTAGTCTTATAAAATTCCTACATCCTGGCTTGTTGAATAAAAATCGTTACCACCTTACTAAACATGAAATTATATACAGGCATATTCACTACTTTGTACAGGCAAAGCTCGGTATAACGAATTTTGCTTTAACTAAAATCATAAACATATAACGAACAGTAAAGTTTTTGACTGAAAAAATATGTAAAGAAAACCAAGCAATCAGACATTATATAGTAAAAAATATGAATGTCCAATAAAATAAGGAAAAAAGTGAGAAAAAGAAAACATCTTTAGAACATATATTTATTTTTTTTTTAAAGCTTGTTGTAAAAAATTTTTGTAATGCTTTCTTCAGTTTTTCTAAGCTTTTCTGTTTCAATTCTAAATTTATAATTGCTCTTCTTTATTCCATTATTTTAAATATGTTTAAGCATTTGTGAAATAACAGAGTCGAATAGAGTTCCCCTGATCATGAATATGAAATCGATAAAGATGAAACAAATGGTGAACCTGCAGAATTTTAAATTGTTACTGGAACAAAAGTAAGTCAGACTGATGCAATGGAATGCTTTCAAAGCTTCATTAAACTGCATCAACGAAACTTCTGGTAAAAAAAGTCTGCAATTTAGCCGAAAAGTTTGTTTTGTGTTAAATCAATTTGTTTATTTTTATTTTCTGTTTTTAATAATAAATTAAAAATATTATTATTATGATATTTATTAACTGAAAGATTTTTTTATATTAATAAAAAGATAGTTTTAAAAACTTCGCGATACATTGAGTTTTTCAGGACAACAAATTGGCCTGACATTATATTATTCGTTATTCTGAGCTTTGCCCGTATTTGAAAAAAAAAATATTTAGAACTAATTATAATGGGTGGGTTACAATTTATGTTATCATGTGTGTTATATTGTAACCAAAATATAATTTTTTGTCTAAAGAATTTAATTTTTAATGACAAAGTTTTTTTTTATACCATTAGAAGTTTTTTAGAAAAATAAGACAATATGCCAATAACGTATGATTACACATACTATTTTAATATTCTGCACTCATTTGAGTGGGCATATCAGAATTGATATTAACATCATCTATTATAATGTTGCTACTGATAATGATAATTGTGGTGATAATGACGACGATTATAATCGCAATACTAATATGTAATAATAATAATAACGATGATAATAATAATGGCATGAAAATTGACAGTATTATTGTCATGTTTGTGCCACCTAAATATGAAGCAACTAAAGTTGTGTGTGTTTGTGAAGGCTGCTCGTAAAGTTTTATTGAAATGTGTAAAAAATATGATACAACTTACTTGTTGGTTGGGTTTATTGAGAGAAGTATTCCAAATTAAAAGATGTGAATCTGCTATGCAAAAACATCTTATACTTGGATCTGGTCGAAAATGAAAATATATTTATTTGTCAAAACTATTTCTTCTTTATTTACAATATTTTTAAAGAAACACACAACGAAGTTAAACAAACATATTAGGTGTTTTAACTAATTAAATACCAAATATAAAACTTAGTGCCTAGAGTTTTTTTTTTAAGTTATTTAATCATATTTACGGCCCTTCTCACAAAGTTCGATTGTTGAAAGAGGTAATTGCCTCGCTAATGATTTTCACTGGATTTTAAATAAAGAAACACTGAAGCTGAATATATGTATTGTAATTCAAGTTTTTTATCTATCCAATGTTCCTTATATTAAAATTCCTGGTAAATAAACTGCATATGTTTTTTAATAAACAAAATGCTCACTTTGAAAACCACTAGAATGTAAGCTTTTAAAATGTATGTATATAAAAATTTTAGTATGTTGATATACTGACGAAACTAATACCACGCCAACTAAGTAAAATGGAGTTATCTATAAATTGCGCGGTAAGTATTAATTCTATAACAATGTATTGATTACATTAAATGTAATTGATAATAATTGTAATAGATTTAAATAAAATAATATGTTTAGTTTAGCGGTTTTGGGCTAGTGGCGATAACAGCGATTATAATTTAACAGGAAGTTTAACTGTAAGTTAGTCAAAATTGCATTTCACAAAGCATGGTTAGCATTTAACCGGCAGAAATTTTTCAAAAAGTCTGTTAAATTTAACTGAATAAAATCTTCCGGTTAAATGCTTTTACTAATATAAAAATAAAAAAGAAAATGGAAAGACAAAAATAGCATTTACATTTTTGTAATGTTTTCAATATTACAAGCTTTAAAGCCAAAAAGGAAAAGTTTTCACGCGAAGGGAGCATTTTTCTTTACCTTATGCAGAATTTAGACAAAGGTTTAGGCTTTTAAAATCTGCAGCCGAATATGTTGTAAATCATTTACAGAACAATTTGAAGTCTGCAACATCTAGGTGAGATGCGTCAGTAGTATTATTGATAAATGTTTCTAATAATTTTTTTATTTTCTATTCATAGAAACTATTTTAAGTAAAAAATTTATTTTAAATATATATTTCTCTTGCGTCAAGAAGTGCTAATAATTTTTGCATAACTTTTTTTTTTATTCTTTTCTTTCATTGCACGATTTTTCGTAAATAATAAAAACAAGTATTACCATACTTTTTCTGTACGATAATCTGTACGAAAATACTGACTTTCAGTTGAAGTTATTTTTGTCAGTTATTTTGTAGGAAAATTTGACTTTGTTAAATTTTTTTCTGATACTTTGTGTTTTGCTGAATATGACAGAAAATCTAGTTCATTTTTAAAGTTTTTATATGCTTAGTTTTTTAATATATGAACAATTTAAAGAAAATTATCAATAATTTTCGATAATTATTACTACTTAGTAAGTGTTCACGTACACAAAAAATTAGCAACTAGAAAGCCAAAAAAGAGCGTAAAATGTTTAGAAACAAAAATGTTTCTGATAATTTCTACTAGTAAAAATTTTATTATCAGAAATTATTAGTTGTGTTCAATAACTTTCCAGTAATTACTAGCAACGAGAGAGTAAAAAGAAATTTTTTCAAAATTGCTCTCAAAAATATTAAGAAGTAAATGAACACTTTTACAGTCAAAACTTGCAAGCAAATGTATTTTGTTATTGTAAACTTATAAAAATTTAAAACTTAAATTTTTTTTCAAAGCATAATGACAGAAAGACTGTTTGAATAATTTCTGATAATAAAATTTTTACTAGCAGAAATTATCAGAAACATTTTTGTTTCTAAACATTTTACGCTCTTTTTTGGCTCTCTAGCTGCTAATTTTTTGTGTACGTGAACACTTACTAGTAATAATTATCGAAAATAAGTGATTATTTTCTGTAAATGAACACACCTATTATGCTTTGAAAAAAAAAATTAAGTTTTAAATTTTTATAAGTTTACAATAACAAAATACATTTGCTTGCAAGTTTTGACTATAAAAGAGTTCATTTACTTTTAAATATTTTGAGAGCAATTTTGAAAATATTTCTTTTTACTCTCTCGTTGCTAGTAATTACTGGAAAGTTATTGAACACAACTAATGTCTGAATTTTAATGAAATATTGTGTTTTTATTTTAATGAATATCTGGTTGGAGGGGATTTAAATAAATGATCGGCTTTTTTAAATAACTGGAAATTTTACATAAATAAATATATAAGTGTATAGACGTTTTCCTTTTCGATTGATAGTAATAGGCTGAATTCCAAAACGCAGTTTGCTTTGTAATACAAATTTTCAACTTCGTTCCTTATACACTCCTTACAATTTTGACAAGGTTTTTTGCTTCCAGCACATTAATATAACTGTAAACACTCATTAGGAAGTAGAAGATATTACCAAAAACCTCATCTTTGCTTTCAGGGAAAACTTAAAATTTTGTGATGCAAAGCAAACTGCGTTTTGGAATTCAGCCATACTTCCCATATTTATTTAGTCTACATGTGTTTTGGTCACATTTAAAAGATACATGATAAGCAAACATACATATGCGTACATATATGCCTTGGTATATACTGATATTTATTTTATTAAGTGTATAAGTTTAAAAGTTCCCTTTAAATATATAAATGATGTTAAGTATTCGTGTTTTATTACATCATAACAGAATTAACGTCGAATCGGTAACGTAGCGTCAATTTATCATACAAACATTTTAACATTTTTGTATCATTATCTGTGCGTCCATTTAAAATCATTTACTTACAATCTATTTCTATTTAAAGCAATATGTTCATCTTAGTTTAACATTTTAACACAAGTATTTGATAAGACTTCGTGGTGGTTTGTGTCTGGTACTCTGTTTTGTGTTAAGCGACATTTATAGCAAATGTGTTTTAAGTTAATCTCAGGATACTTCTTTTTTATTAGGTTTTATTTATTTAATTTTATTACAAATTTTAATATATTTTTGATTTTTTAGTCATTTTAAAAATTTCAAAACTAGCACGCAATATTATAAAATTTAAATTTAGACTAACTTATGTGGTACGAGCAATCAACCCGCTATTTCGTAAGCGCACTTTTAAATATTATCTATAACAAAAAAGATGCTCAAACAAACTTAAAGCATAAAAAGCGAAATTTGCATAATTTTTTCCACAAATTTAGTCCAGAATATCTTATTTTCTATTTTAAAAATATATGCAAAATTGTAAAAAAAATATGAAAAATTTAATTTTCATTTACATTAGTTTCATATTTAACAAATCAAAAATTAAAAAAAAAAAACATTGAAGAAAACTACCAAAAATTTGAAAAATTACTTTCTGTCCCCTCGGTTGACTTCTGGCCTCAGTCGGGGTGTTTTTTTCATATTTATAGATTTAATATGTAAAAGCAGTGCAAAAATTAAAAAAAACATTATATATAGGACCTTTTGTTCACTTTGCTGACTTCCAAGCTCAAGATAAAAAATATAATAATTTTATATATATATGTAGGGAATAATCCCAATGCATAAAAAAAGTACCAAATATGTGAAAAAGTACCAAATAAGTAAAAAAAAGTATTAAAGTATTGTTCAACCATTTAAATACATACTTTTGACTTCAACCTTGGCCATTAGTCGTTAATTTGTATTTGTAATTTGAGTATTTTAAAAAAATTGACTTTTGCACACTTGTTTGGGTTTTGCCTTTTACAGGGTCCACAGCTTTTTTTTCATATTTGAACAAAAAAAAAATACCATAATAAAATGTTTAACCTTTTTTTCTACGTCTTAAGGTGACACAAATTAAAACTTAACCACATTTTTAATATAATAATTTTTGTTACTTTAGAGGTTATCAAAAGTTCCTTAAACGTAGCAAAATGTAATGCCTATACCCTATTCTGTTCTTTAGGGTATAAAATTAAAAAAAAGACATATTGTTTCTAAAACTATTGAACACAATTTGTCGACCGCAATGTGAATTGTGGTTCTTATTTTATTAGTTTAAAAGTTACAAAATAAACCTTAAAAGTACCAACATGTAGCTTGGACCCTTTTTTCTGACCCTATTTGCATAAAGTTAAAAAAGTTCCAAAAATTTATTTTACATTTCGTGAGACCTGTCGAATACAATTTAAGTTATGTTTTGACCTCTATTGTTAAAAAGTGACAAAAAGTACATTTAAAGTACCAATATGTAATATGGACCCTTTTTTCATTCCTTTAGGATCAGAAATTTCTAAAAATTTTTGAACCCTTTTTTATCTTTATTTGTTTAAAAATTACAAAAAGTACTAAATAAAACATTTTTGAACCGTTTTTTGCCGCTTCAGGTTGAAATTTCAAAAATACCGAATGCAATTCAAACTATGCGCAATTTGACTTATGTTTTTATCTTTATAAGTTTTGAAACTACAAATTGGACCTAGGCCCTATCAAAATTTAGTCTTTACCCTATTTTCCCACGTGGGGTCCAAAAGTTGGAAAAAGTGAAACACACGGATCCGCTTATTTTTCGAGTAAAGAACGACAACTTTTTAATTTGGTTTAAATCATGTATAGCTTAGAAGAAAATCTAAATGTTAGATTTTCTCTTGTTTGGCCCATTTTCATACCCTTTCGATCGGAACTTCCCAAAATGCCGTAATAATTGATCAAACATCATTACAAATTTCAAGTCTCTAGCGTTATGCGTTTGGGCTGTACGATTATAAAAGTGTCAATCAGTTAGTCACCAATCTAATTCCTTTATATATATAAATTTTCATTTATGAAAAATTAGACACTTGAGATGTGCGTACGAGACTGAGAAAGGCGGTATCATCAGCAAATGTTCACGTGTGTGAAGGATTGTTTGTTGGCATATCTGCTGTGTAAATCAAGTACAGAATTGGACCAGGAATACTCCCTTGAGGTACACCAGCTCCTATTATTTGAAAACAACTCAAATGGTTACCCTCTTTGATCATAAATTATCGACCGGTTACTTACTTACCTTTCTAATAAGTTAAAAATAGTGGCTGTAAGGTTGAGCTTTAGTTTATTTAACAGGCCTTCATGTAATACTTAATCGAAAGATTGAGAGGCATAGATCAAAAGCGCGGATTAGTTCTTCTTTTCCTAAAAGGAATGTGTTTCCAAATATTTTTATTTACACACATATAGAGGGCGTTTTTATAGAGGACGCCTGAGTAATTTTTTCCAAATTGTGGATGCTTTTGTTTGAAATATTTATGGCGCATTGCGTTCATTTTACGGTCAACATTTAAGCTCACGTTTATTTGAATAAATATTTTAATAAGTACAACTGCCATATCTAAACTGATGACTGACTATCTTTATTTGCAGGTTGAGACACAGTTAAATCTGAAAAAACCGAGTATTTGGTGTGGTTTTGTGGGCTGGTTGAATCATTGCTTCAGTCTTCTTTATAATCGTTGTTACTCAGAAAGTTACAGTCAAGAGTGACCGCTACGGAGCCATGATTAAAGACTTTTTTGCTAATCAATTTAACAATCATGACTTGCAGGAGCTGTGGTTTCAAGAAGACGATGCAATATGTCACGCATTTAAGGAAGTGTTTGGTAACCACATAGTTTCACATTAAGGACGCGTTAAACTCTCCTTTGGCGTTACGTTTCTACTTTCTGGAACTTTACTAAACCTTATTCTGAGAAAATTCTTTTACTTTTAAAGTTAATTTCGATGAACAATTGAAACTAGAGACCTGCATAAATGCCAGTATTTCGCAAAGTTGTGCATTCATTCTGAAATCGAGTCGTGCTCTCTATGTCAGACAAAATACTGAATTTTGGTATTGAAATACAACGCACACTTCTCTATTCATCATTCTTTGTTTAGTCATATGTTGTTTGTTAATTAAATCATTAGCAGAGTAATTCTCTGTTTTGAAACAGTTTTTTTGTTAAAATATCAACAGAGGGTCAGCATTTCTAGTTTACGAAATTTTGTTTGTAATTGGGATTAGATATTTTGTACTGTTCGCCAGGAGAATATGTAATATAATAAATCAATGAAAACCTACGATTTTTCTTTAAGTCTTACATTCAATTTCAAACAGTTAGTAAAAACAATTGATTCTATATATTTCACAACTACATAGAAATAATAATATTCTACCAAAAATTAAAAAAAATTAAGCCAAGATAAAATCTATTATAAAAAGTCAAAAACAAAAATAGTGTAAGGGACACTCATGAAAAATTATTGTTTTGAATTGTGACTGTTTTTGGTTTAGTATACGATATGAACTAAACCTACTTAGTGAACTAAACCTACATGCATTGTTTTAACTAAGTCTGTAACGGAAATAAATTTTACAAATAACATATTTTAACATATATGTGTCTATGTACATTAATGTATGTTGAGTTATAATTATTAGAGTCCAACCGAACCTTCGGGTTCGGAGTTCTGTGAAAAGTAATGTTCGGCCCATGTTTGGTATTTTCACCGAATTTACCCCAACACTGACTTAACTTTTTATGAAAATTTATTCTTTTAATTTATTAGTCGCAAGAACATACCATCAGTTTATAGTAATAAGTTTTTAATTTAAGAATTAAAGTTAAATTAGTTTTTTCCCGACCCGAGTGGAATGCATTTTCGAAACCTGTCAAACAAACAGTGCTAATGTTGCAATTCTTAAAATTTTCGTTTCGTTTCAAAAGACTTTGTCGATTAGTCGCAATGAATTCTCATTGAAATCGGAACTTAAGGGTTGATGGGTATAGGTAATATTATTCTAATTTTTTAAAGTTTAAAATAAACGCGTCTATGTTGATTTAATAAAATTGCTATTTTTTATTAGAATTAAATTGAGATATGGCATATAATAAAACAAAAAATTAAAAGTTCGGTTTTCGTTCTGGCCCGGTCGAAAAAAGATGATAATTTTACCAAGTTTCAGGTTCGAGCCAGGTTCGGCTTTAAAATTGCATGTTCGGTCGGGCTGTAATAATTATAATTATAAATATATATAATTATGACTGTATGTGTATCTGGTGAATAGACATAAATAAGTTTATTTTCTGTGACAATTTAACTGCTTATAGCCTTAAGAAATTTTGTGATTTGTTTAATAATTTATATCTTATCAGTTTAAATTTATGACTTTCTCATTTATTTAGTTAAAAGAATAATTCTAAATATTTAAAAAGCATTTATAAATTGTTAAAAGAAATTTTTAATACAAAAAATTAAAAAAAAGTACATTGCTTTATTTGTTCTGCCATATTAGTTTAACAGTCTAAAATTTCTATTAATATCTAAATACAGGGTGTCTGGTAGCAGGTTTATATTTTTAAATTTATATAAAAAACGTTATATTTGACACAAAGTTTTATTAAGAGCATTAAGCAAAAGAAATGAAATGCCAATTGTATTTTTTAAATAGCATATCGTTTAGATGTCTTCTGTCGATTTCAACACTATTTAAAATGGAGCCTTGAGTTCTGCGCCACCCACTGCAGTAATTTTGGTTCAATTGGGATGTCCCCAAAGCGACTGATCAGTGTTTAGAGAAAATTTTCCCGAATAAAATTCAGCTCTGGCTGTGTGTGCAGTCGCCACATCCTCTTGAAACCACGTCCGTGAAGAGTAGAATAGATAAGCTCGCAGGCTCGGCAAAAAGAATTCATGGCCACGAGAATTTTTAAAAAAAAAAGAGTATTCCAATTACCTCATGCGTGGGTAATGCACACAAAAAAGTTACTCTGGGGCAATGCAATGATTTTTGATGTTTCAGTCGTGGGTTGCGGGTTCTTTAAAGCCAGTAGGAGCAGTTTTGCTCGTTTATGTGGCCATTTAAATGAAAATCTGCCTCTTCGCTACCAAAAAATGGAATTTTTAGTGCGAAAACGCTCTAAAATTTTATGAATAATGGCTCTGAGAAGTCTCAGTGTGGCTGCTTTTTTTCGCATTTAAAGTCGGGGATTTACACGTAAACTGCTTTCAACCAGTTCAATGTTTTTGGGAGTGCTTGAAAATCGACTGAGGCCTGGTCGTGGGGCATTTATAGCCGAGGCAGTTGTGCGGAATCTCTGCACCTAAAGTCGAATTAAATGTTTCCTCGTTCCATCATGTTTTTGTCGAATACAAAACTTTGAACCAAATTGTTGACGTAAGAATAACAACTCTTAAAAAATGTCTCCACAGCAAACGCAATACTCACTCGACCACTGTGACGTCGTGTCTGACAAGTTTTCTCAAAACGCAATCCTGATATCGGAGAAAAGCAAAATTTTGTAAAGATTCAATTAATCAAACTGAGACAACAAAAAACCGAAAAATTAAATTTTTGTGATGTGAACATATTTTTTAGGTTTTTTCAAAAAGTTTTCCAGAAATTTCAAATTTAAAAGAATTGAAAAGAAGATAAAATTTCATTTGCATTTAAAACTTATGTGTGATATATTTTTTTAAGTCCGCAAAACTGTGGAACGGATTTTTAGCACCTCTACTCGTTTTTAATATCTAAAAAAGGATGTAAAGATTTTTGTTTTAGAAGGAAAAGCAGTGCATCACCGATTGTAGTTATCACAACTTGGTAACCACTTGACTTATATTGTCAAAAGCAACATGATAGGATTTACAACATTTTGCTCAAGCCTTACATATTTACATATTTGCCTAAATAATTCTTAAAAGTTTCGGATATCTACCTTTCGAATTGAAATTTTTTTTTGGAAAAATTAGAAAGTTTTACAATTTTAAAAATCAAAAAAAATTGAAAAATTGTGCTTTTTACCTTAATTTTGTTAAAGAAAACTCTGTAAAATTTTCGCTTTTTATTTTGGCTTTATATTTGTTTGAAACCGATGCATCGATTCTAACTTTTTTCATGTTTAATAAAATGATTTTATTAAATTTTACAATTGAAACCTTAAAATTTTCAAAATATTCTAGAAAACGACTTTATAGCATACACAGACGCACTTACATATGTACCGACACTTTGAATGCAGTTTCACCATCTTTAAATTCATGTTTTTTAATTTTTTACAATATGTATAATTTGTTTTATAAAAACCTTTGTAAAAGTTTTGCTCTAAAGTATTTTTCTTCAAAATAATTTGTTTATATTTCTTTATGTTGTTGTTTGCTGGTTTAAAGAGTTCATAACTTGTTTACACAAAAAAAGGCAGTTTTGCCTGTTGCCCTTTCCCCTGCCACCAAGTAGCTCAGGTGTTTTTGTTAAACACCGCCAGGATTTGTCTTCTTGTACAAAAGTTACAAGTTTCGCAGTTAATTATACTGTAATGCCACTAACCATTTTCATTTTATGGCAACATTTTTGGTCTAACATCTTTCTTCTTTTACTTTGTGTATGTGGATGTGCGTGTGTAAGGGAAATGCAAAAGTATTGTACTTTTGCTTACAAATTGCTTCTAGAAAACAGAAGCATCTTTCAAATGCATATACGTACATACACATGCATGCATTTGTGTGTGTGTGTGGTCTTAGCAAAATAATGTAAACTTTTAATTTTATATGAAAAGGTATTAAAGAAAATGTTTTTGCAACATGTGGTCTCTTTGGTAAGTTTTGTTTATACAAATTTTAAACAAAGAAAAGAGAGTCCTATAGGTATGTTTTTAAGTTTAAATGTAAGCATGTGTGTGGTTTAAGTACTTAAGAAATTTTGCAATTTTAACAATTTAACTTTTCAAAATAAATTAGCAACAGATTTTCACAGGAGATTTTAAATTTCATATATAAAAATTTGTTTTAAAATATATTATTATCTAATAATAATGGTAATCTTAAACCTTAAAATTTAATATGATAATATAATTGACTGTTTCTTAATTAAGTTAATTTCTTTTAATGGTATTAATGGTCAACCAAACGTTTTTCTCAACAAAAAAAGGAAGACAAATTATAGAGTTTAATTTAAATCATATTGGTTTAAAAATTCAGTTACAAATTGTTAGAGTCAGCAACAGTAACACATGTGCAGTTTAGTACATTATAGCCCAGCAGCAAATATTTAAAACATTAAATAAGATCTTTTGCTTACCGGAATGCATTAAATGAATCGCAGAAATTTGAAGTAAATTTCCCCGAAAAAAATTGTTTTAAAGTAAGTAAACGGAATTGAACAGTAATTTAAATTTCAACTCTTTTTGCAAAAGTTTATAAAAAGATAAAACTTTTTTTCCAAATTTGGCGCCTGATGCGGAAGCATTGGCTTATGCTATTAAATTTTGTAGTTTTTAAAATCGATTTAGCAAAATTCTAATCGATATTGAGATTTTAATTTTGGTTAAATAATCAAAAAAATTCTTCTATTAACTTGAATAACTTGAACAAGTCGAAATGATAGCACAATCCTTGCACCATGTTCACACATAGACCTTGATTGCGTGATTAGTACATTAGCGCAAATAAGGCATTTATTTAACTCAATTTGCTTTACAATATTTCAATTAATTAATTGAGCAATTAGTAATAAATTGCTTCACTAATGAGTTAAAATGGAAGTGCAACCCCGCTGATTTAATAAGAACTGTGTTCAGTTAGTATTAAAGCTTCAAAGCTTTTAACAAGTATGCCATTGTGAAATAATAAGGTGACCTCGTCTCTACAGCAACAACTTCTTGTACAAATTAAGCATGTATTTTGTTGTTGATAAATTCTAGCTAAAATGACAAAAATTTTGATATCACACATACGGTATACACAACCATAACTTAACAAAAAATTTCCCAATCTAAGCTGTAAAACATATGGCGTAAATAAAAGTCAGCTGGTAAGTTGCTCTTATCTTGTTTAATATACCTTAAAAATGAAAATAATGAGTAAGCCTAATTAATTGTGTGGGAACAGAAAACTTAACTGCTCAATTTAAGCTTGAAAATGCAGGGTTTTTTTCATATGAAAATTTTATTTAAAAATATTAATTTATTTAAAATATACATATGTACGTATAAAATTTTATTTGTGACCTGCTTTTACATATGTAATTTACCAACTAACGATTCTGTACAAAAAGAGTTTCTCATAATTTGCGGGCAGTATCAGAATTAGCCAAATTCTAATCGCTGGGATGAAAGAACGCGTATACAAGAGAATGTGTTCTAAGTCAATCGAAGTAACGAGTATTGGAAGAAGGCATGGTATTAAATAAAGGACGAATTAGGAAAAACTTTCTTACCACTTTTTCTTAAACAGTTTTTAAACTTTTTGACGTATGGCCGAGTATTGCCACAATAAGTTATCACGTCTTACATCCAGCCTAATATCTTAAATGTTTTTCGGTCAATGCCCACTTCAAATAAGTCAGTTAAATTCAACTTAAATTATCTGTAATAGTTTGGCCAAACTTTAGCAGCTCATAATAGATTGGGCCCTTTTGGTGTCACCCTATATGGAGAATTACCTTAGTTCCATGAAGGTTTGTCTTCGGGGTTGATTCGGCTGATTAGCCGCGCTTTACTTACCATCTTTTAAGATTTCAGTTATCGCAGTAGAACCAGTGGTCAAGTTATGATTAAGTGAAAAAACTATATCTTTCGACATAAATTTTTTTGATATAAAATTTTCTTTCTTCTAAATAATTTTTGCATTTTCAAAACACTACAAAATTGCTGTTCGAGTAACTTAGAATTATTTTGCAAGCTCTTGCTGGGTTAAGCGTTATCTTAAGTTAATTTATGATTGATTGGCATGTATCATAGACGGGTTTACAAAATAAGGTTGTTTGAAAATGCATCACTGCGCTGCATCATGACTTTTAGGGTAGCAAGAAGCATATTTAAAATGCACTAATTTACCTTGAAAATGGTTTTTGACAAAAATATAACTAAAACTGTAGCATTTTTAACGTTTTTCAAATTTTTTTTTGTTTTTTTTTTAAGTTTTCAGTTGTGTCGCAGTGCAGTGATGCATTTCCGAAACAAACATAATAAAACTAATTAATTAATATTTGTTGGTCTGTATTTATTTTTGGCAAAAAATTTTTTTAGTTTTTATTACTTTTTGTATTGAAATTTCGAAAAAAATTATATGTTGTCGAAATAAAGGATTTTGACAATGATCGAATAGTGTTAATTTGGCAGTGATGATAGCGAATAAGAATAAGTTACGGGATTCAAAAATAACAGGAGTTTTAGAAAATCGATCGAGATGCTTTTGCAATCTTATGCTCAGAATTTCGTCTGCTTTTGAAATCCCTAATTGACATTTAAATCTGCAACAAAAAGCCTTCTTCATAAGTTATCGCAAAGCAAAAGCTGGCAAAGCAATTTTTAATATTAGATTCTCTTGCTCTCAATTGAACCCAAGCTCCATACAATATATCAGTTGTCACCAAAAAGGATGAAAGACTCATTTATTCCACAAGGTGGGCCAAAAGAAGTCATCGGATGTTGTTTGGCTCTAATTTTTTTTTTTTCTAAATAAAAAACTTTGATTTTCTTTTTTAATTATGTTTATTTGAACCTGTAGAATTTTATTGGTCAAGTCAAGATGATGATATCGGCCAAACGGGTGTCGTTACAACTTATTTGCTATTCGGGCCCATTTCATGGCATTTTTCATCACTTCGCCAAGAAGTTGGGGGGACAGATTCTCGCATTCGTGTCTAATGTTGCCTTCGAGGGCTTCCAGGGTCTCGGGCCTGTTAACGTAAAAAGGGACTCCAAAAAGCCCACAAGAAAAGCCTTGAACTTTTAAATTGGCCGATCTTGCGGGCCAATCCAAATCGCAAAAACGAGAGATGTGGCAACCCAGAGACGCCTCCTTCAGAAGCTCGGTTGTGGCTTGCTCAGTGTGTGCCATTGCTCAGTGTGTGTCGTTGCTCAGTCCTGTTAAAACCACATGTCCTCCGGTTCTAGTTTATGCGATTGCGGCAGAATAAACTCGGCTAACATGGCCCTATAGCACGCACCCTCCGCTGTTGCCATCTCGCCAGCGGCGTCCTCGAAAAAAATGGCCCGAAGACTACTCCAGCGTGAAAAGCGCACATGCAGTCACTTTGCGCGAGTGTAATGGCTCCTCGTGCATCATCGTGGATTTCGGTGCCCCAGAAGAGATACTTTTGCTCGTAAACGTACCTGGTGGATGAAAATGGGCTTCATTGCTTACTCTGATTTAGGTAGAAAAATCTTCAACTTCAGCTCCGAGGTTGAGGATATGGTTTAGGCGCAGGTTACATGCGTTTGGTAGGAAAATGCGCAGCTTTTTGATCAAGATTCACCTTGCGAACAACCGGCTGATGGCTATTTACGATGCACGGCATCTGGTCGACGTTTCTAGCGACAGCTCGACATTCTCGCCAACAGTGGCAATATTCTCGGTAGAACGGGGGCTCCGGGGCCGGCCACTCTTGGCAGCATCTCGTGTGGGCTCATAGTCTTCAAGGTTGGTGGCCAAACGTCGCAGTATTTGCGCAGTCGATGCCAGACGACCGGGGAATCGACGACGGAGTTCGTGCTGCGCCAACACCACAGACGATTATCCTGCGTTCTTGGGGAGTGTATCGCTCCATGGCTTATTAACTTCTATTCTACATTTGTCTAGCTTACAAATGTCAAAACAGGTTTGAAATCGGCCGCCATTTGCAAAAATAAGAGCATCTTCCAACAGTGTGATTTCTTTTGGCCCTCCTAGTATATTAATAGATTTAAGCAGTAAAAATATTTTTCAGACTTTTTTATCTTAATGTACCCATAACTTCAAAACTCTTTTTCTTCCCTATCTAAAACGAAGGGGCAGTTTCAGTTTTCATGAAGAAGCTGCTTTTCTTCAGCAACCTATTCGATCTGATCTAATATAACTTAATTCGAACAAATGTTTGCGCAAGCATGATGCAGTTAGTTGTTTCTCTTAAATCGATAACTTTTAAATTTAAGCTTATTTTATATTTTATGATTATTTTATATTTTATATTTAGCACAATTTATTTAATCTCTTCTATTTTTTATTATAATTATTTCCACATTTAGAATAACACACTTATATAAGTATGTATATCAACACGTAGCAAATTATTATTATTATTATTATTATTTCATCTTTAGTTTTGTAATAAAAATTTACTTTTTTACATCAGCACTTTATTCATTTTGTGTATATTTTAAATAAAAAAACTCAACAATTGATTTGAACCTTATACTATCATGTACTACTAATTGAATTAAACAACAGCAGCAACAATCACAGCACAACATAATATCATCAACATTAACAACAGCAACATCGACAACCGCAACATCATCTCAAAGTTTTAGGGGGAAAATCAGAAATAATTTTAAGTATTATTAAACACAATTGATTAAACAACAATTGAAATATTTTAGTGACTCCGCAGCAGTTGGCAAATACAGTGCGTTGTTGTTCCTTTACTTCCTTAATTTATTTTTTTTATTTTTTTAAAAATTAGTTCTTGTTTTCAAAATAACATGCAATCAAGGCAAATACGTAAAATCAATATTGAGGTTTTAAAACATTTTCCAAAAAATAACACAAATATAACGAACATATTTTAAAGCTTTTGTACTTAAAACACATATTTAAACTGAGCAAAAAATATTCAAAAATACTATAATGAAATGGTATCAAAACATTGTTAAATAGCGGAGAAACTAATAAAAAAACACAAATAACAAACAAAAACTGTTGTAATCGGAAAATTAAAATCAAAATGGTGGAAAATCGAAAACTGTTTTATGCAATTAGTTTAATATTATTGACTTGCTGTCAAGTTGTAACAATGATGCCTCATAAGGCTGCAAGTAGTGAGGGCAGTAGCACAACGAGCAAAACAACTATTGCAAGTAACAGCAATAATAGTGAAAATGCTAAAATCCTGCAGCATCGAAATAGTAACAATAACAAAATGCAAAACAACAACAACAAAAACTATAATGACGAAAGCGATTTTTTAATAATAGTGGCTGAGAGAAAGCAGGAAAAACATACAATAATTGCGAGTGAGGAAAACAAGGAGATGGATTCTAGACCAACAGACAATACTGATGATTTGATTTTTCTAGACAAACGACCAATTAACCAGCATCTAAAACGCCAGCACCATCAGCATTCACAGCAGGCAAATGAACAAAATAATTTTAAACTTCATCACATAACCAAGGACAATAGCGATGAAGATACAAATTCATTAACGGATACAACGTACTCAACAATAATGGTTGTCGATGAGGATGCCGATGATGGTATACCACATGAAATTGAATTACAACCTGATAGCAATGACGACGAGGTCACTCCCCCTAATGTAACTCCATTAGATTTAAGTGATTTTCTTTTACTTATACCCGCTACAAAAGTTAAAACAATTGCGAACCGTTATTACCACAATGATCCGGAAGTTCAACGTGCCTACGCTTTTATGTCTAGTCGTGAATTTTCAATACTAAAACAGCAAATAATTGCAATACCGGAAATGTCAGCATTTTTACGTTATTTAAATAATAGCGGTTTAGATTTAGTTAAATTTGTCACAGCTTTAACAAATTTAACTTCAGACGACCGTACGGTCGTAGACACTGTCAAAACAGTAAATCTAACAACAGATTTAAATGCAACAACTGCTGCAGAGTTAGTGACCGCAGCAATGGAATTGTTGCAAACAGCACCGGGTGTTGCAGAAGCCAATGGTAAGTGAAAGTATAATAAAGAATTAGGATTTCCTTATAATAAATCAATTGAAGAGGAAGAAACAAGTTGTTACTCAATTTTTGTTAATACTGGGAAAATGCGAACACTTTTTATTGGATAAATTATTTAAATCTTCAGGGATAATTGGAAGATCAAAAAAAGCCAAAACATGAACATTTTTGAAAATTTTCATTCCTTTTCCAACATAAAAATTTTCTTCCAAGGTGAAAATAAATCATAAACAAACATGTACGTTCATTTGGTGTGACAATCAATAACACTATGCAACAAATTTCAACTTCTGTCGTGATATTAGATGACTAACGTGGTAGAGGTATTACTGGACTTTGACAAAATTTTGCATATAGTTCTAACTTTATGCCACCGACTATAAAGTACAATATGGTCAGAGTTAACCGACTATAACTTTCCTACTTGTTTTTTGATGTGTTATAGTCCGCTGAGTACAAGAACAGTCAAAACTTAAAATTCTATAGATAAGTTTTTTTTTATAAAATTTGCGATTTTTGAAGAGTCTGGTCAAACAGGACTTATCCGATTTAAAAAAGCAAACCTTTTCTTAAATCTCAACGGTTTCAGAATAACTTGGCCCTCAATGATAAGCATTGATAGTTTTTGGGGAACAGTTGGAGACTTTTTAAACTTTGAAAATTAATAAAAAAATAGAAAATTGCTAAAACTTTTTATTTTTATTTTTTAATCATAAAAATACGCATAATTGAATTCTTATAAGCCTCGCAACGGGGAAATCGATGGAAACATTGTCATAAATAAAAAGTTTTCCCGGCGCTAGCCAAGTGGAATGCTTAGTACCGAGCAAATAGTGCTGACAAGGATTTCTGTCATTCTGTCAGGCTCCGAAAATGCATTCCACGCGGCTAGTGTCAGAAAAGTAATCTTTTTCAATAAAATTCTCGAAAAAAATCTTATCAAAATATTATTGAACCAATTAAAATGTAATAAATTTTTGTGTAAAATATATTGAAAATATTCTGGAAAACTGCAATTTATAATACTTTACCGTTTAAGAAATAAAATGTAAAAAAAAGTTTTTAAAAATATTTCATAAAATCCAAGAAAAACTTTGATTATGTTGTAAGTTAGCAAGTAATGTTGGAGATGAAGAAACACCTTTTGACTGAATAACTAGTTATTTTTGTTTTAATTGTGTAGAAATTCACTACCCTCGTTTGCAAATATGCTTACAAAGTAACAAGTTACTAGTTATCAAGCATTTACTAGTAATCCTTTTTTTCTATTCATAACTATTTATGTAATTATTAGCGCCCTTACCAAAACTTAATTTTTCTGTAGTAGTGATCTCATTACCTAGTAACCTATGAAATAATGAGATCCCATTACACAATTTAAAAAAGATTTCACTGGGATTTAGCTAAATTCATCTGAAATGGGCCAAACGTAAAAAAAAATGTTCTCTAATTTTTAATTAGGATCCTTTAATAATTTTCTGCAAAATGCGGACAATTTTGAAAAAAAATTATTTTTTTTAAGCTTCACATAGTGATAAGAGCATATATAAGTTTGTCATTCCATTTGTAATTTCTTTATTATCAATTTGTGACTCCATATATCTTCTTGATCCTTACAGGTAGCGAAAGCGATGTAGACATGTCCATCTGTCCGTCTATTAAAATCAAGTTGCCGGAGTCAAATAAAAACAATACGGTTCGGTTATTAGTGTCAAGCTATTAAAAATATCCCTGGAACAATCGCTAACTAAAATCAGAAAAATCGTTTCACTGTTAAGCGTGATATAAGCTAAAACCCAAAATAAAATATTTTTTTAAGGACAAAATTCTTGCATATGTCCATATATATATCTCAGTAAATGTAATCACTCTTGCCACAAAACTTGGCATGGATTCTTCGAAGATACGCACCTAAATAACAGAAATTTTTTTTTTCAGATTGTATCAGGGGAAGTGGCATTTCCCCTACAAATGTACAAATATTGTCAAATATTTTATGCGCCAAATCTTAGAAACTATATCAGCTATCGACTTCAAATGTTCTATTAAAAGTAATTAGACAATAAGGCCTACACTTTAGAAAAAAACTTTTTGGGTGGGAGCAGGGAAAGGCGTAGCTCTCATACAAATGAAAAATTGTTATGAAATTTTCGATACGCTCTATCACGAAAACTATAACAGCTATCGACATCAAATCTTCTGCAAAAAGTAATTGGACAATAAGGCTTTCAATTCGGGAAAAATTATTTGGATGGAATCATATAAAATTTTTGATACGCTATATCTGGATAACCATAGCTGCTTTTGACTTCGAATGTTCTACCAAAATTATTGATCAAATAATTCATACCAAATAGTTAGAGGGAAGCAAGAGGACTAGAAGCTCCCATACACATTAGCAACTTTTATTAAACTTCTAATACGAATAATGTCGAAAACTTTTAAAATTCTCGACCTCAAACCTTCTACGTGGTTTTTCTATTATAGCACATACGAACGTAAGAATTTTGTACAGTTTTCGATTTTAAAAACAAAGTTTGCTTTGGACCTTAAGCCCGGCACAAGGTATTTTTATTATAATATTTGCAGTACAAAATAACTCGGCTAGAAAACATGCCTGATTATATTAACAGACCAATGCGAAGTGTATATAAGATTCGGCACAGACGAATACAGCGCTCTTACTTGTTCTTATAAGAAGTTATTTATTTAGAAACAGTTAAAGTTAATTTTTCATTCTCGGCAGCAATTAAATTTTATGTAAAAAATCTAATTTTTGTAAATTATAACTTAAAAAAGAGAAAATCAGACACACCAATCCCAAAAAATTTAGTTTTTTATATTTCAACTTAGAGAAAAATTTTGGAGTGGTTTTTATAATGATAATTTTTATTGTCATAATCAAAAAGCGCTGTTACAAAAATAACAAGTTTTTGTTTTTTTTAATAATTTTCAAAAAATAATAAAAGTTTTTGATTTGGACAAGAACGATTTTAGAATTTAAGAAGATAACCTAAGACTAAAATATGACTGAAATAAATTTTTTTTATTAAAGTCTGGTAAATTATAGGGTTTCAAGCATTCGTCTATCTGCCTTGGCTACGAATTACATGGTCCACTTTATAAGTCCAATTTTTTACTCTAAATAATAGACTTCCTGTATAGCATCAACAGTGGCTTAAATATTGGCTTCCGTTACTTAAGGGATGTAAATCAATGCCTTTACATACTAACTTAGCCCTATAACAAGCATTCTTAAAGTCTAAGCTCGCACGCAGGAATGGGCCAGCTACTTGCTTATTTCATAAGAAATAAGGAACGTTGATGGCACCATCGTATAAACCACACCAAACAGTAAACATTTAAGCTCTAATAGATTTAAAAATGATTCGTTAACGGATTGAGAATTGATTTCCTTTGCTTCAAAACGATCAATAACTGCGCAAAATATTTGCCTACGAAGCCGATTATTTTGACCGTAGGACAGTTATATTTTTTTTAACTTGTTGACACAATTCGGAAAAATTTTTGATGGTTAATAATGCCTTGCTGAACCGAAACACCAAAACTTTTCTCATCTGTCAAACTATAGTAGTCGATATCAACAGTTGTCATGATGGTAAAAATATGCCTGACACCATTTATATCCCTAGGAAATTAATACAACTGTATTAATATACTTTGGTTTGCCAAAGTATATTATGCAGCTATCCAGTAGAAGAGGAGTTAAGAAAGAGATTATATTCTTATTAATTCATTCAAGCAACTGTGTAATATGAGACGTATTTCACTGTTTTACCACTAACTACTTAAATGGAATGTGAACTGAATAAATCAAGGAACTTTTCATATCGCATTTAAAAAAAAGTTTAAGCTAATGTTACTAAAGAAATTAGGTATATACTGCCTTAAAATTCTTTTTTACCGTTTGTTTATTTACTTAGTTGTCATTTTTAATGATCTTTTAGAGGATGAAGGTACTTAAAGTAACAGACAAACATAAACAAGAGCGGCAGGCGTTTTTTAACTGTCAAAAATTCTCATGCAAAAGTATGAGGCAACCTAAATACCGGGGCGGCGACGCTTTGCAATTGGAAAATCCAATTTTGACAGAGCGTTGAGAAGCAAGGGTGTCATAGATCGACATCTTTTTCTGCAAAAATTGTTTTTTTTTTGAGATTTTAGTTTTACTATCCCTTTGTATAAGCCTTGATGAGCACTTTGGTGTTTTTATACCCTTCACATAGTGATAGGGTATATATCAGTTTGTCATTCCGTTTGTAATTTCTTTATTATCCATTTGCGACCCCATAAAGTATATATATTCTGGATCCTTATAGATAGCGAAGCCGATTTAGCGATGTCCGTCTGTCCGTCTGTTGAAATCAAGTTTCCGGAGTCAAATAAAAAGATATAGACCAGCTATTGGCGTCAAACTGTTAAAAATATCCCGCAGACAATCGGTATTTGAAATCAGCAAAATCGGTTTACTATGGACCGAGATATAAGCGAAAACCCAAAATAACCCATTTTTTAGGACAAAATCCGTGCATATATTCCTATATATCTCAATAAGTATAGTCATTCTTGCCACAAAACTTAGCACGAATATTCTTAAAGTAAGGACCTAAATAATGGAAAAATTTTTTTTAAGATAGGATCACGGGAAGTGGTAGTTTTCATACAATTGCACAAATTTGGTGAAATATTTTATGCGCTATGTCTCGAAAACTGTAACAGATATCAAAATCAAATGTTTTACAAAAAGTAATTGGAGAACAAAACCTACGCTTTGAAGAAAATTTTTTTTTGATGAAGAAGGGGTAGCTCCTATACTAATTAGCAATTTTTATGAAATTTTCGATACGCTTTATCTCGAAAACTATAACAGCTATCGACATTAAATGTTTTACAAAAAGTAACTGGAGAACAAAACCTACGCTATAAAGAAATTTTTTTTATGAAATTTTCGCTTCGCTAAATCTGGGAAACTATAACAGCTATCGACTTCGAATATTATACACAAAGTAATAAGCAAATCATTCAAACATTTTGGAAAAAAAAGTTGGAGAGGAGCAGGGGAACTAGAACATCCCATAAAAATTAACAACTTTTATTAAACTTTTAATATGAATAATGTCGATAACTTTTTAGACTCTCGACCTCAAACCTTCTTCATTATTTCTATTATTCATACGAACGTTAAAATTTTGTAAAGTTTTCCATGGACTTTAAAGCTCGCACAAGGATATTTATTATATTATTTGCAGTACAAAATTACTCGGCTGGGTATATTTAAAGACCAATGTGAAGGGTATATAAGATTCGGCACAGCCGAATATAGCGCTCTTACCTGTTTTAATTTTAAAATAATAATTTAAAGGTTTAACGAAAAAAAAAACGAATAATTTTTTTTAAAAATCCTAAAAATATATAGATATTCATGTGGTGTTGCACACAAGTTATCACCCAATGTTCCTTAAAGTAAATTAAGGAATAAACGAAGAATGAAAGTTTCGCTTTTGAACTCTGTTTTATTGTATGCCATTTTAATTCATATCTCCTTGATATTCATTTGTTACCGTTTACTTTCATAATACAAAAGCCGAGGACAATAGTTTTTGCACAACTTATTAAATACTAAATCTCTTAATTGTACAAAAAAAAAATTAATTGCAGACATAGAATATGCACAAAAACCGAGAAGTAAAATACTGACAAAAGAAAATACCGAAATTCAATTAACAACAACTCCAGCAACACCAGCACCTACAACAGCTTCAAACGACGGCATAGAAACAACAACAGTAGTAGGAGAGCAACTAAACGGTTTACATGGATTAATTGATAGTGTTTTAGATGTTTTGCCACAGGATGAAATACTCGTCACATTCTTTGATAAACTCGAGACCAATGAACAATTTTCAAAGCTGGTCGATAGCGTTGGCAGTCCAGAGTTTGCAAAAATACTAACTAACATGCAGGTAAGTAAAAGCTTTTTACACGTTTCACTTTATTTAATTCTTTTGCCCTTTGTTCTTTGCATTTTTTCTTTTTGCTGACCACCCCTACCACAGGGTACACTTTTTGTTTTTGAAGCAAATAACCAACTTTTATAATGGAAAACAATAAATGAACATAAAAACAAAGTTGAATATTTTTAAAACCTTTTAGTTGTATTATTTTTTTAACAAAGAAAACCAATAGATTTTTATGAAAAAGTAAAAACATATAAAAAGTGTTTGAAAAAAAATAAAATTTTAGGGGGAAAGCAACAAAGTGCAGAAAACAAACTTTTGCTTAAAGGCAAAACAGTGAAATTGCAGTCTACGTGCTTTGTTTTAGAAAAGGCTTTTTAGCATAAAACTTTTTCTTACAGAACTTTATTATTTTATATGACTTTTTGTATAACCAATCTAACATGGAAAAGAGGGACATATTGGCAAATAAATATTACAAACTAATAACATTTTCATAGGTAAAACCTAATACGCTTTTGACGAAAACAAAAGTTCAAACTCTTTTTCTTAACAATTGTAAAATAAAGACTTTGTTTTTCTTTCTTTGGAAATAAATAGATGTATGTGTGTGCTTGTAAAATATATATAAAATGTAAACATATGTATGTATGCGTTTGTTTTTGGTTGTTTGTAGGTAGGAATAAAAGAAAGGAATGTTAAATTATAAATACCAAGCAGTCACAACAGTCCTTTTTAAAGGTAATAATTTGTGTTAGAAACGTGTTTAAAATATTTATTGTTGCATTAAAGACTCCTTTTTCAATTTGATGTAAAATTTTAGGATTTCCTATATACAAGGTGGGCTAAAAGAAATCGCCCTATTGGAAGATGCTCCTATTTTTACAAATGGTGGCCAATGTCAAATCTGTTTTAAAGTTTGTGCCCGTTCTGCTAAGAATATTACCGCTGTTGGTAGGGATGTCGAGCTGTCGCCAGAAACACCGTACCAGACGCTGTGCCTTGCAATTAGCTATCAGGCGGTCGTTCTTAAGGCCAACTTTGGTCAGAGACATGCGAATGTTCTCGTAGAAGGTCCAGCCCATGCATCAGCTGCTGCCTGTTGACCGCCAAACGATAGTAATCTAAGCCTAAGCTATCGTCAGTCTGGAGGCCGAAGTGGACGATTTTTCGACCAAAATCATAATGAGCGATGAGGCTCATATCCACCTCAGCAGATACGTGAATAAGCAAAACCATCGCTTCTGGGGCACCAAAAACCCACGAGTGATGCACGAGGAGCCTTTAACCCCGCTCAAAGTGACTGCATAGTGCGCTGTTCTTATTGCTGCAATTTAATGAATCTGGACTGGAGAATATGCAGTTTCAAGAGACGGCAAACACTGCGCGAGCCACAATTGATATTTTAAAGGCGGCGTTTCCGGGTCGCCTCATCTCTTGTTTTGGCGATTTACATTGGCCTGCAAGATCGATCGATTTAACCTTTCAAGGCGGAACGTTTTTTGAAGTCTTGTGCCTAAAAAAAGAAGCCAAGGACCCTGGAAGCCTTCAAAGACAGTATTCAACACGAGTGGGAAAATCTGTCGCCTTAAAATCCCATAAAACGAGTGCGTAATCAACTGTGATAGCGGCCATTTGGCCGAAATCATTTTCTTAACCCAACCAGTAAACATAATCAAAAACCAGAATCGAAATTTTTCATTTAAAAAACAAATGAGAGTCAAACAACATCGGATGACTTCTTTTGGCCCGCCTTGTATTAACCGTTAATGTGAGATTTGTGAAAATTTATGTTTGCAAAAAAACGATTAAAGTATTTGAAAGTTAGTTGCTTAGTTTAGGATGATAAACTTAGTTTCGAGCAGGAAGCAAGGGAATCTGGTGTTACTTGAGGGCTTTGAGTTCGCTTGTAAATGCCTTACATATCATAGTCTTTAGTTTAAAAATTTACGCAACCGCATATTTGACCCATATGCATTTGTAAATATAGAGTAATATTGAAACTCATTATAGACAAAAATGCTCTTTAAGAGAGCACGTGTGTGTGAGGGCTGTGGTCAAAAATTTATTCCTCATCACCTCAAGCAATATATCTTGCATATGAGGCAAAAAACGTATCTTTGTCAGGCCTTATTAAAATATCTTCAAAATGTATTCATAAGAATTCATAGACAGTCAGCCGGGTGGACAAACATGCTTAAACCAACTCAGGAAGTGTTTATGAGTCAATCAGTATACCTAAAAGAGGGTCCTAAGCTATTATGTTTAAGCATTACAAATATCTGCACATATTCATAATACCCCTACCACTTGCAAAGTTATGTGATATGAGTATAAAACCCTGTATTTACATACACTCTAAGACTCTTAACGTGGCCGGTTTTTTAGGGTAGGGACTGGCTCTGTTTTTTGCACTTTGTATGTAGATGTGCAGGGACCAGTATTTCCATTTTTCCCCTAACTTCTTTAACACCTTTTAACCAGTAAGATGATGTGTGCCTTTTTAACCAATCATTACCAATAACTTTTGTCGAATTCATGTTTTGTACCTTAAGCAGGACGAGTACGTCGACCAATTGACATATATTTTCCGCAGGGTTATTTGTAAACTATAAAACATTTTTTAAAATTTTAAATGTTTTTTTCAATTTTAGAATTCGGTGCCCTTACGGAATCTGATATTCACACTACACAATAATGGAATCTATGTCATACGCATCGCTGACTCGTTGAAATCTTATTTTTTTCTTGGAGGATTTTAAATGCAAAAACGAACACAACAACAATAAAAATTGAAATGTTCATATAAATAATGAATAAATCTAAAGACACTAAAACCAGCCAAAGGATTTAATAAAAAAAAATTTCTAAATAAGTATATCATAAAATAACTCAAGTCAATAAAAGGTCAAATATAAAGCAGCGACTAAAAAATAATCCAAGCACTGATATACATACATACAGATTATCGTAGTAGCAACAATGGAAAATAAACACTTTGAAAACTTCATTCATATATAATGTATGAAGAGTTTATTTATTTATTTATTTCAAATAAAAGAAACTAAACACGATTTTAAACCCAATAAACAAAATGGTTTAAAACAAAAAAATTCAAAAATTGTTTTCTTAGTAGTTTCATTGTTTGGATAAGTTGAATGTTAAAAACTGAATGGTAAAAAATTTTTAACATTATTCAAATTTTTTTAAACAAAAAATTCCACAGTAAGTAATACCAGGGGCCAAATCGTCGCATTCGATTCGAATCGAAATTTCACTCGATCGATCGAGTTTTCAATGCTTTAGGTATAGGAATTCTAATAAGCATTTTAAAATTTCGATTCGAATCGAATGCGACGATTTGGCCCCAGTATTTTTTAAGTCCATTATGTTCAACAAAAAAAATAAATAAATCGATTGAGCTTGTTATAGAGTCAGTCGAAAAAACATGTATTAAGTTTAATAATTCCTTAACCATTCAATATAAAAATTCTTAGATGTATTTAAAATCTTTGATATATTGTAAAAAATTCAACTAAGAATAATATGTTGTCATATTACTCGTTGTTTATAAACTTATTAACTTTTTCCAAAAAATACTTTCATTTTAGATTTTATAGATGCATCCGTTACTTTTTTGAACGAACTAGCCCACTTACGATTAAAATCTAACAATTCCTGGTATAACTTTCCCGTGTCTTTTAATTTTTTTTACAAGGGTCCAGTACCTTCCCATAGGCCGAATTTCTGGACTTAACCGTGGATTTGCCTTATGTCGTGCAAAATTTACACTTAAGATTAAATACCACTCAAGGGCCATCTTCCCATAGTAGGATAATGCCGGATCTTTATATGAAGCCACACTGTGCTGTTTTATGGAAAGTAAAACCTGTTTTTGAAGACATCCTATTGTATTTTTTTTGGTGTCAATTGCGAATAAATTTAGAAATAAGTGGAATCTTTTGCAACGTACTGCAAATGGCTTGCCACAAAAAAAAACTTTTTGGGTAATTATCCCATTCACATAGTGAGAGGCGCGGATCCTCTCAAGCTTTTGCGGGGGGAAATACAGAATGAAGCACATAATTAAAATAACTAGATTTTAGCGGTTTTTTTAAAACAAAAACTCAACTCATTTAAAATAATTATACAGTAGACTCGCGGTAACAAAAACACCGCCTTACGTGAACACCGGATAACATAAACATCATTTTTTTTACACTAACTACTCTGTAGCGTGAACACGGCGAGAAAGCCCTATAGCGTGAACAAATTTTAAATGCATTGAACATAGAAGTCGTTGTTTTGTTCTACATTTGTAAGTTATCAAAACTGTTTTTATAATAAAAAGGGACATCCGCATTATTTTGGAAGTTGCTACCTGACAGAACAAACGTATTTTCTCAAGAAAAAAAATGCTCCTTGAAGAAAAACGGAAAAACAGCAGTCACTTTTTTAGCTTGAACAAATGCAACAGGGGTACATTAAATTAAACTTCTTGTGATTGAAAAGGCAAATAATCCTTCCTTTTGAAGAAACTTTGAATCTCCTGTGGACTACAAATACTTCAAATCGTCATGGATGACAGCTGCCATTTTTAAAAATTGGTTTCATCATTTATTTTTACCATAGGTTAAGTTTCCTTGATTTAAGAGAATAAACCTCTGCTGTTGATAGATAATGATCCATCTCATCATCCCGAAAATGTATTGAGATCAGACGACGATTTTATAGTTAAAATGTTTATGCCACCAAACGTCACGCCGCTTATACAGCCTATAGATCAAAATGCCAAATGAGTTACAAAACTTTACTACAGAAGCAGTCTTTATGCAATTGTTGTAGTCACAAGGACTAACGTTATTTAAGGCTTAAAAACAATTGAGTTAAAGGACGCAATTGGCTATTTAAATTCAGCTTGGAAACAGTAGCAAAATGCTGGACGAGCATTTTGAGCTCTTTAGAGGACGAAGAAGACTGTGAAGAGGATATCCCATTATCTATTTTGAGAAAAAGGATTTATTCGGCAATTAACGTTCAACAAGAACACACAATAGAACTTCTTCATATAATTAATTAATCCAGAGGTTTGAACCTTTTCTTTCGTTTCTTAATCCAAGTTGTATAGTTGCAGTTTCGTTTTTTATTTGATAATATCCATAAAAGAACTGAAGATTTACCAAACACAATCGAAACGAAGGAAGTTTTGACCAGTAATAAAAGTAAAAGCGATAACAGTATTCTGGAAAGAGCATGTACTGGAATAGAGCCTTGTGAAATAATCAATATTTTCCCTAAAGCTTTAGAATGGGCGGAAGATAAAAACATAAGTCGCACAGGTATCATCGTACTAAACGTGCTTATCAATTTGCCAAAAAGGAAAATCCTTAACAAAACATGTGTATATTACAATCTTAACACACAAAAATATATAAATTTAAGCTAAAACGCCCGTCTAATTTATTTAGAAAACTAAAAGAGTTTCACCTTCGTTAACATGAACAGCTTCGAAAACGTGAACACTCTCGGTTTTTAATAGTTCACGCTACCGCGAGTCTACTGTAACTTCATAAGAGGAAAAACAATATATTTATTAAATTTATAGTTTATGGTTTCCTGTTGAAGCAAATTTGTTAAGCACGTCATTTGGGTCAATTAAAATTTTATTATATGCAACATTGCTATGCTGCTAACCCTGTTCTCTGCCATGGTATATCTCAGCCATGTTTTTATACGACAAAAGATGGAAAATGATATTTAAGCCGGAGCATTACTGACCGGCATCAAAACAAATATGATAAATATTTTGAGTGGATATCTGAGTCACATCTTGCTCAAACATCTATTAGATTTTCTGGGCAGTTTTTTTTTATTTATTTTCCATTTTAGCTTTAGTTTCGATATAAGCAGTTTTTTTATTAATTTTTTAAAGCTCTAATAAATCTGCAATTCATTGAACTTAAAACTTCTAAATCAGTAAATGTAGTAATATTCCGAGGAAAAGGTTGAGGAATGTTGAACAAGTTAAGGACGGCCTTTGAGAAAAGTGTTTTTAAGTCTTGTAAAACAGACTCAAGACACATTGTCAGGGTTTTTGTACGAGATATTTATGTAAATCTATACCCTGCTTTCGTGAAATTACACTAAACGGTTGTGGGACAGTAAGTATTTATATCATTTAGAATATGTAATCCTCAAATAAGTTAGAAAGTGCTCAGAGAAGTTCTTAATTATAAGGCTTTTAAAGAAGGGTATATTTTCCAATGCCTCTATTATGTGCCTTATTCATACTGAAAATTGTAAAATTGAATAATGACGATCCACCCATCGTGTTTTGCATAATGGAGAAAATTTTGCAACTGGATATTTCAGGAAAATTGCATTACGCTTAGGATAATATTTTTAATACATAAATTTGCTGGCTTCTTCAAGAGACGATAGAACTTTTTGTATTATTACTACCTTGTTGCCTTTCGATATTGAGTGGTTAAGTCTATAGTAATAGCAAAGCGTTAGTTTTGCATTTTTTAGCAGTTTATTGTATTACTTTACTGCTCCATTTCCTGCCAACATCAAAGAACACCCATCAGTTCCAATCCCTTCAAATTTTCAGTATCCAGACAAATGTTTTTCAAATCTCTTAAAACTAATGATAATATTGTGTTCGCATTAACTGATATTTTGACGTCATCGCCAATATCATTTAAAACCTCTTAAAATGCGTTGAAAAAGCTGATGAATTCTTCTTTTGCAAACTTTTCGTTTGTGTTAAAATACCCAAAAGCTAAAAAGTTTGGGTTTTTCCTGATAACACAGTGGTTTTCTCAAAAAAATAATATTTAGTTTTTTAGTATAATTTCTAAAATAAAATTTTAGAAACTTTTATTTAATTCAGTTTGAATTGTTTTCGATGTATATGAATCATCTAAAGGGGAAATTGTGAAACAGGGGCCTAAAATTTTATATCGGGCATCTATACGTGAAGTGCGCAGAAGTAAACGAAAAATACCTTCCGAGCTTATATTTTCAGATGCTTTCGATGTTCACGAAGAGGTTTATTACACCTTCCGAGGAGAATTATAGTTTTTATAATAGACAACAAGGGTTCTTGATTTTCAATTTTTTTGTTGAAGTGCAGATACTTGTATTTTATTTCCCACCTCAAGACAAAAGTTTTCTTGTGTCTTAAAATCATTTTTCCAAATGCAATAAATTTGCTTAATAAAATATATGAAACGCTTGTTTCATGCCTACAAATATTTATTTATTAAATCGTTTGAGGAAAGGAAGAAAATCACCCCCCCCGCCGCCCATTGATCCGCGCCTGAAAAGTGATAAAGGCATCTATAAGTTTGTCATTCCGTTTGTAATTTCTTTCCATTTTCGACCCCATGAAGTATTTATATTCTGGGTCCTTATCATTTAGCCATGTCCATCTACCCGTCTATGTGTCTATTGAAACCAAGTTTCCGGAATCCATTTAAGGACTACTACTTGTTTTATTTTTTTTCTGTCCGGTATTGCTCTTGAGCATTACCCTGTCCATCAGTCATAAGAAATTCTGTCCCAGAAGATTTAAAATGTCTGCCAGTGTATAAGTTTCAGCAATCAACACTCAACTCGCTCATTCGTTTGGCTCTTAGCTCTATACTGTACTGCGTTATGAAACTTTCTGAACTTTATACGACTTTATACTAGCTTTGGACCTGTGGACAAAATAATTACTGAATTTGATTTAAGGAGTTACGTGCTTAATATAAGTGTTTGGTGCTCTTCGCAAGAGTTGCTCGAATGCTTTGCCTTAAAAGTACCTGTTAGATTTTTTCGTCCTGAACCAAGCCTTCTTTTAATGCTCAAGTCTCTCTTATACTGTTTAGTGGCTTTTAAAATAGTGGGTCGCAGATTTTTAAGATTTTTGCTATTTATTTGAATTTCCATATTGAATTTATTTTTAAAAAGTCGAAATATTTTTTTTGCGAACTGTTTTAGCTTTCTTTTTTGACAGAAATTACAGTTGAAAATTATTGTACGTCTTGACGAGACAAAATCATGCCTAGACAAACGTCAAACTCAGTATATAAAAAACACAGTATAAAAATACCGGATTTTTTAATTTGAATTTTGACATTTGTGTAGGCATGGATTTGCCTCGTCAAGACGTAGAATTAAAGATTTAGAAAAATATAATCTGGCATATTTCGTTTATAAGACAAGCATGTTTAAAAAAACAATTATTTGTTAGACCCATAATAAGCTTTGGCTCACATAGGGTGCACAAATTTTGTTCGACTTACTTCTTGTCTCCTTTTTAAGCATTGATGAAAAATGGCTCTTCGAGTAGCATTTAAAATACAAAAGTGCTAAAAGTATCACCATTCTAAGCAAGGTCAACACTGAAGAGTCATGTAATAAAAGCGCGAAGGTTTTCCATTTAATAAATACTGCAGAAAAAAATTCGTTTAATATTTTTTCGAAAATCCTTAATAACCAGTAGCCAAGGTTGCAAAAATACCAAAGTAGTTGGAAAACCGAATTCTTAATAAAGACATTTTTAATTATATAATTAGCGAGATATAATTCATTAAGCCTTACTTCAATAGAGCATGTGTTTTGCTTATTGGGTAAATCACTTAAGTCCATAAGAGCTTTAGAAAATCCATAAAAAGTTTTTTCCACAAATATAAACAACAGTAGGAAAAGAATAATAAGATAATGTCATAAAAAAAGGAACAATTGTCAGAAACTTAAGAGTAGAACCAGTTGTAAAACGTTAACAAATTGATAACAATATGGCAAATGAATACTCAATAAAAATATTAGAAAATATTCGTTTTTATTGGATTTCCCTTTTTTCCTTTTTTCTTTTTTGCTGTTACTCGTTTGGCTCGTTAAACTCTTTTTTTGATTGCTCCAAATATGTATTCTGCACACAAATGAATAATAACAATAAGATTTCATATTTTTTTTTTGGGAAATGCTTTTATGCTTTTTGTATGAATTATTTAAAAGATTATATTGTTCTTCTCTTTTGGTTATAAAATAAAAGATAATCAAAATAACAAATCCTTAAACGAAGCCAGCCCACCGTTTAAAATAATATAAATGTATTATGGAACAACAGGTTGTCAAGGATTTAAGTGGGTGAAATACCTTAAAATGGAATGACAAATTTTAGAAGAAAATTGATCTCAGCTTCTTTGTTTACCTATATTTGTTATGGCATTAAATAATAATAATCGTAATCCCTTAGCGCTAACATAATCATAACAGTGAATAAGAAAAAGAAAGATAATTCTTGTAATCAATTTGTTTTCAGGTAAATTTAATCCTAAATGTTTTAGTTATTCTCTACTTAGAACTTTTATTGGTGGTTTTTGCTACATAACAGAGAGTTTTTTTATATATCCTTCAGTTATAATAAATTAACAATAGTTCTTGACCACAATTTTTACAAGCACAATTTTTCTGTAAAAAATTAAAATTAAATTAAAAATAGTTTTAATAAGTAAGATTTATTTTTATTATCATCATGTATTTTTATTGTACCGAAAATTGTTCTAAAATTTTAAAGAATTTAAAAAATTGCACTTTATCTACCTTTCATGCCAAATTGCTTTGTTGCCAAATATGGGTACGGGTAATAAAATGTCCTTTATGAGCAAAATACATACTAAACTGTATAAAATATACAAAGACGAAAACATAAACATATATATTCATACATAAGTACATAATATTATGTAATAGTGCTTGTGCATGAACCCTAAATTTTAACACAAAATTTGCACAAAATAATACGAGGGCAGTGTAAGTTACAGGTCAAAGTTTATTGCAACATTTATGTATCAAATATCAAAGGTGTAGTCGAACTAACATAAATCAACTTTTAGCTTAGAAAAAGATGTACAAAAATTTTAAGATAATTATTTAAAATGAATAAATTCAGGACGTCAAAGCTTTTTAAATGAAAATGGTTTTTGTTAACCCTTGACCTCTGTAATTAATTTTTTTCATTCAAAAAAAATTTTAAAAATGTTTTGTACCATTATAAATTCAAATGATTTAAAACATTAAAAAAGTTTGTATTCAATAATTTTTAATAATATCTGGGTTATTAACGAGAGTTTTTTTGTGAATGGGCTCCACTCCACGCAGCTCGAAAGATAGTTGCAGGCAACCACTTGTGGAACCTCAAATATGGTATTCAAAAAGCCCCATACTTTTTAAACAGAAAGAAATTTTTTTTTATTATTTAAAGACTTTTTAAAATAGTTTGAGACAATAAACTTAAGGACTTTTTTATATTTTTGAAAACTTTGTTCGATTTTTCAACTTTCTATGCTTTTTTAGGATTACGAGTCTAAAAATATAAAATTAAGAACGTTTGACCTATATACAATTCAGAGTTAAACTAAGTGGACAAATAGTACTTTTTGTAATATTTTGGCTTACTAAGATATGTACGTAGAAATGTTTAAGTTCTGTTTGAAGGTTAACAAAGTAGGCAAACAGTATTTTTTTTTAATTTTTTCCCTTTTTTAAGAGTATGATTCTAGAAATTTGAAATAAGAAAGGACGAAGGACAATTAAATGGACGGAAGGCTAATATTTACATTTTTGACACCGTTTTGCCTTTTTTATATATTAATCAAAAATTTTAAAATTTTGAGCTTTTTGGCCAGAAAATAAGAAATTGACCTTATTCTGGCCAAAAGTCAAGAAAGTAAACAAGAAGTACTTTTTTCATATTTCTGGTATTCTTAAAGAAGCCCTGAGGGAAGCAAGTTCACAATTGTTTTCATTATCATTGCAGTAACGATTGGAACGTCGATTATATAAAGGTACGTAAAAGGGAATATACAAATTTTTTGTTGATTGTCAAAATAGACCTCCTGTGAATTTTTAAGAGCCAACGTTATATATATGCTGTTTTTAAAAATAAGGGTATTGTTGCAACGGTTTCACAAATAAATAGATTTAAGATTGCTCAAGCTATCACATCGAAATAAGTTTTGGTTGTTGTCTTCACATTCGATAAAAATGTGTAACAAGTGCCCCGTTTGGTTACATCTGAAATGTTAATACAGATTTTACTATATAAAAAGTATGTAAAAACAATCCTTTTTATAAGTTGGTGAAAATTGTCTGTTTATAAAAGGCTATTTTTAATATTTTGTACAAAAATTTTAATGATAAATATTGGCAGTAAGAAAGTGTTTTACTGTAACACAAAATGAAAAATATATACAAAATTGTGCCAAGTGTCACAGATTTGAATGATTTTTTCACCAATAATATTTTTTTGCTTCCTGAACGGACATAGGCTGTAGTTTATTTTTTTACCTTAAGTCGGCGTAGTACCTCCTTTACAATTAAATGGTTATCTCGAGAACTATAATCGCTATCTGCTTAAAATTTTGTGAAAGTTATTTAATTAAACATTTTCTATTTGAGTTAAATATTTTTATTATCGAAGCAGGAGAAGAGGTACCTCCCATACAAAACATTATTTTTTTAAGAGAGGGTGATATATTTAGTCTCAAAATTTTGTGCAATAGCTTAAGTACTACTAAATGGAGCTTATAATGGAACAAAAACCAAGCAAAAGAGCAATTTACAAACATACACACACACGCTGTATGTGAATGCTTTTGCTTATATACAATAAAAAAGGAACTCAGTTAAAAACAAAAATAAATGTAGTTTTGTGTTAAATATATGTACAAAAATATTAAAAGAAATTTGTTATTTTTTTATATCCCTTCCTTTACCATCAATTTATCTAATGGGAGTAGCGGAGCGCACTGGGTTCATTAACCCTTAAATGCCCAAGGTCTCCATTTTTGTTGAAAAAAATACAGTTTATGTAAAAAAACAAAGTAAAAATTACATAATTTTCAATTTAAAAAAAAAAAAAATTTTTATAGATTTATGTAAAAAAAAGTGGTTGTATCTTAAAAGATACATTAGGCACTCCTCCATATCAAAAATGTCTAAGAATAGTTAAAACTAAATATTAAATTTTTGAATTAAAAAATGTTTTTTTAATGTTATTTAATAAATTTTATTATGAAAATAATAGATAATACAAAATCTTTATAAATATGTTTTATTAATGTGATAGCGGGACAAGAAAATTAATTTATATGACATCCATTAGCAAATTTGTGTGTTTATATATGCATTTTTTGCGATACAAAATTAAAAGTTATGGTAGTTAAGAAAACAATTTTTTTCCACAGTTAAGCATAGGTTTATTTTACATTTCGTACAAAACATTCGAGTTTGTCCTGCGCAGTTAGGAAACTTGCATCTTCCCTTCTTATCCATTTTTGGCCAGTGATCAGTTTTATCTAATCTAGTATCCTGCGGTGGGGCAATGTGAGTATTAGGTCTTTTGCGTTTTTCCTGAATGTCAGTTTCTATTCGAGGTCGACCCCTTTGAGGTGGTTGTTGTGTATTAAATGAAAATAGTGCATCCGCTATTTGCAGTTTAAAATCTATTAAGCGCATTGCCTTAAATCCTGGTTTATTTTTGTTAATTATTTTGTATAATAGCCAGGAATTAACAACTGTCATATCCAAAAGATGGTAAAATATCCTGTTTGTCCATTTTCGACTTTTCATATGGATTTTATGTCGACTCATTGAGCTGTCCATTAAATCGACCCAGCCCATGTGGCGGTTGTAGTCCTTTATAATTTGAGGACAAGGAATTGTCTTAACAGTTTTGTCCTTTTTATCAAATCTGTTGACAGTTGGTAACGGCATTTCATAGTTTTGAACACCGTCTAATATAGGTTTTACGCCAACATAGCTTGATATTAAATTTACAATTCTATTATCTTTCTATGACAGCGAACATATATCGATTCCGCAAATATTTGCAACATATTCTTCACTGGTTCCACGATCAAATTTCAGCATTACTTTTTCATCAGGAAGTTTGCAATTTTTTATTCTATTTCGGCGAATAGTACCAACTGATAATATTCCCTGAGTACGTAAGAACACTACTAATGGTATAGTTGTATAGTTGTTGTCAAAGTAAACTATAAAATTTTGATATCGGGGTATTTCTCGTAGTAGTCTTACGACTATATTTGCGGATGACTGAAGTTCTGGTTCACCTTGAGCTGGGACCACGGGACTGCCATCGTATACTTCAAATTTGTACGCATATCCTGAAGTATCGCACAAAACAAATAATTTGAATCCCCATTTTTTTGGTTTGTTGGGCAAATATTGTTTGAGGTAGCTCCCAATTTTCGTTGAGCACATTTGCTCATCGACACATAGTCTATTTATTTTAGGAATGCTTCCAAAAGTTTTGTTTAATGCGGCAATTATAGGTCTTATTAAGTAAAGCCTGTCACGATTAGATTCGTTACGAGAAGGCTGGTTATTTTTGTCATTAAAATGAATCATTTCTCGAATTTTCTCAAAACGATTCCGTGACATTTGTTTTTTTATTACTTGTACGTTGTGCTCGTTATTATTACACCAGTAATCTCTTACGCTTGGAAGATTTATATACGTCATAAAGAAAAGTATTCCAATATATTTTCTTAAATCAAACTTATCGAAACTAAATGTTTCAATGCCAGCGTATTTGACTGTTTCGTCGACTATATGTTGTTCTAAAGTTTCGGGAAACATATAGCTCCAAACTTGATATGGTGTTGACAAATTTTTTACATTTTCTGGTAAGCTACTGTCACCTCTAAATTTAAGCTGTTGATCATTAAACTGTAAATGTCCTTTTTTCCATATGACTCTTTCAAACTCAGAAGACTTGCAATTAATTTCTACATTAGAATATTCATAGGGAAATGCCTCCCAAGCTTTTATAAGTGGAGTAAAAAGAACATTTTTGGGAACGGTGGGACTAATTAATGCAGCTTTAGGAGATTCTAAGTGACTAGGTTCTGCGTCAATCAGATCCCCGGTATTTGTGTCATCATTTATATTATCAAGAAAATAGTCTTGAACGGATAAATTAAGATCAATATCATTCTGATGCATTTCTTTCTCCTCATTCGTAATCAGCTGCACAGTGTCCTCTTTTCGAGGTTCAACCTGCATCCCCATTTCTTCCTCATAGCTATCGCTTTCACCATCTAGGTTATATATACTGTCATCACCTATATTTTCGCTATTGCAAAGTATATCACAAACTTCTTCATCAGCCAACATTTTTCTACCAACTTTTACAAAATGTGCCATAGTTTTTTTTTATAAAATTGTAAATAAGTCAACAATTTAAGTCAAAATTTATTACATAAATAATATAAATCAGTCGAATATGCGCTTAGCCAAAGCAAAACCACCTTATCTCTCAAATTCAAAAATATAAATAAATAAAACAAGATCAGCGGTCAGCCCAAATGAAATAAGTAACGACATTTAAGGAGGTTGCTATTAGTGCCCAGTGTATCTTATAAGATACAACCGATTAATGATGGACTGGGAATAACCAAGGGTCAGTTACTCTTTTGAATAATTAAATATCAACTAAGGAGTAGTTCTAGTGTTAGCAAGTATTTTTTTATTGAAAAATATTTACTGATTGTTCCGTTGTTTACCCATAAATCTCGGGCATATTTATAATATCTTGTTTTTTTAATTTGTAACTTTTCTATATTTTTTTGTTGGTAACTAATGTAGATAGGACAAAACAAAAATTTGTTGTTAAGGCCCACTATATTTGGAACCATATAAACCGATATTGGAAATATTTTAACCAAACCTAAAATTACAGGAATTTTTTCATTGGTTGTATCTTTAAAGATACCAGGGGCATTTAAGGGTTAATAAATGTATAGGAGTTTTCGGGATATATTCAAAAATTCCTTTGCCCTAAAAACCTTTCAATACCAGCGCCACTTATGGAGGTAAACTGGCTTAATATTCGACATTTCTTATGATTTAAATTTAATTTTGACTTATTCTCTGCCTGCAAACAAATTGATGGTATCAAATAAAAAAATTAAATAAAATGTAATAAAATTATTAAACATTTTTTTAATTGAGTTTATTTAATGAGTTAGTTGAATTATAATAAATGCTGGAAAAAATATTGTGACATTTATTTATTATTATTTATTTGACTTTAAATAAGTTTGTCATTCCGTTTGTAAATTCCCTAATATTCATCAACTCCATAAAGTACATATTTTCTTGCTCCCTATAATAATAATAATACCGACTCCTATTTATTTTTTCTCATAAAAATTTCTCTGTAGCATACTTACATCGTATCTTCTCCCCCTTACAGGGTTGCTTCTGTTTCCAGGGTGCTCCTACAAAAGGTAAAATGTGATACCGATCATAATTAGTTTTTTTCCACAAACATTTTTGTGGAATGTACTTACCCCCTGTCTCCAGCCCCTAACAGGGCTGCCATCCAACGTAAAAAATAATTGGGTTAAAATTCCTACAACTTCCCCGGATTCGCCCTTAAAGACATAAAATGTACCACTGACCCTCATTAGCTTTCCCTCGTAAACATATTCCTAGAACACACTTACTGCCTTTACCCATCACCTAAGGGCGTCGCCATACAAAATTAAAAAAAATGATGTTTAACCGCCCACAGCTTTCCCAGAGTCGGTTTTAGAGAAACAAAGTGTACGACAGACCCTCATTAGCTTGCATTAATTTTTTAAACTAAATTGTTCCCAGAGAAAGAAAGAAATATTTTACAAATAATGCAAATACATTAAGCAAAATTTTAAAAATTTGAAACAAAAACATGTTTTGTTCTCCGACTCCCATGTATGTATTTCGTCCTAAAAACCTGGGTATTTGTGGTAATTTGCCTTTATCTTGGTCCATAGTTAACTGATTATTCCAGGAGTATTTCTAATGGTTTGACACCAATATCTGGTCTGTTATACTTAAATTGACTCCGCAAACTGGAATTCGACAGACACACAGATGGGCAGACAGACATGGATATACTGACTTCCCCATCTATAAGGATCCAATATATATATATATATATATATATATACTTCTTGAGGTCGAAAATATATATTAAGAAAATAAGAGACGAAATGGCGAACCCTTTATCACAATCTGATTGGTATAATTATAAGGCCTCGTTACAGTCGAAAATAATTTTCTTGTAAAAATTCCAGAATACCTGAAAATGTGTCAAAAAGGACTTATTTCGTACACACAAATATACTTATGAACGTACCTACGTACATAAGTTTTCGAAGAATTTTTTAAGATAGCAAATATGCTTAACTTAGAAAAACTAAAAAGTATAACACCCCTGCAAGCATTTTCTAATACCAATAACCCATACAACATAACTTTAAATTTTTTTATTTTTTTTAATTCATTTTGTTAAATAATTTTTTTACTCTCATTAAATTTCCAACAACTAGAATGTAACTTAAAGCTTAAAAAATTTTTTAACGTTTAACTTCCTTAATTTATCAATGTTTGTAGGGCATTTAGAATTTAGTAGATTAAGGTATGTTTGTTTTGAAAAATGGTCAGTGTGCTTTCAAAATTGTAGATAACATTTTTACAGCATGCTCTTAGGCGATTTTTGCATTGCAAATGGAAAACATGCTTAAACATTTGAACAAACAGACTCACACATGTCTATTTTTACTATTTCCTTTTTGCTTTGTGTAAATATGTACATAATTTACAATAAAAAACAAGTCAAGACATGTTGAAAACAACATACCGCAAGGCTGTTAAAATTGAAAATATGCGTTGTTATAAATTTTTTTTAAATATTTTTTAAGAAAAAAAAATCAACTAATGCCCACAAGCTGAAATAGAAAGAAAAAAAACAAAACGGTTGTTAAATTACAGTTATTTATGACCAAGCCAAAAAACTTAGCAGGGTGGAAAATATTGTTTTTAGTTTGCAAGATTCCTTATTTAATAATAATGTTTTATTTGCCAATAATAGCAGGTTTAGAATTAAAGAAAAATGTAACATTTGTCAAGTTAATTTAAAATGTTCTTGTCTCTCCTACGATTCTCTAAACCAATTAAATCTTTGCATTATTTAAAAATAAATTGTAGCATTCGATTGTAACTAAATACAACCCTGTAATTATTTGCAGCCACACCTTCTTTTTAATGTTTTTACAGTAACGTCATGTATTGTAATTGTATATGACTTAACCAAACGCCCCCTTGCGTATGTCATGTTGCATGCTGTATTTTATATCAATGTTATTACTCAACAAGATGACAATACCGCGACCTGTAATTTGTGTGTGTGCGTGTATGTGTGCTAAAGTACCCTGTCGGACATTCAGTTAACTTAAAATTAACTTGAAGCTAACTATTTCTCAAGTAGTGGTGGTTGACACTTGCATTACTTTTATATGGAATTAACTAACTATTTTAACATTGCGATGTCCTAGGAAGTAGTCAATTGTCCGATTCTGCATTACTTTTAATTAACTTAAAGTTAACTTTTTGTAGCTAGCTATAAACTTACTACTTTAAGTTAGCTTTAAGTTGGTTTTTTTCATTAACTATAAGTTACGAATTTCTTACTTTTAGCCACAAATAAGCAAAAAAAGGATTGATTTAAGTTCGGAACCGTACTTGATTTAAGCCAAAAAAGATTAATTTAAGCCGTAAACGGGATTATTTCTAAAACTAAATGTAATTTTTTTGACATATGGGGATTTATTAAAGGATAAGAACTTTATATTTTATTTATATTTTATTAATAATTAATATTTACATTTAAAAATTTCATTTTTTGTATTTACCGACGCTGAGATTCGAACCAGGGATTTCTGCACTGCAGCACAAGCGCGTTACCTCTAGGCCACCGAGACACTTTGTTTTTAAATGTAAAATAATATATTAAAACAACAAGTTTTCTTCTGCTTGATTTGTTAAAGCAATCTAATCTTATTTAAAAAAAATACTGCGCAGTGTTTGTATACATTTTGGTTAATGCAAATTTTGCATTGCGTAGTAGTTGGCTTTAAGTTATTCTATAGAAGCTAACTTTAAGCTAGTTTTTTTTGTAGTTAGCTACTCATTTGACGACAGGGTAATTTGCTAAAGTTCTAATAAATTTTCATTTAGATTTTTGTTTGTCTGCGTATAGCGTAAAAGTATGAACAAAAGAAATCCATTCAAAAGCAAATTAGAAATTATTACATTTTCAACGTCTAGTTCATAAATTTCATGTTCTTACTAGCAGAAACGCGTCTTACAAAAGATAGTCAGTTTTTCGATCAGGGAGGTCAGCTTGCGGATTAAAAAGTGGGTACAAATTTATTTTTAATTATTACTTTTAGAAAATTTAGCAAATGATGATCTGATTGCTAAACTAAATTTAAACTTTTTAGCAAGTGTCTACTTTAGAAAACCACACTAGTTGTTTCAACAAGTAAGGGCTGGTGTACCTTAAGGCAGTATTCTATGACCAATTAAGCAAATACAGATTTACACAGCAGACATCCCAACAAATAATCAGCACACACGTCCACTTTTGGAAACGACATTGTTTTTCTCAGTACTCATGAAGAGACATAAGAATGGTGGAACCAAAAGCAGCATAGAATTATTAAAGCAAAGAGATAAGAGAAGTTATAAAAAATAAAAATTGGAAAATATAAATACACCCACGCTTTTTACTTTAAGCAGACATTCGTTCTCTCCAAAACCTTCTAATAACCACTTGGTATCCCAACACTTTAGAGCGAAATACCTTGTCAATCACTTAGGTCGTCGTCTTATAGGAAAGTCAAACCCCAAGTTAAGACGTGCGGCTCAATATGATTCGAACCCCTTGGGCTTTCCCCAATACGCCTACATGTCCTACTGACATCGCCCAAAGTATATCCCATTCATAAAGCCTCAGTTTACTTTTTGCTACCATGCGAGCTGCTTAGTAGTTAATGAGAGGAAAATGTTAAATGATATCTAAATCTACTTGTGGGGAACTACCTGGTACCTGTAGAGCCTATTACAGTTTATATTTGTACAACAGAGCCTATCATTGCATGCCGCCAACGACAGCTTGATAGCACGTTTACAATCGTCTACAAGCCTAGACTTTGCACTCTGCTTTCTTAAAGCTTTCAGCGTAACCTGACGGTCGATATATATAGATTGGGATGCTCTCTTCCTCTTCCGCACTTCATTTCAATAATTCCACGGTATAAAAAGCACTACATTCCTTAAACCCTTTATGAAAACTGCTTTTCTTTGTCAAATATAAAAGCACCAGCCCCTGTGCCTATATCCATCTTGGATCCATCAGAATATTTTTGAGTTAGAAAGCCAAATATGTTCTCTTATTAAAGAAAATATCGAATTTTAAAAAATAATGAAAATCTTTAATGTTTCCTGATTTCGCTAAGGAGGTTTAGTTTTTTGAACCACCTACGACTGTATCTGTGGGCTGAACAAATTTCAATATAAAGTTCTAAGAATTTCTTTTATGCTCCTTTTTACTCCGCATCTGCCACGCCATTTGCAAAAAAGTACAATGGCTAATGTAATCTGTGGCAAATTGAAACATAGCAGTAGCAAAAAGTGAAATCATAACCACTGTTGTTATTACAAATGACAGCTGCTAATCTACTCGAAAACAACAAGTAGCAGCATCTTTCAAAAAAAAAAGCAAAACATTTTTTTTACGCTAGAGATGGGAGTAGTGTTAACAAATTTAACATTCACGGAGAAAAGTGCTTCATTATTAATTTCTAATTTTTTTTCTTTAAATCTGTATTTTGACACATACAAATATTCATCCACACACATGTACATACATATGTATTATTAACCCCCGCCTCTTTTTCCCAAGCTCCTTATCATTCGAAGGAGATCACTGATTTTTTTCAAAATTTTTTTTTAAGTTAGATGTGTCTCTTGGTTCACGTGTATCTCTAGCTGAAATGCAAAACCACGTAACTAGGAAAACATCCCAAATCGATGTATTACCAAATTGGAGTATATTTTATATTATTGAAAGCAGGAAACCACAATTTACAAGTACAACCTTTGTATACATTGTATATAAAATGTTTTAGCTTTTTCTGTTAAATTTAAAAAGTTAAGTTACGTGTTTTTGCATATCAGCTAACGGTATGCCTCTTTTAATAAGTATAAAAACCCTTATATTTTAATTTTTATGTTTGTTTCTTAAACCACTGTTTTTCAAGTTGTCATTGACATGCTTTTAAGGTTTAACTGCAGTTTTTTGGTTCTTTCAGATTTTTCTCTTCTCTTTTTTTCTGTAAACTATAGGTCCCATGCCTGTTTTTTGTACACCTTTATTAAACTGGAATTTAAATATTTAAGCAATAAAATCTTGAACCAAAAACTAACAAAATTCGTTTCTTTAAAAACAAAACATTTGTGTTGAAGGCCGCATCCGTTGTTAATCGAATTTGAAACTTTTTCCATTCTTTGTGGACCTAGTTATTCTGCTACGACGACAGATACTAATTTCCCTTTGGTTAAACATGAATCAAAAGATGGTTAAGTATCTAGTTGGTATATGATAGTGTTAAATATAATAATATGGATTTTCAATAATAAGCGTAGAGTTTAACAATGGAATGAAAAACCAAATAAAAATTCCCATCCCTGCTTTTTTAATAACATTTTTCTTGTGTGGGTAGTTTGTTGACGTTTTAAAATATACCAAAAAAAAACTTTACTGTACGATGCTAGTATATTTCATCTTGATTTGATTGTGTAGCATTTTTTGAAGTGTTTTATAAGGGAGAGTATAAAGCATTGGTGCCCAACAAGAGAAAATGCGGTATAAGGTTGCACAAATGTTTCTTTACTGTGGTACAGAAACCTAATATAAAAGCCTATATGATGCAAGCTGAATACAATTTTTATTTGATTTGGTATTATTTAAGGCTCTAAACCTTCAATTTCAGTCTCAAATTTCATACAAAAAAAAAATAAAGAGCAAAAGAACGACTCTCTTAATTTGTTTCTTGCGGCCACCTTGTATGGACATTCCTTGGTATTATTGTTAAGATTTTCATTTGGTGTCCGTAAAAAACTTAGTTAGCGTTTTCCCCCAAAGGACTTTTTGGGTATCATTGGTAGTAAGCACCAGGGGCATAATAATAAGGCAAAAAACAAATAAATCTGAAAATTTTGACATAAATAATAATTATTAGGTGTGTTCATTTACAGAAAATTATCACTAATTTTCGATAATTATTTCTATTACGTGTTCACGTACACAAAAAATTAGCAGCTAGAGAGCCAAAAAAATGTTTCTGATAATAGTTGTGTTCAATAACTTTCCAGTAATTACCTGCAATGAGAGAGTAAAAAGAAATATTTTCAAAATTGCTCCCAAAAATATTTAAAAGTAAATGAACACTTTTACAGTCAAAACTTGCAACCAAATGTATTTTGTTATTGTAAACTTATAAAAATTTTAAACTTAAATTTTTTTCAAAGCATAATGACAGAAAGACTGTTTAAATAATTTCTGATAGTAAAATTTTTACTAGTAGAAATTATCAGAAACATTTTTGTTTCTAAACATATTACACTGTTGACGAGACAAATTCACACCTAGATCAACGTCAAACTCAAAATACAAAAAACCAGTATGAAAATACAGATTTTTTTTATTTGGACTTTGACATTTGTCTAGGCATGAGTTTGTACCGTCAAGACGTACGATAATGGAGACGCAGGTACATATATAAATAGAAAATTTTTTCCTTGAAAATTTAGTTACCTCTTGACCATAGAGATACATTACAATATATACAATATATCGAGCTCTTATTTGTTAAAAAAGTGCTATCTGCTAATTTACAATTTTATAATACTTTCTTATTAAGGATACAACATGTGTAGATAGCACAAACATAATTTACAAAAAAATGTTTTAGCCATATATATATTTTTAAAATAATATATTATGAGACAGTTATGTACGCCAGAGAATACGTTTCTATTAAAAACCATTTTGGTCAAAAGTTCACTTTTTGAATATAAACCCTTGATATAATTGTACGTCTTGACAAGACAAATTCATGCCAAGACAAACGTCAAAGTAAAAAAATACCGGATTTTTTTTTTATTTTGATTTTAATATTTGTCTAGGCATAAATTTGACTCGTCAAGACGTACAATAATACATTGCCCAACATTAGGGTCACCCACTAAGTTAGTTGCCGTAGGGTAGATTTTCTTCCTAGATGCCACTTTTGAAAGATCTTTACACTCAATGGAAATTTTTTAATATTCAGATTTTCAATCTAAAAAATTTCTATACATATATGACAAGGTTTAGCCTTTACCTCGAAATTTTAGTTTTAAGTTATTCTCATATAAATTAACTATTAAAACTGCAGGTTTTAAGTAATTCATTTTTTTTAACAGAATGCTTTATAAATTTTATTATTTTATAATGTTACCTTTTACTTGACATGCTTTAACCTTAAATCGTTTTAAATATAAATTGCAAATAACTGTGCTTGCTTATTACTCAATATTAAATAAAACACCAAAACAACATAAACATCATTCAGACAAAATGAAATTGCTTAACCATAAAATACACATTCAATATGGCGAAAAAGTCTCATGGGAAATCTTTAGAAAAAGTAATTGATTAATTGCCTTAACCAAATCAAATGACTTTAAACTAATTTGTTTGTTTAGCTAAAATAACAAAATCAAAAACTACATCAAGGTACATTGAATTAGGTAGAAGCTGACGATTTTGACATAACTGCAAGCATTCTGCGTATGTCTAAAAATTGTTGTTGTTGGAACAAGGTCACCTTTTTTGTACACCTTCAATTACATGTTTCGGAATTGTATCTTTTATTTTACAAAGTTGTTTTACATTTTTATCGACATATTTAAGTACCAAAAAGATTACGACTTCTATGGTAGGTACAAACTTTTCAACATGTTTTTGCGTCCAGTCATGTTTCCTTGCTAGTTGCATAGTGTGAATTCTTCTTTTGCAATCAAAGTTTCAAGTATATAAATTCGTTTTTTGATATTTTCTGGTTGAATAGACACTTTGGAAAGTGTGTTACTATCATTACTGTGTTTACTTTATCTTAATATCGTCAAATATTTAAGCCGATTTTTTAACATCATGTTTAAACATCAGTTTATATCCTATGTGGACGTATATTAACATAAGCGTTGTGTTTAAGTTAATGTCAGTCAGAATATTTGTTTTTATAACTTTTATCCAATTCGTACATTTTCCGTAGGGCATCATGTCAACATATTACATTTTGATTGTCAAATATTAATAAATATTATTCAAAAGCAATTTTTCTTTCTTTTTATATTTCTTAAAATTTATTTTGGAAATTTTTTTTTATACAAAAACTATAATAAAAATATGAACTCTGTCCAACAATCAATTATGGTGGATAGCGCTAGCCCACAACGCAAACAGAAACCTTCTTTTAAAACCCAGAAAATGGTGCAAAACGATAAACCAGGTCAAGAACAGAAAACATCGGAAGTGCAGGATTCTGAAAAATTTATAACAATTGATCGGTCTTTGGAATGCTATGAGTCTGTATCCCAACAACACCATCAAGAAGGTGCTAAGTATATCAGTAAAATCGAAGCTTTAAAATATGCTTTTAAAACTGATCTTTTGGCATGTGATGCCAAATGGACTCTATTTGTATCAGCCGCTTTAAGCTATCGTTATGACTCCGTACTTAAACCATTTCCCCCACAGTTTGTCAGTGAACAAATGGGTTACGATATTGATTCTCTGGTATCTGTTATAAACGAAACTCCTAAATTGATGGTAATTTTTAAAAAGTTATTGTACGAAAGTTATACTGATATCGCCAAAGAAGTCATTGATTTATTGGTTTGGGTCTTAGTGGTTATGGATGAACCAGCCCTACGTTTACTAGAGGAAGAGGAATTGCATACACTATTAACGTCCATAGACGAATATTCAGTTAAAAATAAGCCCACACATGCATTTGAAATAAATGCTTTAACAGGCTTTCACTCGGAAGCTGCATTTCGTAATAGAGCTTCGAAATTACCTTTAAAGCTGGCTTTTATGAGCAACAAATTAGACAGTTACTTTTCCATACTACAAACTGGTTTTCCACAGTTTTCCGACGATCATTCTATTGAGTTTACAACCAGTTTGCAGAAAAGCTTACAAAATAGCCCTTACTGTGCTGCCTGGGGAGCTTCCGAATGTGGTTCTATTATTTCGTGCACAGCAATCTGTGAAATTGCTCTGGATACTGAAAAGGATAAAATATCTGTAAATAAAAATAATAAATCGGCCGTTGACATCCATTTGAAAAGCCCACAGAATGTACGAATGCGATATCTTCTTTTCTATGGTAAACGGTTTCCTAGAAGGAAACCACCAATGCACCGATTGTCATCGTGGTTTTATCAGCACAAATACCCGCTGTCTGTGTTGTCTTATATGATGTTTCTAATATCGATTGGCATTGTTAATAGTGACAGTGGTGAAACTTTCAGATCATATGCTCATAAGAAAATTGATATTATTTTAGATTATTTTCGAAGAATTATTGCATGATAAATAGTCTCTTGATGAATGTGGCGTTTAAATTCTAGATACAAAAGGATACTTCTGTATGTGTTTCTTGTATGTAAGTTAGAGAATAATTAAATGTTTTCCAAATGTCTGGTTCAAAATACTTCTTATTGAAATATATAAATTTAGTCGAGGCATAGAAAAAATTTCTTTATTTAATTTTTTGTTTGTATTTGTTTTGTTGTTGTTTTGTTTTTTGATAAGAAATTGTGTCGACTCATAACTCGTACGGCACTTGTTGATTTAGTTATGCCAATCACTTTTTAATCAAACTCGTTGGTTATTAAATTTAAAACTGTCTTTCTTCCATACTACCCTATCGAATACAAGTCTATATGTATTATACGTATAGAATTTAAGTGGAAAAAAACATTGATAAATAAGGAAGTACCAAAGGCCTTTAGCAAATTTTTCGAGTTAATCGAAGGGGTTTTATTTTTTGTTTGTTTCAGTTTTAGTAGTAAGATGGCCCAAAACACGAAGCCGATCGGGATTTGGCTTCTACTACTGAATCTAGGGCTGTCAGTGTGGATCCAGTAAAGCAAATTTTGATAAAGAACAAACAAGAGTGATATACCCTTAAAATTTTACTGGTTAAGTCGAGAAGATGGTATAAGCCAAATGGGCGCTTTAAGGCATTTTTGATCACTTCGGCGAAAACTTCGGGCAAGAGATTCTCGTACTAGTGTCGAACGTTATTCGACTTATTCACGTAAACACGGGACTTCAGAAACCTCACACAGAAAGTCTGAACTGGTAAAATTGGGCAATTTTGCGGCCAATGTAATTCGCCAAAACAAAAGATAAGGCGACCCAGGAATGCCGCCTTCAGAATATCGGTTGTGGCTTGCGCAGTGTGTGCCGTTTCTCCGCCCTGTTGAAGCCACATATCTATCAGTCCTATTTAGTTCAATTGCGGCAAAAAAACTTGACTTACATGGCTCTATAGCGAGCACTGTCCACTCCGGGGCCGGCCACTCTTGGCAGCATCTCGTTTGGTAACACACTTTTAAGGTTGGTGGCCAACGGCGCAGCGTGTGCGTAATTGGTGCCAGACGACCTGGGGAATGGGCAACGGAATTCGTCCTGCGCCAACACCATAGACAAATTGTAACACAAAAAAAATTGACACGACTATTCCGTGTTCTTGGGGAGTGTATCGCTCCATGGTTTGTTCATTTGTATTCTATATCTGTCCAGTTCACAAAGTCAAAACAGATTTGACATTAGCCGCCATTTGCAAAAAAAATAGGGTGATCTTTTTAGGCCCGCCTTGTACATTCAAACATACATATGTACATACATACATACTTATGCATAAATTATCGGTTTCGAGGTGAAGTATATTGCTGGAATCGTTTGAGCTGCATAATCTTAGAAACTATTTGTTTTTCCATGGTTACGTTAGGACGTTTGAAATGCGTAAAAGGTTTATGTTTTTTTTGTCTCACTTATTTAATTTTAATTTAAACAAAACTTTAAATTATAATAAACAATTTAATAAATATTTACGCCCTTTTTTATTTGCGACTTAAAGTATCTTAAAATACCAGGAAAACTTTTTTAATGTGTACACATACATACAGTTGATAATTTAGTGTTTTTTTAAGAGAATCAATGTTTTTGTTTTAAATATATACAAACTGACATTATTTGAGTTGTGTTTGAACATACAAATATGTTACTTAATGCGGTAATTTATTAATACACTAAACTTAAAATATGACTCCCCTGAGACAACTAGACGTTTTATAGACAGAAAGCACAGGAAAATTCTGCAAAATCTTATTGAGAAAAACAAACTGAAGTGAAAAGTATGAGAAAACAAAACAATACAGGAACTCATTTGAGTAACCTGAATATTAAGGTAAACTCTAAAAAGGTTAATACTTTTCTAGGCATATTAGAAAGAACGACGTCTTAGACGCTACACCATTGCCAGTTGCTACTGCAAGTGTTTTTCGTAACGTAATCGATTAAAGTTTTATTCGGGAAAATTATTTTTTTGGAAAAATATAAAAGGCCAGCAATATCTAGTAAGCATGGTAAACAGGTTTTTTTTTCTTTTTAAAAATTTGAAAATATATGTCACTGGAATGGAAGTGTTTACCAGTAACGTTAGATATTCTGTAATGATAACTTTGTGTAAACTTGAGGATGGTTGCTTAAGTTGATGCCAGTAGATTAAAAAGAACAACGACTGTATGCAAAAAAATCTTACTTTGGCTTTATAGAATACCGTTCATATTCATAATAATTAAAGTGGGCTTATTAAGGGCTTTTATGCCATTGATATCTGTCAAATTAGCGCTTAATAACCCTACTTGAATTTTTATGAATATGGGGGTAAATTTAAGCCTAAAAAACCATTTTCAAAAAATCGTATCCAAAAAAAGACCTTTAACTAAAATGTGCATTAAAAAAATTTAGGTTATGATTCTAACAACATCGTCAAACATTTTGTCAATTTTATCAGTTAGCGATGTATAAAAGCGAATATTATTTTACCCACATTTATAAATAACTCTTTATTTTTATATTTACATAAGAGTTAAAATGAATAGATATTTAACAAAAAATCTACTTTTAAAAACTAAAATATACATGAAAACTAATTTGTATAAATAAATAAAAGTGAAAGGCATACACATATGTATGTATGTACATACACCAAAGCGCGTAGAGACTTTAAATTTGGACTGTTATAACTTATCTTGATGGGTATATCCCCTATTAGGGGAGCAAAAATGAGAAAATCGGTAACTTAGTATTTCCTTAACGCAATTTTAAAGGTATTAAGGCATAATCATATACATATATATATATTAAATTTAAATAAGGCTAATTTTTTATAAAATCTACAGCAATGCAAATATTTTATTTTAGAACAATATTTGATTTCGAAATTTTGATAGAAAAAGTACCAAAAACAAGATATACGTTAATAGTTTAGAAATGCTTTAAACTGTCTCAAATAAGTGAAAAATATTAAATGAAGATAAGTTTTTTAAAATTAAGCAAAACACTTTCGATTTTCCTCAGTAGGAGAAAAAATTTGATGTTCTGGAATAAGATTGTATACAGAATCATTGAGATCATGATATTATCATAATACTTATTTGCATTTAGTACAAGTGCTAATATATTAGCAATAACAGCAGGGCTTTGTTTTGTTTGTACAAAAATAGGTATTCGAATTACGAATTTATTTTGATTTTGTTAACATCACTAAAATTATGTTTTTAAAGAAACAGAAAAATTAATAAAATTGTAAAAAAATTTGATTTTTAAAGAAAACGTTCTTAATTTTTTATTCTTGCTTCCTAATATGCTTTAAAAATGTTCGGCAGAAACGCAACATCATTTTTATAGCCTTTAGACTTCTAAATATTCATTCATTGTTTTACAAGACACAAAAAACCAACCAAAATCCATAAAAGTCACTTTAACATAGGTTTAAAATTAAAAAACACAAAGGTACTTTCAGTAGAAAATCATTTTAGAATATACTTTTGCTTAGCACGGTTTGTAAGGCTTTGTTAACTTTTTTTGCATACGGACGCACATCTTTAAAAGCAACAATGAGTTATTGGGTCCCCTAGTAGTAAAAAGTTATTTTAATTCCATCTATATAAAAGCTTATTTAACTCTCTCCTTGTAAGCGATAATGGTAAGTACTTGCCTCCAATATCATCGTCATTTTAAAATAATGAGTTAAAATTCTAATGAGTAGGTACCACCGATATCGGTTTTTAGCATTTCAATTTATTACAAAACAATGTAAATTTTTGGTGGGACTGAATAAAAAAATTATCGGCCTATTGTTTTATATAGCCCCCATACAAATACAGTGTAGGGTATAATTTGGCCGTACCTGACCGACTATAACATTTTTGTCTTAATGTATATTCTATTTCAACATTTCTGTAAGGTTACCCGAGCTGCTGTCAATGCCGAATGTATAGCTTCACTTACCTCCTTTTACTCTTAATGTTGCAAATGTTTAAAAATTAATAAATTTCAGTCAACATTAATTGTAAATCGACATTTTTTAGCGCGTATATCAAAATATTTGTCACACAGTTTATATATTTGAAAGCAAAGTTAATAATCTTATGAGAATTTTCAAGAAAAAAACTGTATTTTCCAAAAACTTGTATCTACATTTGCAGATGTAGATATATTAATATGTATAAATGGCTAAATGTTATATTATGTCTGCATTTTCCAATCATTTTGTATGTCTGTTTGTTCAGTTCCAAAAATGTCTATTAGTTAAGTTTTTCTTTTTCAATTTATTTCATATTTTAGGCAGATTCTAAGGCAAGAGACTTAGCGACAATATACATACCGAGCCTTTGGGGCAATACCGTAGTAACTCAAAATTTGAATTTTTTGAGCTGGGTATGCAGAAATTATCTTTGGGCAAATATCTATCTAAAGAAAAAAAGATTATGATTCCACCTCTAACTGTTCAGATTCTACAGCTAAAAATGTCTTTATTGCCTCTAGGTATTTCCAACAATATTTATTTGCAATAATGAAATATTTCCTTTTATGACAAGAAATTTACTAACAGAAAGCAATTTACGAAAAAAGTATAAAGCAATATTATTTTTTGCTACGTTTTAGGCACAGAAACACAACTGCATAATTTGATTATTTTTTTTTTACTCGTTCGTATTATTTCATATTACAACTTTGTTAAAAAAAAATAGTTAAAAATTTATTTGCTATAACGATATATTTCGAATTAATTTTTAAGTTTGTCATATGTTTTGTGACAATAACGATATATCCTTAATAGGTTGATACAAAGTACTTAAACATAAATAAATATTTCATATTTTTAATAATTTTTTGCCTTTTTTTATTTAAAAACATTCCTTTTTATTTAAAAACTTGTAAAAAAATAACTTTAGTAAACGAAAATACTATCAAAAAGATGGTTCAAAACTTCAAATGCATTTTTCTCAGTTCACGATTTTTTGAATTACTACGGTATTGCATCAAAGGCTCGATACGTATTTACGTATAAAGTTTTTACACTTTGGTATGGGAAAACAAAAACTGTTGCTTCTTTTCGCCGTGTTGTAAATCAAAAGTTGGAAAAAATAAACAGGCCTAAAAAAACACGTAACTTTAGAAAGTTTTCATTTTAACTTGACAATACTACGACTTTCAAAATATGTTTAATGTTGGATTTTTCCTTAATACTCCCCTTACTTTTGAAGGAACAACTTTTTACAATTTTTATAAATATACAAAATAAAAAAAAAATAAAAAAATTGAAAGAAAAGCTGCAAAAATATATGAATGAACAAATACCAGCCAAACTTTTTTTATAGATGTTGATAATTTAACCCTGTTGAATTCTTATTCATAATAATATTAAAAAGTTTATTTTCCAATTTTCTTATTTAAAAAGAAACACATTTGCTATTCGAAGAAGTGAGTCATTTCTTTATTTCTACTTGGTTCCCCAGGGTGCAGTTACTAAGCATTTCTATTTGGTTCTTTAGAACAAAACTTCATGGCAAGTAATTACGTTGTTATTTTCTGTTTTTAATATTGTTTTAGTATGGCTCACAAGCCATACAAACAAATAAAAATATTACCCGTAGATGAATAGCAAAAATTAAAAAAAAGGGGAAAACTGAAATTAAATGATTCTACTTTTAACTGCTTCTTTCAAATTTTCGAATTTTTTTTGCAGTTATTGCGCATATTTTAACCCTTTGAGAGGGTAATATTAATGTTTTTTTAGTTAAGTAATCGGATGCAGGCTTTTTAAGTGGGAAAGTTATTTTAGGTGTCTATTAAAGAAAACTTTGATAAGAAATTATGACAAGATTTGTATAAATCTAAGCAAAACATTGTATTTTTAACTGGCTATTTGTGTAAATATTTACTGAAATGAAGCGTCTTGTAAAACAGCGGTTGAGCCATCGCGATTAAATCGTTGAAATAAAGGTAAATTTATATATTTTAAATAATTTTTAAGAGATTTTAATGTTAATTTAAGTGGCTTATAGTCAAGTAAATTTTTGTGGGAAATAAGGTGTGGCAGTACCTCAGTTTTGATACTGAAAATTTTATTCAAAGTAACTTTAATGACATTTAAGAAGATTGATTTTTGAGATTTGTCATAAAATGTGTTTCATTAATTTATTTACATAAAAAAAATTAAATAAAAAAAATAGAAGGCATGAGTCCGTTAAAAAAAAACCGATTAAAAATATTTTTAAATTCGAAAAACAAAACTGCCTGAGAAAAATCTTTTTTTAAGTAGTTTGGGGACAATTTTACGTAAATCGGCCCCAAAAGGGGAAAACTGTTTTCTTTTTCTTTCAAAGAAATTGATTAGCTTATATATAAAAGTAAATAAAGATCAAAAATATATACATGTCAATTAGATTTTAAATTTTTTTATTTGCTCCTTAAATAATCACTTATTAAATAATCGTATCTTATTTTTTAAAGTTTTAATGAAAATGTCACACCTGTCACATTTTCTAAAAGGGTTTTCCTAAATTAAAATTAGGTTTTTGTAGGAATTATGTACCAAATACGATTAAAAACACTAAAGAGTACCATGAAATTAAAAAAAATTAAGCCGGTTTTTAAAAATATTTTACAAAACTGGACCTTGAAGCGAAGATTTCTCTAAACTTAAAATTGTAATATCACACCCGTTACCGTCTTTAAGCGGTCACTGTTACCAGGAATTATGTCTTTTTAATGTCTTCTTACTATAAGTCGCTTAAAAAATATACCATCTTTGGAAATCATAAGCGGTATTTAAAATAAAATGGTCACACCCATCACAATTAAATTTTCCATAGACAGACGTTTCCCCAGGTTTACATAATATCTTGATGATCGGCGGTAAGACAGAATTTGTGAAATGGTGGCAGCATTAAACATTACTTTTTCAAAAAAAATTGCAACGCATAGAGTAAATTGAGAAAAATTTCCTTCATTTTTAAACGACTTTCTTTCATGCTCGGGAAAATACTAGCCCCGCTTCCTGTTAACTAGAATTGTAACGTGCTATTTCTATCAAGTCTTTATTCTCTTTAAGTTAATGGTATAACAAATAATCACTATGGTGGTAAACCTCTCATAGCTCCCATCTGATCTATAACTGGTTTACGCCAATAGCAAGAATATATTTTACCTAAAACAGACATCAGCCAAGACCACTCATACAATTTTAAACATGATTTGAGCTTGTACAGCTACATGTTGCCTAGCTATGTAAGTGCCGCAAAGACAGTCGCGTATTTGACGATTTGGCCCCAGGTCTCTTTATTTTCCTTCAAATTGTTCTTAACATTCACAATCTTTCTCGTTTTTATTGCTTCCTCTAGATAATAGAAGTACACCGCATAATTGGGTTAATTGAGACATACCTAGGGTGGCCACTCGTACTGGGACCAAATCGTCGCATTCGACTCAAAATGAAATTGTACTCGATCGAGTTGACAATGCTTTTAATATAAGAATTCTAATTAGAATTTTCTAATTTTGATTCGAATCGAATGACGTAATTTGCCACCTGGCTTTTCATTTCGTTTAGTGATGAAAAATTTTGTACTGGTGTGTACTGATTTAAAAATTTTTTTTGCTGAATTATAGTAGCAACGATGAAGATTCACAGAACCAATCCCAGAAGACGGTATTGAGTGCATACCGCCTAGCCAGAATGAGGTCAAAATAGCAGCTACCCGGCTTAAGACTAAAAACGCAGTAGGAACCGAGGGGTTGCCAGATGAACTGTTTACTTAAGACAGAAGGCGAAATTTTGATAAGGCGTATGCATGAGCTTTTTTGTACAGTCTGTCAGAGGAATGTATATCCTAGCAATAGAACGTCAGTGTTTTGTGTCCTGTACACAAAAAAGGAGATGAGACAGTGGGTGCCAACTACAGAGGAATAAGTCTCCTATTATTGGTTACAAGAAGATACTTAAGAAAATCTATGGACCAATATGCGGTGTCGTATGAACCGTGAGCTGTATGACCTTTTTGCCGACATGCTGTGAGAATGAATAAAGATGCCAAAAAACCAAAACCTTTAAATTTTGCTTAAAAAGTTATGTCTCACTTAAAGGGTTAAAATTTATATTTTACTATAAGGGTAATTTACAAACAAAAACAAAAATGTTAATATAAAACAAAATGAAAAGAAGTTAACATATGTTTTGTCTAATTTAACCAGGGATGGGTTATTGAGTTTTATGATTTAATTGGTAGTGTGAGTAGATAAAAATTTATTTTAAAAAGGTACTGAAACGAAACTAATAGTCGAAGCCAGTCAGGTTGAAAATTTTTATTTGTTTTATTCTCACAAAAAAAGGGGGAAAATATGAAGAGATTTTAAAGAATAAAATGAATTTTCTTACAAGCATATGCTACACATACATACATACTTACAAACAAACTTGCACCAGAATATTTAACAATGAAAATACAACTTCCAGGTTTTTCTTTTAAAAACTTAAAAAACAGCGTAAAGTAAATTATATTAATTTGTATATCAAAGAAAAACTTTAACGCATAAACCATAAAATGATTAAGGTATTTGATTTAAATGTAAATTGAAAAAATATCAGCAACGTTTTTAGGAAAATAAAAAAATCAACATGTTAAAAAAATCTACACAAGTTGGCAAACACCTCATCAAACATCAAAGAAAATCAATTTTATGTTTTGCTATTTGAAGTGTTTTTTTTCTCGTTTGTTTTTATGAAATTTTTTTTTAAAGTAAGCACAAACACAATCATCCCCCTGTTTTTGACGGAAAAATAATGTCACCAGAAACAAACGAGAATGAAGAAAATTGCTTATCACAAAACTTATTTATTTACTTAACATTATAACAAAAAAAAAAAAAAAAAAAATAGAGCAGATTGCAGAAAAAAGTTACGATGGGGACAAGTACCAAGAAAAAACGCAATTTATATCTTTTCTAAGAGTAAGAAAAATGTGAGTTAAAATCTGTGATAAAAAAAATATAAAAAGTCAAAGTAAGTTAAAATAATAAACACTAAAGTAAATTGACTTGGATTTGGGGAAGGATACCTAAGGAAACTTCTCTATTGCAATCTTAAGGTACCATGAAATAACTCCCAAATGAAATAACTCCCAATGAAAAAATGAAATAACTCCCAATTTTTTTCCATACAAATTGGGAGTTATTTCATTATTTTTCATTGGGAGTTATTTCATAATGATATAACTCCCAAATGAAATAACTCGCAATGAAATTTTGTGGTGAGTTATTTAATTTTTTCGAAGTGTTGGGAGTTTTTTCATTTTTGTTGGGAGTTATTTCATTTTCTATCATTGGGAGTTATTTCATTTTTATTGGGAGTTATTTCATTTTACTAAAAGCAAGTGTATAAACCAGAGCATTTAAAAAAATTTAATAAAATTTAGCCTTGAAAATTTTGTGAAATATTAATACTTTTGTAGATACATTTTTTCATTATAGTTTTTTTTCGTTAAAGTGGGGTTTTAAAACCGTGGATATATAGCCGGACTTCGGCCGGGTGCAAGGAAAAAATACTCTAGTGAATTCGTTCGCCGGCTTCGCAGTAGCCTTTGGCCGGGAAATATACTTAAAACTGTAGTGCATCGGAAGTATTTGCAGCTCCATAACTAAAGTGTCATAAAATTCATGTTTTATTTGGCGAAGCTTTATATGGAAAGCAGTAGATCTTAAAGTCCATTGCCCGGCCGAAGGCTACTGCGAAGCCGGCAGATCGAATCCACTGGAGTTTTTTTTCCTTGCGCCCGGCCGAAGGCCGGCTATCTAAATAACTCTTTTTTTTTTTAAAAAATTATTTAACCAAAAAGGTGCTTAAAGTCCACGCGCCTGTCCGAAAGCTGTAACGAAGCCGGCAGTTTGATCCACGAGAGTTAACTTATCCTGCGTCCAGACGGAGGCCGCCAGTCATTTGGTTTGTCTGTTTAGAAAATAATTTTACGTAAGTGACATCTATTTATGGATACAAAAGGTTTTCGCATTATATATATTTTAACTGGGAGTTATTTCATTTTCGTGTGGAGTTATTTTAATTTCGTTGGGAGTTATTTTATTTTTGTTGGGAGTTATTTCATTTGGGAGTTACTTCACTTTTTTGTGACTTTTATGAAATAACTCCCAAACATTGGGAGTTATTTCATTTTTACCGTTGGAAGTTATTTCATTTGGGAGTTATTTCACGGTACCCAATCTTAAAGTATAAATAATAGCTGGGATCCAGTGATGACTCAAATAATTAACAGGCATTTTTATATGAAGGGGTAGAAAAGCCAAATTTAACTGATGCCCATAGTCCAGTCATTCTTTCTTTCAGAAACTAAGATGGAAAAATAAAAATTCAATGAGGGGGTAAATTCTTAAGTGTACACATACCCTTAAACGTTGTATCGAATATTTTTTTCAGAAAACAATTTAGACAAAATATCTATCTGTAGCTGCTACAATATTCGTTAACATAGTTATAAAAAGGCACTAACAACCAATTTTTTTAAATAATGAGAAAGTAAGTGATTTTTCCTAGAAACTGTCAACTGATTTTTTAACATGAAAAACATTTTTGAAGAATTACTTACAACTTATTTGAATACCCCCTGAATTCGATTTTAACCGAAGTTTACTCGAACGACTGAGTTTTTAAAGCTTTTAATATAGGAACTCTAAAAGAATTTGTGAATTTCGATTCGAATCGAATGCGACGATTGCCCCCTGTTGTCAAAAATTTTAAAACAATATAAAACATTTTTAAAGGCTATTTGGCTGTTGTCATTTTTGTATGATTTTTTCAAGTTAATATAGAAGATTTTATAAGGTAAATTCATTATGAAACCCCGAACCATATTTCGTTTATGAATGGGACTTTTAGTTTTTATGTAACAATTTTAAAGAAATTTTTCTATTCGTTTTTTTACGATTAGTAAATTAAATCCCCACAACATTGCCTCTTCGTAAACGGCATCATCCCCATAAACCGACATGTTGCAAATATTTAAACTTTTTTTTCTTTTGAGTCCAAATAGAAAAAAAAACGCTGAAAAACAATTTACTTTTAAGGTAAGTGTAAGCAGTTTTTTCTAATCTCAACTTATGCGTATTTCAAAGCAAACTCTTGTCACCAAGGAAAGGAGGGTTTTTTGTTTATGTTCTTATTGCCAGTATTAAAGGAAATTTAACACACGCGCCCTTATTTCACACCTTATCAGAGATTATATTTTTTTTTACCAAAACACATACAAAGATTTTTAAGCATATTTTCATTTAAAGCAAATTTGAATGATGTATAAAAAAGTTTTTTTACAAAAAAAAGTTTGGAGCAACAGCTTTGTGATATTAAATCTTATTATTTTGTCTCTTGCTTAGCAACTCTATACAATTTAAATTTCAAACAAAATTTGTTTTCAGTTTGTATTGAGTTAAATGCTGAAATTTGAAATTGAAGTGAGAGAAAAACAAAACAAAAAATAAATCTTTTAATCGTATTTAATGCTAAAATAACAAAAGCAAGAACATCGTCAACATCTAAAAGCCCTTCAGAGGAGAATGAGTCCAGAAAAGTGAAAATTTTTTTATTTTTTTTTCAAACTAAGTTTGCCTTAGTTAAATGAAAACTTTTAGATTTTATTAAATGTAAAAAACAGGGGCCTTGTCGTCGCATTCGATTTAAATCAAAATTTTTTCAATCGACAGAGTATTCAATAGTTTAATTTAAGAATTCTAATTAGAATATTTAAATTTCAATTCAAATCGAATGCGGCGACTTAGCTTCAGGTGAAATTAAGGGCATTTATATGTATTAATGAATGAAATTCGAAACCTAAAGCGCTTAAGGCATTTAACGTTCGTGATGCAGTGCAACTAAAAAATGAAAAAAAATATTTACAGTAGACTTTAAAAGAAGCCTATTCGGGCAGTCTAAAACTTTCTCGAATATGGCGAATTTTCATCATGCCTTAATATTTTGGTTTAAGATTCTATTGAAGAAATTTATTTTTATAAGGGCATATTCCGAATATACAAGCATATATGTTTCCTTAGTAAATTTTAAAAATTTTTTGCCTAATAGTGTTGCTTGAGACCTAAGAAAAAACACTTCAGTTGGACAATAAAAAATTAATAAATAAAAAACAATTAAGAAAGTTATAGCCTGCAAGCCCGACCAAAATATACTCAACATCAAAATTTACTTCTGTGCATATGTTGTATTATGCTTCGAAAGTATTATTTTTTTGCAGCCAATGAAGGTTTATATGATTTCCGGGAGTTCGACTTATGTATATGAAATCCATGATATATTAAGGATAGTTCTTTGAAAGATTGTTTTTGAAATTTTGCACCATAAGGTGATAAATATATACGAAACTTAAAAGAGATATTTATGACCCGTGATGCTTTTCCATAACTGGCTTAAAAAACACACTTGGCAAGTTTTGTGAAGATAAATTAATATTCGAAGAATTTTCAGTTAGAAATATTTTCTCTAGGAGGATACTTATATGGTGGTTTTGTCAAAAAGTTTACCGATCGTCACCAAAAATAATATGCTTTGTCCCAATGCCAACAAATTTATTAGTTAGTGCCGTACATCTTTAAAAATGAGGCTTTTACTTTGATTGCATGGACGGAGAGACAAGCTCAAAGAGATTCAAAAATAGTTTTGAGTAAATGCGGGTCTCAGACATATTATTTAGTGCGTTACTAATGTACTCACAAGGGCGTAACACCTCAACCAGGTATTTAGTGAGAGCATAATAGGTCACAGTAGTGAAAACGTACTAGGTTAGGTTAGGTTAGGCAGAACAGGCGGCTGCGGAAGTGATGAAGTGATGGTTGTGCAGCCCACTTGGGTCCGTTTCCTTGGTCTCTTTGTGATACCTGGGGAAGAGAAGAGAAGAAGAAAAAGATAAAGAAAATAAGATCAATAGAAATAAAGATAGAGAGTTAGAAGGAAAGTTACCATGTATGATCAGCGGTAATCGTCCCATACTGGCCGCTGTCTCCGAACAACCCGCTATCCCTGATAAAGGACGCCAGGTTGGTTATGCCAAAGTTGGCCACGTCCGACAGGACATTCAGTCTACCGATACCAAAGTGCCTGATCCAGATGTCCTCCATTGCCGGACAAAAGCACAAGAGGTGCTGTACGCTTTCAGTCTCCTCTTCATCTTGACAGATTCTACAGAAGTCGTTCCAATGCAATCCCAATCTTTCGGCATGGGTGCAAAATCGGCAGTGGCCAGTGATTGCGGCCACGGTGTCCCTTATCCTTCTCCTATCCAAATCAAGGAGCGACCTCGAACGGCCCGGATCTATCCTCGCCCAGGTCAGCCGAGTAGTTCCACACCTGGGTTCGTCAGACCATCTAGCCCCTGCAATTTCCCGAGAATATTTATCCACGCGGAATTTGCAAGAGGAGAGGGGGATGCCACGAAAGTAGTCAATTTCCCGAACATCCAATCCAGCACCATTTCTGGCAAGTGCATCAGCAGCACATTGCGTACTAACAAAGCCAGTATTATTTTAACAGAAAAAATTGGTATATAACTCACTTCCTTATTTACTTCTAAATAAAATTTTTTCTAAATAAAAATATTTTTTTTAAATTGTTTTGTTTTTAAAAGAATTGCCTACCAAGTATATCAAATATCAGTCTCCTGACTGTTTCCAGCTCAATTTTTGTTTGAGTTTCTAACAAATATTAGTATAGCAATTTTAAACAAGCTTGCCGCTTTAGGCGTTGATGATAAATTTTCTCGATTTATTTCGAGTCTTCTCAGAGATCGTACTATTCATGTTGTTGTAGGTTGAATCTTTTCCAATAAGTTTAAAATCAATTTAGAGGTAATGAAAGGCTTCGTCCTCTCCTACTCTTTTTTTACGTTTCTTATTGACCTTGTATGCCAGATTTCGATTACTATCTATTACTTTTCAGACAAAAGCAGCAAATAACATTAATACCCATTTTACCACAGGTCTAGCCCTTTGGAGGTTTAAGTTATGACAGAGTACGAACAACACACTTAACCGTTATCTGGTGCTAGTCTATGCCAATGGTAAAAATAAACTCACAATTGAACGTAGTTTTAAAGTAATATATCAATAATAGTGTAAATTAAAGTCCCCATTAGATAAAAAATATCAAAAAAGCAACATAAGTATATGGGAGATTCTTATAAGCAAAGGTTGTTTGTGTCTGAGTGCCGGATTGACCATCACATACTTTTAGCAACAAACAAAGGCTGCCTAATTTCAATAGGGCACGAATCTAAAAAATTTGTGTAAGTTTTCAACTCTTTCATGTATATTCAGTACGATTTTGGCTTAACAAATCAATTATTTGATATTTTTTAAGAAACACTACACTCTAAAACATTTTCAAAAATTTACGATCATATATGACCTAATTAATTGTTGAAAAAAGTCTTGTTGCCTAAAGTTGGGTCGATTTTTATATTATTAGAAATTAAAAAACAAAAATTATGTAATTTTAAACAAAAGTTATATTTTTCCGTTAAAAGTGTTTATTTGTCAACAATATATGCTTAAAAGCTAGCAATATGTGTCTATAAACATCAAAATGTTAAATATTAAACATATCTGTCTAAAAACACTATTAAAATGTATGGAATAAACAATTAAGAAAGAAGAAGCACAAAAGTGCACACGATTTAATAAAAGAACACGTGATTTTCTACAAAATTAAAAAATTAATATCTTGTGTGTAAGGATATCATAATTATTAATAATAATTTGTTGTTTGTTTGTATTTAGTCGGTAACATTTATTACCTAAATTAAAAAATAAAGTTAATATTATAAGTGAAATTGGCTAGTAAAGAAGAAACTGTTAAAAAATACATGGCGGATTGCTTTTTAGTTCAGAGAAATTTTTTAGCAACTCGCAACAACCTCCAACTGTCAAAGACATTCTAAACCAATGGCCAATGATTTTTAAAAAACTGACACATTAACAAACTAATGGAGCTTGACGTTAATAAATTAAAAATAAATTCAATAATAATAAAAACTTTCTTTGGCCTTCAGCAAAATTCTGAAGAAAAATGTATAATAAAGGCGATTTGCAAATTTTTTAAAGAGAAAGATACCCTTGTCTTTAAGGAATACAAGGTAATTGAAAAATGTCTTTAAACCTAGTTTTAAAAGCTCAAGCTCTAAATATGTGTATGTGTTTTTTTAATTAACAGTTTGGTACCACGCTTGATGAGATAAAAATCAAATAGAAATCGTAACTCCATGGATATCCATAGTTGGTAATTTTTTTAAAGGCTTTTTAATAGCGAAAGTTTCTTTAATTTCATAACTTTTTATATTTCTAGAAACATCAATAGAGGAGAATTAAATATCAACTCGCAAATGAGAGACAAAAAGCTCTATATAAACAATTTAAGGAAAATCAACACCTTGATATGCAAAATTGATTCAATTGTCAATTAAGCGTCGCAAGAACCGTGATTCGATGTTTTTAACATATGCTTATAACTTAAAGAAATGTTTTATAATTTAAGTTTTTTTAGTTTAAATAAATAAAATCAAACTATTTATTATATGGATTTTTAACTAAAAAAATGGTTAAAAATTAAGTCAAAGGGGAAGAAAAAATTAGACACAATATGTGTACAAAATTTAAACATATTTTGTTTAAAAATCAACAAAAAGTTGAAAAAAATAACATGTCTAATTTTAAGTCGAAAATAGTCTGTAAAGTGTTGCCTACTATTATTGACGTAATTTTCAACAAAAGTGGTTTAGAGTGTATGCATCTAAATTAAAGTGTTTTTTTTTTCATCCGTCTGGTTTGGTGTCCTTGTATTCTTGTAATCATAATTCAGTTTGCGCTTGTACAGACACTTGATGAATTTTGACACAGAGAAGTCTTTGGGCATCCATATCAAGCTTTTCGTTTGAGATTATGATCGGTCCATTCTTTGACATACATAGCTTCATGCCAATTTCTTGCAGGAAAATCAAATGGGCTACAACTAGTTCGAATATGTTAAAATTTTGCTCACACGTACTTACTTTTATGTTATCAGCTACTGTGTTAAATAAAAATAAGCATGATAATATCAAAACGAAGTTCTCATACAAATACTTTTCCAAAAGCAGCTTTTATGGATGAATTTGCCTTGAGTATTCTTCTATCTCTACAGAACTTTTTGTATATTTGACTCCCCTTGTTATCAGATACTAGATTGAATCTTGAAATAACAGCCTAGAGTTTACTATTGGACCCGAACATGTCCAAATATTTTTAATTACATTTATCCCCATAAATTGAAAGTCTCTTTTTGTTCTTCATTGTCTGTTCCTTCCGTTGTAGGAGTTTATCAAAATCAAATTACGAAAGTCCAGTAAAATATATTAACTTGGCCATCATTATTATAAGAATAATTGTTTTTAACACAATTTTTTTAACTTGAATTTTTAAATTTTTCAACATATTTTTTTTAGAGTGACGCTATTGTGTGTTATTGTCTTTGGCAGTGCCAACAAAAATTCTAATAATTCTCATTATATTTCAAACAAAACAAAGCCAAACAGTTTTACATTTTTAAGGCGGTTGTCATTATAAAGATTGCAATACTGCTTAAATATACCATTTTGCTACTTAATTATGTCATGTCTTGTCCGTTTTTAAAATTTCTTTTATGATATGCAGCAAAAAATTAAATTTAACTTGAGGAAACTTTCAAAACAAAATTTATTTCATAAAGTTTGATTTTTACCTAAATGAACTTTTGGTTTTCAAAATGCCAACAAACATAACATAAATTATTGTGTAGCGTTTAATATGATCAGACTTGACCGGCTATAACTTTTTATTTTTCTTTGTTAAAATAGTAGATTAAAAAGAAATCCCTACAATAATTATTCAAAACGAGAACGACTCATATACAATAACATTGTTTTTATTATTAATACTTTTTCAATTACCAACAGCATATATGTATGTATGTATATACGTATATGTACATTAATACATACATATGAACTTGTACATTTTCATTTAACATATTCCGACAATTTAATACTGAATGCATGCAAATATTGAACCTTTTTGCAATGCTCCCACAAAGTTGATTTCAATAACGCTTTTTTCGACTATTTTTTAAATTCTTGCAATATTTAGTGTTTTTTGTTGTAAGGAAATTCAAACAAGCCACAAAAATCGCTTTGATTACTGAAAACATGTTTACTGTTAGTAAAGGACATGGATTTTTTTTTATTTGTAATTGTTTGTTAAAAACCACAAAAAGTCGAAAAGTAATTTAAAAATTTGGGGAAAAAAATAAATTGAAAAACTGGTAATTTTTGCAATAGGCCAAACAAATAGAATTGCACAAATCTGCACAGAAAGGATTAATACAATTGGCAAATACAAAAGAAATTTACTGAGTAGGTTTTTGTTCTTTTTGTTTTATATATTCTTTATAGAACTCCCTTATAACTTTATTTAATGCTACACGCAGCTATAGAAGGGTAAATAAAACTGGTTTTCTCGTTTTTCACTCTACTCTACGTAGACAAGATATGTTACATATTACTGTTTGGGAAATCAGCTAAAATTTTAAAAATTAAAAAAATTAAGTGTTTAAAGGTGCAGGTTCCTTTTATATACCAGGCAGTGCAATAGATATTGAATTTTCGTTTAATTTTAATTTTAAGTTAAAATATTAACTAGAACAAAGCTCTTTATGCTACAAAAAGTAAAAATTGGATGATTATTAAAAAAGGAAAAGAGAAAAACCTTTAATTCAGTTAGTTTGAAATGGAAAAAACTTTATTCCAACTCACCACGCCACAATAGGCGAGTGGGTTAAACGGCTGATGTTTACAACCAAATATAATTACTAACAACCGAACAAAGAGTACTGATAATGAAAATCGTAGCTGTTTTTCGAAAATGCATTCTATTCGGCTAGTGGTTGATAAGTTATATGATGGAAGAGGACGACCCTCGGGCAACCTTCCATCAGCACAAGTACCAGAGTCTACCCCCTCGTGGTATCAACCGGGCAACTTTCAGTTAACTGGAAGGCCAACAGACTTGGCTAAATTTAAAACAATCTATCTTGGGCTTAAATGTCTCAGTGGTTACTTTTTGACTCGTCTGGCTTGAGGCAGGTTGTGCTCGTTAACGCTGTGGCATGTATATCACGAATAAGTGGCAAAGCAATGCAAGGTTTTAAGGGTACCAATACCTTATATGTGCTGAAAAGAAATTAGTGGGAATTATATGGAAGTAGATTTCCGAGGCTGACCAGAGTCTTACCTGGTACCAAGGGAATTAGTTGACCCCATGTGCTTACCAATGCATGAACTGATTAATGGTGACTCCTCCGAGCGGCTGTGGTTATCCCTAAGCGGGGAAACTGTAAACGAAAACGAATATGCTGGGGCTAAAATGGCCGACATTGGCATGTTGAAGTACGTGCTTGTTTCGGTCCTGACTGGAGGTGAGAATATTATAAAACGTTGATAAAAGTGAATAGATTGATAAGTCTAAATGAGAAAAGATCCTAAAAACACAGCTGGGTGTCGCACTCGTTGGGTGCGACATGATAATCATAACCTTTCTTGCCTGAGGTTGGGTTCTGTTTCACAAGCGTGTGAAGATGTGTCTTGTCGGTGCGGATCTGTTTTGATTGGTAATGACAAGATCAAAGCTTTAGATACAATTTAGATTTAGATAGCCCAGCTCCTCAGCAAGGGGTATGTTATAGCTTGCACAGAGTCGTGGCATAGAATTTCAACCTGGGTGGTCTGGCTAGCCATTCTGGGGGCGCTGGTGGACGCTTTGTTTCCACTTTGTTTTAAGAGCACCCTGAATTATTGCCCCTTCTGGTAGATGTTCACGTAAAACCCTAAACATCTATTCGGCAAATATCGGTAAAAAAAAAATACGGGCTTTCAATAAAAATTTTTTTCCTTTCTTAACTAACGCTAATAGAGTAAGAACTAAAATATTAATTTCTTCATTTGCAAATTAATGAGAATTTAGTATGCATTGAACTTGAGCCTAAATAAAAACTTAATCTACAGTTTGCTTTTTTATGACTTTTTACTTCAATGTTAAAGAGTAATTTTTGACCACCTATTTAACTTCAGGCCTCAGTCGGGGTCAATAGACCTTTACTTATTATTTTTAGAAGCACCAATTTTTCAAAAAACTTATGACTATCAAAAATATAAAGAAGTTCTTTTTAACAGCACTTTTGACTTTTAAACTTTATTTGCGTTAATAGTCATCAGTTTCGTATCCGTAGACTTATCATCCAATAAAATTAAAAAAATCATTTAAAACAAGAAAAAAGTATTTTTTGGTCCCTTTACTGACATCACATCTTAATCTGGGTCAATTGCTTTCTTTATACATATTTCTAGGCTGACTAACTTAAAAAATACAAAAAAGCACCAAAAATGAAAATAAAGTATTTTTTGTCCACTAAGTTGACTCCTGAGCTTATCTTGGGTCAATAGCCTTTAATTTTATAGTTCTAGAGTCATTAACTCAAAAATGCAAAAGAGCCCCAAAAATATAAAAAGGGGATTTTTGTTGATTTTACTGACTTTCGACCTTATTCTATACCCTTAAAGTCATTGTCTCAAAAAATGCTAAAAAAATACCAACAGTTTTAAAAAAGTCCTTTTTGCCTTTTTTAAAAATAACCTTCAAAGTATTATGCCTTAAAAGTGATAGGTTCTTAGTCGAATAAAATTAAAAAAAAATACCAAATACATGTTCATACCTTCCAACACCATTCACACACAACTTGAATTATATCTCTTTCTTTGTTTTTAATAACAAAATGGACCTAAGCAATATTAAAATATTATTTTAACCTTGTCTTTTTTCATTTGCTCTTAATGATTCAAGAAGGTAGCAAAAATTTTATTTTAGATATATCAAAGGATATATGAGTTTCGCCTTTACCTCAATTGGTTTAGAAGTAACAAAATAGTTACAAAATAAACCGAAATAATATAAAAGTCGCCCTGTCATTATTAAAAAAGGCACCGAAATGTATTCTTACATATTAAAAAATTTGTCGAAATCAATTTGATTTATGTTTCTATCCTTATTGGCTTAGAAGTTAGATGATGAGCGTAAGAGATAACAAAAAAAGCTTTTACTCTGTCATTTTCCTTAGAGCTTAATATTTGAAGAAGGAAGGAAAAACTTTCTTCTTTTTTTTTTTTAATATCATTTTAACGTAAGTTGAATTTCACTTTTACCTCTTTTGGTTAAAAATTTAAGAGATGGACCTAAGCAGTATTATTTTTTTCTTGTTTGACCTCTTATTTTCCGATATTTTAAAAAAGTATTTTAAAGCCTGTCAAACGTTTTTAGATTTTTTTAATTTAGTAAATCTTTTTAAGGGACTTAAAGAACAATTTTACTTATTGCGAGATTTAAACTAAAAAATTTCAAAATATTAAAAGCCGCCTGAATATCGTTTTACTGCTGCCAGTATCTTTATTTTATTATTTCTTTTTTAATAAGCAGTAAATTGAGTATATCTGTTTAAAGCAGGCTTGCCCAAGCCCTATGAGCTTGGTGATCAGTATAAACATTCAGCATAGACATGGCTATATCGGTTACTTTACTTCGTTTTTGCCAACGACTTCGTTCGGGTTTATGGGTCTTGAAAATTTAATGAACGAGGTGGTTGAAAAAAACGAGCTAAAGTAACAAGTCAGGCACAACTCTAAGTCAGCAGTACAAAACCAGCATTCAACGTAGCTGGTAGAAATAGTTTTTGCATTAGAAATATAACTTAAGCTGTTGCTAGAAACTGGGCTCTTGCTTAAATTTTATTTAAAGGAAATATAGCAGCACAAGCCAAATAGGTTGTTAGTTTGGGACAAAAATTCAACAAAATTTGTTTCTATGGCGTTGCAACAAAAGGTGTTTTAAATTCGTTTTTACTCGAATTACTTTATAATTCCTTTTTTTGTAACTTTAAACAAACCATAAACGTACCGAGATATTATTGTGTTTTTTAAACATTTTGCGGTCTTTTGTGTATTTGACGTGTTGATAATTAACAAATTTTGGTATTTCTCAAATGCTTTTTTTTCATTTTCAATTTGTATAACCGTACATGAATGTGCAGGATTATATGCAAAAATAAAAAATGCGCATTTTTATGCGGGTTAAAACACATATACGTACACACACATACACCTACGCGTAAAAATGCAAATGCACCCAGAAAAATATTATGTTGATAAAATTTTTTTTTGAAAAATACATGCATACAAACACAATATTAATTTTCACTTTGTTAATTTTGCAATTGTTTCCTTTAATAAAATTATCAATGGTAATAGCCACCATTTCTATATTTTTAAAACTTGTTTAAAAAAAACACAACCAGCAGTAGCCAAAATAACAACAAACACTGATGTCAAAAATGAATTAAAAATATCTACTTTTACGTGGGCATGCACGATACAGTTTAAATTGAATTTTAAATTTTTTTCTGCTTTCGTATGTATCAACAGTAATCTTGTCAAAAGCTTTTAAAAGTATTTTCTTTATTGTTATAAAACAATAAATACTTAAATTCGTAAAAAAATACAAGTGCGCTTGCATTAAGTTTAAGCCTTTTGGCCGGGTTTCGTTTTAATGCTTTATCCAGCAGCAGTTTTTTTTTGTGTTTGCTATTTGAAGTATTTTGGCCATTTATGGGACTTTTTGCCAAAACATGTCTGACATACAAAAAGGAATACATGTTTGTATTAACAATAAATATTCGTAGAATTTTGTTAAACTATTTGGCAGTGGTTTTTATATATTTTTAACAACCATTTATTTTTAAGGCAAATAAACAATGTCATGAATATTTGTATAACATGTTACATTATTTGAAATAAATAAGTGACAATATTTTGAGTGTATGCAACATTTGTACAAGTACTTACTAGGTAAAGAGGCCCATAAAAATAGAGCATATTTTTTAAACAGATTCTGCCAAATATTTTTAATATTCACACCACACAAGTGGTGGGGTGACAATGGGTGCATGCAGTTATTTGTGATGCCCCTTATATATACTAAACAACTGTTCCTAAGTCGATTAAAGCATGTTCGTCCATCCGGCTGGGTGCCCATGTATTTTTGCAATCGTAGTACATGTCGCAGTTTTAAAGATATTGGATGAAATGTGGCACAGACAAATTTTTTAGCGCTGATACGAATCATAATTTTTTTGTTAATTGTCGGCTTTTGATTAAACAAAGCCCCTATACAATTATCCTCCCAGAGTATGCTTTTAGGTTATAACTGCCTCCAATGTTACACAAATTTCACAAGCTTTTGATTATGCCACCTACAACTATAAAGTAGAATCCTTTAATAAGCAATGAAGAGATTATCATTGGTCTCAAACAATCCTTAATTCTGGAAACCACATTTAACCTTATAAATTAAAAACAGAGAATTATATCAATATATATTACAACATGTGAAAGTTCTTTTAAATAGAAAACAACAAACCGAAATTTTGTGAGATTTGGTCAATTATTTACCTAATCTCCCGCAGCAGCCGTTAACCCCATAATCAAGTTGACCCAAAGTACGAAGGTCTCGCTCACTTTGTGCTTGTGGTGGTACATAACATCAAATTAATTGTGGTAAAGGGTAAATATGGTTGGGCTACTTGATTAACTAAAACCTTCCTACTTGTTTTTTTTTTTTTTTGTTATTTTTTAAATGTAAAATAAATTATTTTTTTACCAACTGAGGAACACTATTACCTTATTATAATTTAAACCAATATTAAAAAAAATACTTGTATGAACTATTAGACATTTTATGATACATGAAAGTAAAAAAAAAAACAACGGCAATCGTTAATTGCAGCGTTTGATCTTAAATTTCCAATAAGCCATTGTACGTATGATTATTATTTTTTATATGAATATTACTCATACGTAAACGTTGTGGTAATATTGGTAGTTGACAGCTCATATCGAAGAAACTTAATTTGTAATAAAATTTTTTTAAAAATGATATGGAAATTTTCAAATAAATAACTTTACCCCATAAACAGGTTATAAGTTGTTTATGGCGTTAAACTAGTTTGAGAAAAGTATTTATAGTGCATTTTCACTTGTAGTTTTAAAACAAGTTTATGATAATAAACTACTTTCATAAACTATACCTTTTACATTAGAATGTAAACTATTTTAGTTGTTTATGTTTGACAAGTCATAAAACTGTTGACATTAATTTTATAAATTTTATAAAAATGTAGACGTTATTACGAAAAATAAATGATTTTGATATACATATGTTTCATCCATCATTCCTTCATTCATCTTAAAAAAAAACACGGCTTTTTATTAATTACAAAGCAACTAAATCATCATATGAATGTCAAAAGACAGATAACCAAAACTCACAAATTCTTCCTTCAGCTAAATAACAAAGGCCACCTGATACATGCACCTTAGACAAATGCCAATAGCGTTATCAGAAAGATATTAAAAAAAATAGAGTTGCATTAACAAAAACTAGTATTTTGAAACTAGTTTATCGCAGAAACATGTATAAACATGTTTATGATTTGTATGGATAAATACGTTTCTCAAAGTAGTTTAACATCATAAACAACTTGTAACCTGTTTATGGGGTAAATGTAAATGCACTGGTATCCACACAAATCATAAACATGTTTTTTAACATGTTTTTGCGATAAACTAATTTCAAAATAATAGTGTTTGATGCAACTCTATTTTTTTAATATTTTCTGGCAACGCTAGTGATATTTTGCATTTGTTCAACGTGCATGTATTAGGTGGCCTTAGTTAATCATAAATGGTATTTCGTTATTTAAATGTGGAATTCTGTTTATGTTTATGTATTTTTTTCTTTTTTACAAACAACAACTTAGTCTAAGAAAATCTCAAAAAAAGTGAGTTTTTGTTATCTGTCTTTTGACATTCTTTTGTCGATTCAGTTGTTTTGTAGAACCGCTTCCACCTGATGCATGCGCCTTGCAATTTTCGGTGAAAAAAAAAATAAACAAAACAACAAAATACAAAAAAAGTAAAATAAATTAATTGATAAAAAATGGTGTTTTTTTTATTAATGAATGAATCATGAGTAAAAAATACATTAAAATTTTTTTTTTTTATAAAAACGTCCATATTTTTATTAAAATGTATAATATTATTGTCAACCGTTTTATGACTTGTCAAACATAAACAACTTAAATAGTTTATATTCTGATGAAGACGGTATAGTTTATAAAAGTAGTTTATTATCAAAAACTAGTTTTAAAATTACAAGAGTAAATGCACTATTAGTTATTGCTGCAAAAGAAAATTATTTCTAATAAAAATATAAGAAAGAAAGCTGACGGTAATATCTTAGGGGATTTCAAAAATATAGAAGACTTGACTCTTGCCAGAAGAATTAAATTTTTTACAAATATATATTTCAATTCTTATCTACCATACTTTTGAAGGTAAGCTTAAGTCAAGCAAAGAAAAGTTTACACAAAAAAGCAAGGCTCTAAAGCACTATTTATAAGCTTTTTTTTATATACAAAAGGGTCAGAGTAAAGATTTTTTGTAAGAATTAGGGCTTAGATGCCTTTTCTTATAAATAAATTAAGCATTTTTTTTAAGTTAAACATATTCCTAATTATTATATTGTTCGAAAGGTGCAAAATCGGATACTTTGGAAATTTCAAAAACTGTGTTGTCTTTCATTTTAAGAACGTTTAATTGCTCTATGATAAATAATTATGCAATTAATTAATAAGCGGGTTTTTTTAACTATGCATATTTGGCTTTAAGTTTTCAGTAAAGTTCGAGTTTGAGGTAAAACTTCAAATAATTTTTTAAGGGAAATATGTATATTTATATAATTGAACATAGAGATTTGTTCATAAAATTTATAGTCGCTATGTATTAGCTGAATATGTTGTCATATAGGACAAAAATGTTTCAAAGCCGATCTTGCTGGCAAAAAAGTATAAATGGATGAGAATGCAAGATGACTGAAACAACTTGTTCTATAGATGCATTAAATGCATTTTATTTTTTTCGTTTGCTACACAGCTTTATGACGAAAACTAATATTAATTATTTTGTTGTTGTTGCATTTTTTCTTTCAAGGGGTTAAAGTAAAATTATTTGCCCATAGCATCACAAAATATGGGGAAAGTAGTTGGCAACTTCTTAAATTTATGTTAAACATTTTTACAAACATCTTTACTTTAACAATTAAATACATCTTATATATAAAAGAACAATTTTTTTTTTGTTAGTGACACCGCTTAAAACTCAAGAACGGCTGGACCGATTTTAATGAAACTTGAAAAAAAGACATACCCGATATCTGGGAATGCGTTTTAGGCTTATTTATTTTTTGAAATTCCGACTGGGCGTGGCACCTCCCATACAAATTGAACAGTTTTTTTCACATACTTCAATACCTATTATAGCTGAAGTCTCCAAATTTGGTATAGGTAAGTTATTTACTGATGTGCATAATTGAGTTGTTTATGGGCGGAAACAAATTAATGGGCGTGGCACCTCCCATACAACGAAAATAGTTTTTTGTATACATCTCAATAACTGTATTAGCTGAAGTCTCCAAACTTCGTACGGATGTTTATAGTGCTAACATGCATAATTAAGCTTTGCATGGGCGGGAAAAAATAAATAGGCGTGGCACCTCCCATACAACGAAAATAGTTTTTTGTATATATCTCAATAACTGTAACAGCTGAAGTCTCTTAACTTCGTACAGATGTTTATAGTGCTAATATGCATAATTGAGCTTTGTATGGGCGGGAAAAAATAAATAGGCGTGGCACCTCAAATACAACGAAAATAGTTTTTTGTATATATCTCAATAACTGTAATAGTTGAAGTCTCTAAACTTCGTACGAATGTTTATAGTGCTAATATACATAATTTAGCTTCATATGGGCGGGAAGAAATAAATAGGCGTGGCACCTCCCATACAACGAAAATAGTTTTTTGTATATATCTCAATAACTGTAATAGCTGAAGTCTCTAAACTTCGTACGAATGTTTATACTGCTAATATGCATAATTTAGCTTTATATGGGCGGGAAGAAATGAATAGGCGTGGCACTTCCCATACAACGAAAATAGTTTTTTGTATATATCTCAATAACTGTAATAGCTGAAGTCTCTAAACTTCGTACGGATGTTTATAGTGCTAAAATGCATAATTAAGCTTGGTTTGGGCGGGAAGAAATAAGTAGGCATGGCACCTCCCATACAACGAAAATAGTTTTTTGTATATCTTATATATAAAAGAAAAATTTTTTTTTTGTTAGTGACACCGCTTATAACTCAAGAATGGCTGGACCGATTTTAATGAAACTTGAAAAAAAGACATACCCGATATCTGGGAATGCGTTTTAGGTTTATTTATTTTTTGAAATTCCGACTGGGCGTGGCACCTCCCATACAAATTGAACAGTTTTTTTCACATACCTCAATACCTATTATAGCTGAAGTCTCCAAATTTGGTATAGGTAAGTTATTTACTGATGTGCATAATTGAGTTGTTTATGGGCGGAAACAAATTAATGGGCGTGGCACCTCCCATACAACGAAAATAGTTTTTTGTATATATCTCAATAACTGTATTAGCTGAAGTCTCCAAACTTCGTACGGGTGTTTATAGTGCTAACGTGCATAATTAGGCTTTGTATGGGCGGGAAAAAATAAATAGGCGTGGCACCTCCCATACAACGAAAATAGTTTTTTGTATATATCTCAATAACTGTAACAGCTAAAGTCTCTTAACTTCGTACAGATGTTTATAGTGCTAATATGCATAATTGAGCCTGGTATGGGCGGGAAAAAATAAATAGGCGTGGCACCTCAAATACAACGAAAATAGTTTTTTGTATATATCTCAATAACTGTAATAGCTGAAGTCTCTAAACTTCGTACGAATGTTTATAGTGCTAATTTACATAATCTAGCTACATATGGGCGGGAAGAAATAAATAGGCGTGGCACCTCCCATACAACGAAAATAGTTTTTTGTATATATCTCAATAACTGTAATAGCTGAAGTCTCTAAACTTCGTACGGATGTTTATAGTGCTAATGTGCATAATTAAGCTTGGTTTGGGCGGGAAGAAATAAGTAGGCGTGGCACCTCCCATACAACGAAAATAGTTTTTTGTATATATCTCAATAACTGTAATAGCTGAAGTCTCTAAACTTCGTACGAATGTTTATAGTGCTAATATGCATAATTTAGCTTTATATGGGCGGGAAGAAATGAATAGGCGTGGCACTTCCCATACAACGAAAATAGTTTTTTGTATATATCTCAATAACTGTAATAGCTGAACTTTCTAAACTTCGTACGGATGTTTATAGTGCTAATATGCATAATTGAGCTTGGTTTAGGCGGGAAGAAATAAGTAGGCGTGGCACCTCCCATACAACGAAAATAGTTTTTTGTATATATCTCAATAACTGTAATAGCTGAAGTCTCTAAACTTCGTACGAATGTTTATAATGCTAATATGCATAATTTAGCTTTATATGGGCGGGAAGAAATGAATAGGCGTGGCACTTCCCATACAACGAAAATAGTTTTTTGTATATATCTCAATAACTGTAATAGCTGAACTTTCTAAACTTCGTACGGATGTTTATAGTGCTAATATGCATAATTGAGCTTGGTTTAGGCGGGAAGAAATAAGTAGGCGTGGCACCTCCCATACAACGAAAATAGTTTTTAGTATATATCTCAATAACTGTAACAGCTGAAGTCTCTAAACTTCGTACAGATGTTTATAGTGCTAATATGCATAATTGAGCTTTGTATGGGCGGGAAGAAATGAATAGGCGTGGCACTTCCCATACAACGAAAATAGTTTTTTGTATATATCTCAATAACTGTAATAGCTGAAGTCTCTAAACTTCGTACGGATGTTTATTGTGCTAAAATGCATAATTAAGCTTGGTTTGGGCGGGAAGAAAAAAGTAGGCATGGCACCTCCCATACAACGAAAATAGTTTTTTGTATATCTTATATATAAAAGAACAATTTTTTTTTTTGTTAGTGACACCGCTTATAACTCAAGAACGGCTGGACCGATTTTAATGAAACTTGAAAAAAAGACATACCCGATATCTGGGAATGCGTTTTAGGCTTATTTATTTTTTGAAATTCCGACTGGGCGTGGCACCTCCCATACAAATTGAACAGTTTTTTTCACATACTTCAATACCTATTATAGCTGAAGTCTCCAAATTTGGTATAGGTAAGTTATTTACTGATGTGCATAATTGAGTTGTTTATGGGCGGAAACAAATTAATGGGCGTGGCACCTCCCATACAACGAAAATAGTTTTTTGTATATATCTCAATAACTGTATTAGCTGAAGTCTCCAAACTTCGTACGGATGTTTATAGTGCTAACATGCATAATTAAGCTTTGTATGGGCGGGAAAAAATAAATAGGCGTGGCACCTCCCATACAACGAAAATAGTTTTTTGTATATATCTCAATAACTGTAACAGCTGAAGTCTCTTAACTTCGTACAGATGTTTATAGTGCTAATATGCATAATTGAGCTTTGTATGGGCGGGAAAAAATAAATAGGCGTGGCACCTCAAATACAACGAAAATAGTTTTTTGTATATATCTCAATAACTGTAATAGTTGAAGTCTCTAAACTTCGTACGAATGTTTATAGTGCTAATATACATAATTTAGCTTCATATGGGCGGGAAGAAATAAATAGGCGTGGCACCTCCCATACAACGAAAATAGTTTTTTCTATATATCTCAATAACTGTAATAGCTGAAGTCTCTAAACTTCGTACGGATGTTAATAGTGTTAATGTGCATAATTGAGCTTGGTTTGGGCGGGAAGAAATAAGTAGGCGTGGCACCTCCCATACAACGAAAATAGTTTTTTGTATATATCTCAATAACTGTAATAGCTGAAGTCTCTAAACTTCGTACGAATGTTTATACTGCTAATATGCATAATTTAGCTTTATATGGGCGGGAAGAAATGAATAGGCGTGGCACTTCCCATGCAACGAAAATAGTTTTTTGTATATATCTCAATAACTGTAATAGCTGAAGTCTCTAAACTTCGTACGGATGTTTATAGTGCTAAAATGCATAATTAAGCTTGGTTTGGGCGGGAAGAAATAAGTAGGCATGGCACCTCCCATACAACGAAAATAGTTTTTTGTATATCTTATATATAAAAGAACAATTTTTTTTTTTGTTAGTGACACCGCTTATAACTCAAGAATGGCTGGACCGATTTTAATGAAACTTGAAAAAAAGACATACATGATATCTGGGAATGCGTTTTAGGTTTATTTATTTTTTGAAATTCCGACTGGGCGTGGCACCTCCCATACAAATTGAACAGTTTTTTTCACATACCTCAATACCTATTATAGCTGAAGTCTCCAAATTTGGTATAGGTAAGTTATTTAATGATGTGCATAATTGAGTTGTTTATGGGCGGAAACAAATTAATGGGCGTGGCACCTCCCATACAACGAAAATAGTTTTTTGTATATATTTCAATAACTGTAATAGCTGAAGTCTCTAAACTTCGTACGGATGTTTATAGTGCTAATGTGCATAATTAAGCTTGGTTTGGGCGGGAAGAAATAAGTAGGCGTGGCACCTCCCATACAACGAAAATAGTTTTTTGTATATATCTCAATAACTGTAATAGCTGAAGTCTCTAAACTTCGTACGAATGTTTATAGTGCTAATATGCATAACTTAGCTTTATATGGGCGGGAAGAAATGAATAGGCGTGGCACTTCCCATACAACGAAAATAGTTTTTTGTATATATCTCAATAACTGTAATAGCTGAACTTTCTAAACTTCGTACGGATGTTTATAGTGCTAATATGCATAATTGAGCTTGGTTTAGGCGGGAAGAAATAAGTAGGCGTGGCACCTCCCATACAACGAAAATAGTTTTTTGTATATATCTCAATAACTGTAATAGCTGAAGTCTCTAAACTTCGTACGAATGTTTATAGTGCTAATATGCATAATTTAGCTTTATATGGGCGGGAAGAAATGAATAGACGTGGCACTTCCCATACAACGAAAATAGTTTTTTTGTATATATCTCAATAACTGTAATAGCTGAACTTTCTAAACTTCGTACGGATGTTTATAGTGCTAATATGCATAATTGAGCTTGGTTTAGGCGGGAAGAAATAAGTAGGCGTGGCACCTCCCATACAACGAAAATAGTTTTTTGTATATATCTCAATAACTGTAACAGCTGAAGTCTCTAAACTTCGTACAGATGTTTATAGTGCTAATATGCATAATTGAGCTTTGTATGGGCGCGAAGAAATGAATAGGCGTGGCACTTCCCATACAACGAAAATAGTTTTTTGTATATATCTCAATAACTGTAATAGCTGAAGTCTCTAAACTTCGTACGGATGTTTATAGTGCTAAAATGCATAATTAAGCTTGGTTTGGGCGGGAAGAAATAAGTAGGCATGGCACCTCCCATACAACGAAAATAGTTTTTTGTATATCTTATATATAAAAGAACAATTTTTTTTTTGTTAGTGACACCGCTTATAACTCAAGAACGGCTGGACCGATTTTAATGAAACTTGAAAAAAGGACATACCCGATATCTGGGAATGCGTTTTAGGCTTATTTATTTTTTGAAATTCCGACTGGGCGTGGCACCTCCCATACAAATTGAACAGTTTTTTTCACATACCTTAATACCTATTATAGCTGAAGTCTCCAAATTTGGTATAGGTAAGTTATTTAATGATGTGCATAATTGAGTTGTTTATGGGCGGAAACAAATTAATGGGCGTGGCACCTCCCATACAACGAAAATAGTTTTTTGTATATATCTCAATAACTGTATTAGCTGAAGTCTCCAAACTTCGTACGGATGTTTATAGTGCTAACGTGCATAATTAGGCTTTGTATGGGCGGGAAAAAATAAATAGGCGTGGCACCTCCCATACAACGAAAATAGTTTTTTGTATATATCTCAATAACTGTAACAGCTAAAGTCTCTTAACTTCGTACAGATGTTTATAGTGCTAATATGCATAATTGAGCCTGGTATGGGCGGGAAAAAATAAATAGGCGTGGCACCTCAAATACAACGAAAATAGTTTTTTGTATATATCTCAATAACTGTAATAGCTGAAGTCTCTAAACTTCGTACGAATGTTTATAGTGCTAATATACATAATTTAGCTTCATATGGGCGGGAAGAAATAAATAGGCGTGGCACCTCCCATACAACGAAAATAGTTTTTTGTATATATCTCAATAACTGTAATAGTTGAAGTCTCTAAACTTCGTACGGATGTTTATAGTGCTAATGTGCATAATTAAGCTTGGTTTGGGCGGGAAGAAATAAGTAGGCGTGGCACCTCCTATACAACGAAAATAGTTTTTTGTATATATCTCAATAACTGTAATAGCTGAAGTCTCTAAACTTCGTACGAATGTTTATAGTGCTAATATGCATAATTTAGCTTTATATGGGCGGGAAGAAATGAATAGGCGTGGCACTTCCCATACAACGAAAATAGTTTTTTGTATATATCTCAATAACTGTAATAGCTGAACTTTCTAAACTTCGTACGGATGTTTATAGTGCTAATATGCATAATTGAGCTTGGTTTAGGCGGGAAGAAATAAGTAGGCGTGGCACCTCCCATACAACGAAAATAGTTTTTTGTATATATCTCAATAACTGTAACAGCTGAAGTCTCTAAACTTCGTACAGATGTTTATAGTGCTAATATGCATAATTGAGCTTTGTATGGGCGGGAAAAAATAAATAGGCGTGGCACCTCCCATACAACAAAAATGATTTTTTGTGTATATATCAATAACTGTAATAGCTGAAGTCTCCAAACTTCGTACGGATGTTTAAAGTGCTAATATGCATAACTGAGCTTTGTATAGGCGGGAAAAAATAAATAGGCGTGGCACCTCCCATACAACGAAAATGATTTTTTGTGTATATATCAATAACTGTAATAGCTGAAGTCTCCAAACTTCGTACGGATGTTTAAAGTGCTAATATGCATAATTGAGCTTTGTATGGGCGGGAAAAAATAAATAGGCGTGGCACCTCCCATACAACGAAAATAGTTTTTTGTATATATCTCGATAACTGTAATAGCTGAAGTCTCCAAACTTCGTACGGATGTTTATGGTGCTAATATGCATACTTGAGCTTTGTATGAGCGGAAAAAAAATAAATAGGGGTGGCACCTCCCATACAATGAAAATAAATTTTTTGTATATAACTCAACAACTGTAATAGCTGAAGTCTCCAAACTTCGTACGGAGGTTTATAGTGCTAATATGCATAATTAAGCTTTGTATGGGCGGGAAAAAATCAATAGGCGTGGCACCTCCCATACAATGAAAATAGTTATTTATATATATCTTAATAACTGTAATAGTTGAAGTCTTCAAACTTCGTACGGATGTTTATAGTGCCAATATGCATAATTGTGCTCTGTTTGGGTCGGAAGAAATAAATGGGCGTGGCACCTCCCATACAACGAATATAGTTTTTTTAGTATATATCTCAATAGTTGTAATAGCTGAAATTTCCAAACTTCGTACGGATGTTTATGATGCTTATATGCATAACTGAGCTTTGTATGGGCGGGAAGAAATACATGGGCGTGACACCTCCCATACAACGAAAATAGTTTTTTGTGTATGTCTCAATAACTGTAACAGCTGCAGCCTTAAACTTCGTACGGATGTTTATAGTGCTAATGTACATGATTGAGCTTTGTATGGGCGGGAAAAAATAAATGGGCGTGCCACCTCCCATACAACGAAAATAGTTTTTTGTATATATCTCAATCACTGTAATAGCTGAAGTCTCCAAACTTTGTAAGGATGTTTATAGTGCTAATATGCTAATTATGCTCATACATAATTGAGGTGAGTATACTTAGGAGAAAAGGGAATAATGGGCATGGCATTTCCCACACAACAAAAATACTTTCTTATATAAGTCTCAATTACTGTAAAAACTTCAGAAAACGTGTTCGTATTTTTCTACAAGCAGTGGAACGCAATTTAAATTATTAGTTTTAAAGTAACAGAAATAGCCTAAAAATTGTCAATAAAATGTTAATCCCTTTTTACCCCTTAGGACCAAGCTATCAAAATTTTATATTCATATTTTTCGAGACCTGTCGAACGCAATTTCAAAATATAACTTGAGCCCTCTTTATCTTTTTCGGTTCCGAATGTACATATTTCTAATATTTCAAAAAAGTACGAAAAATGCATTCATAACTTTGAAACCTGTCGAGCGTAAATTAAGTTATAATTCTATCTTATTTTAGTTCAGAATCTACAAAATCAACCAATACATATTTCAAATCTTTTCCTAAGCATTTAGGATATGCAATGACGAATCTGTCTGTCAGTTAGCGAGTCATTAACGCAATTTTTTACTATATATTGTTTTGGTAAGCAAAATAAACATTTAAAAAAATAAAAAAAAATATTTACAAGTGGCGGATAGGGCTACAAAATAATGAAGCCATTATAAGCTGAACAGTTTGTGAAGGTTTTCTTAGTAATAGCCTCCCATCATGAAAGATGCGATAGGCTCAGCTATTCTGTTCACGCTTTAGTAATTATCAAAGAAACAAACAAAACATGTTTATAACGTTATTGACATGCTATTAAGGATAATATTTTGTGAATTGTGTGTGTTTAGGAAAATAAATTCGTTTGCTAATTATATATATTGTTAGACAATACGTGTTCGGAGATACTCAATGCTGAATAAATTCAATAGAGCGGCAAAAACGAGGCTTGCCGCATGCACACATTCTTATTTGGTTACTCGAGAAGTTCGACCAGACCAAATAGATGATACTAAGAGTGCCGAGATCCCTGATCCCAAAACAGTTCAAGAACTACATGATGCTGTAATTGCAAATATGATTCATGGTCGACGGCAAGTATTCCAAGCATTATCCATGAAAAATTGACAGCGAAAACTATCACTGGCAATGACGGTTATCCACTGTATCGGCGTTGATCGCCCAATGACAACGATCAAACTATTACAAGGAAAGTAAAAGGAAACAATTTTGTGATTGACAACAATTGGACTGTGCCATATTCGCCACTTCTTTTTAAATTATTTAAGACACATTGCAATGTTGAATATTCTAATTCAGTGAAGTCGATGAAGTACATCTGCAAATATGTCACGAAAGGCAGCGATATGGCTGTTTTTAGCATCCAAACCTCCAATGGCAACGATGAAATTACGCGTTATTAAGTTGGGCGATATGTGAACTGCAATCAAGCGGTTTGGCGTATATTCTCATTCCCTATTAACGAATGTCATCCCACTGTTGCACATTTAGAAGTGCATCTGGAGAATGGCCAACGAGTATATTTCACTGCGACAAATGTTGTTCAACGTGCTGAAATACCTCCAGCGGCAACATTGACAAGTTTCTTTGCTGTTTGTCAAAGCGATCCGTTTGCACAAACTTTACTTTACTCGGAGATGCCACGGTATTACACTTGGAACGCTTCTTCAAAAAAATTTTAACGTCAAAAGAAAGGCACTATGGTTCCTGGGCATCCGGATGTACGTTCAAGTGATGCTCTTGGTTGCATTTATACAGCTCATCTGAAGAATGATGAATGTTTTTATTGCGGTTGTTGCTGGTGAATGTTCGTGGTCCCACATCATTTGCAGCATTTCGTACTGTTTATGGTATAGTCTGCCCAACATTTCGTGCTGAGTGTCAAGAACTCAATTTGTTTGCAAACGATACTCATTGGGATACGACAAGCGCTGAGGCAATTATATCTGCATATTCAAGCCAGACAGACAAAAGTTATTTTACATCAATATCGTGTCTGCTCGAGAAATCCAAATCTTGAAGTCAATGCGAAGATGCATAACCGGGCCTTGCTCTTAATTGAAGACATGTGTTACCTTATTGGCGGCAGTTTGTTAGTCAGGTTAGGACTGCCAGCACCAGAGCATGAATTGAATTAGCTACTAAATCGACAATTGAAGCGTGAACGTGAATACGATCGACATGAGTTGAACCAATTAGTTCAAATTAATGTTTCCCTCTTAAACCTCCAACAGAAGGAAGTCTATTATATATTATTGAAGGCAATAGAGGCCCCCGGTGGAACTGGGAAGATATTCGTCATGTCATTGATTTTAGCCACTGTTCTTGCGAGATTCAACTTTGCTGTAGCGGTAGCTTCATCTAGAATAGCGGCTACATTATAAGAAGGATGCCGCACAGCTCACTCAGCGTTACAATTGCCATTAAACCTTCAAAATATAGAGCAACCAATATGTAACATTGCGAAAAACTTTGTCATGAGTAGATAGGAGATGAGAGTTCTAATCCAACTTTGACTCCGCTAAGTGTCTCCGCTAACACCGACACGTGATGTGAATGGTTTGTGTCTTGGCTAAGCTACTTACACAGGGTTGTTCATATAGTATATAAATGTTAAGCTACTTACACAGGGTTGTTCATATAATATATAAATGTTTGGTACTAAAAGCAGGAGTTACCGCAAGGTGGCATCATTGTTGATCTGGTCCGTGGCTGTAATAGACGGTATTATACTATGAATGCATGGGGGTATGTGTCTTCGTAAACATAATTACTACAGGACTGTTCATATACCACAGGGCGGTTTTATACTAAAGATCTTTGTTTTTTGCTAAAGGTGCTGTCATTTCAGTGCTAAAAAACTTCTTTTTAGTGTGTTTTCAAATCCATTTTAAACTAATGATCTTTTAATGCTTGTGGTGGAGCCAAATCCCTTTTTGTTTTTCCTACAAATCAATATGTACAAAATGTAAGGGGGTGTTTAGTAAATAATTGAATCTGTCTTTGTATTAAAATGTAAAATGTATGCATTGCATACCATTTTACCCGTTTTTCTTTTTCTTTATTAAAAAGAAGAAACGTTACATTTTTAATGTGTAATTTGCATACATTTTTCATAAAATAAAAAATGTATCAGGAAAATAGGCAAAAAAAATTTTAAAAATCAAAATCATTGTGTGAAATATATGTAAAGAAAACCAAGTGTGGGAAAAATTATTTTAGGTCTACAGCTAGTACATACATAGGCAGACAGATCGACATATAGGCAAAAATAAAAAATGCTTGAGTCAAAATCAACAGCTGTAATTTTTTCTGCTACTTTTGGTATGAATCATTACAAGTGAAAATTCTATTGTTTGTTTAAGCGGTGCTTAGCACGCGTTTATTTTTAGAGCAATTGAAAATCGATGAGAGGTTTATGATTTTATAATGTGTGTGTGTGTGTGTATATATATATATATATATATATATATATATATATATATATGTCTGTATGTTTGTGTGTGTATATAGATTTATGTTTCAGCAAGATGTAGATTAATTTGCGTGTATGCTGTATGATTTAATTTATTTTAGATTTTATGAGTGTTGATATTTTATTTTTATAGTTAATATTTATATGTCAGTGTATATCGATAAAGAAAAAGAAATTAATATTGGTTTATTAATTTTAATAGTTTTTCGTTTGGAAAATTCTTTTGCACTACTTTAAATAAAGTGTTGGAATATACTTATTAGTTAATTGATATGCTGTATGATTTCATTTACATATTTTAGATTTTATGACTGATGATATTTGTTTATAGTAGAGGTTTAAATTTTTATAGATAAAAAAACAAGTGTGGAAAACCAACAAGTGCGGTTTTAGGGTGGATGTTTATAAATATGTGTGTAAATAAAGGAAAACACAATTATTTTTGAATGCGTAAAGTAGGAGTAAACACTTGTCAAGTATACTATTAAGCGCAGTTTGTAATTAACAAGTATAGTGGTCTGTAACAATCAAAATTATAAATAGCTATTAGTAAAAGGGAAAGGAGGAGCATTTTAAAATGATTTATATAAATATTTTTCTGGCCGAACGTTTACAAACATCTAGTGGTTAGCGATCTTTTATTATTTTTTAATTAAAGTGTGCTGTTATAGAGGGTTTTAAATATACAAGTATGATGATTTTCAAGTGTAATATAAATTTTTAATTAGAGAGGAAAAGATTAGATTAGAAGTTAGAGTATGCTACAGATTTATACTTATTTGAAAACTATATGAGCGGTGGAATTTATTTAAATTTTGTATACATTCATATATACGTATTTGTTACAAGTGTGAGAATTAATATTAGTTTTGCTTAAGGAAATAAGGAGATGTAAAAATTTTTTGATTTAAATATGGAATGAAATATATAAAAGAAAATAGTATGTATATAGGTGATAAGATTTTCAAAGCATGTTTTAACACAGGTTAAGTATGTTGTTGTATGTATCTTGTTTTAGAGGATTTCATAAACATAAGAATGTTAGTATATACGTTTTAAGGAATTGCATTTTAAAAATAAGAAAGAAATTTTTTTCTATGGTGTAAGAATTGACAAAAATTTATTTTGGAAAAATTGGTTGGTAGTTTTCTTTTTTTAAGAACAAGTGTAAGAATCTATAATTGTAAGTTATTAGAGGTGAAAACTTTTAATATAGTATATTTAATATTTTTAATTCAAGTTATATTGTTTTGACTGTTAAGTTTTTTCTGTTATAAGAATAAGATAGTAGTGAGGCTATCTTTAAGATCACACCTATAAACTAATTGAAATACATGGAACATATTTTTATGATTTCTTTACGTTTTTATTGCTTTATTATATTATTGTTGTTGTTTTATTGTTGTTGTTGTCCATTAGAGTGCACGTATATGCTTATATGCGTCTGTCTCACAGAAAGGTATACAAATCGATAGATCAGTCCTATATACCTTGAAGACACTCCGACCGAGTACTAGATAAATATGTTTATAATTTACAATTTTTTTTATTAATTTATGGAAAAAATCTGCTAGGAACATTAAAAATAGTTGTAGATATAGTTCTTTTATGATTCAAATATTAATTTTAATAACTAAACATAAGCACAATGAATGTTAATACTTTTACTGTATTGTTTATAAAATTTTTATTATATGAGAATTAATAACAAATGTAAAGATGAAGAAAACTATTAAAGACATCTTGTGAAAAAGACTAACAACATTTTACTTAAAACGTAAATTACTAAGTCAGTTTATAACAATAATTATTTTTTTTTTTTCAAATGTGTTTTAACGTGATTATGTAAATGTTTATATAATCAAAGAACATAGAGCACTTAGAGCGATAGTAGTTTGTTTTTAACTAGCTTATAAACAGTGCTATTTTCAAAGGTGGTATATACCGTAGATTGCTTAAAATATTTACATATGAAATATGAGATATTTCCACTAACTTCTTTTTATTTTTACACACTTAAAATGATGAATGTCTTTGGTTTTGATGTTAATCTCTACATGTTACCGTTAGAGAAATTTTACAGAAATATTTAAACATACATTTTGCATCGAAATACTATTTTTATCAATATGAAAGGCTTTTAACCTAATACAAACGGTTTTTATAGAGAAATCACGACTGTTTTTAGTAATAGATTAAAAACCCCTTATGAATTCAACTGCTTTTACATAAAAAGCAAAAGGAAGCAAAATGGCTTACAAATTTTTATCATCATCTAGCACGGAATGATAGAGAAGTTACTTATAAGAGTGTCATTTAGTTTATTAAGGCCAATACCATTAACTATGCCATCCGTATCAAAGGACTTGCAAAAGACGGTGTCTAGAAAAATGATAATTCAAAGGGTTATAAATATTGAGAAAATTTAATGTATCAAATTTAAAGAACTAGAATTAAAGTACCCAAATGAAATACGTATATTGCTATCATCAAAATATGAAGTTTATACCTTACATAATGCACTCTTACTTGAAAGGGAACTCTAAAATTAAGGTTGAAATAAAAAATATATAACATACATAATGCTTGCATATACATAGTTGATGTGAAAAAAACCTCAAATTTTGTTATCTTAATTGCTAACATATATATATATACATACTTGAAATACAAGTCGAGATCAATAAAAGGAATTTAAGAAAAATATTTTCATAATTAATTTTTTTTTTATTAGGATGGAAAATTTCTAAATATTTTTAATCATTTTAATATGAACAACACATTTGAAGTATCAAGTGCATACAGTTTACTTTTCTCTATTGAAATTAAAAAAAATATCATAAAGAAACTTAAGGCTTATTGGAATGTCTCTCTAAAGAAGTTCACATTTTTATAAATAGCAGAGAGAAAAAGGAAATCGAGTAAAACAGAACTTTTAGAAGCTAAACAATACAACTAGAAACAATCACAATTTTCACAATGATATATACATATATTAAAAAAAGAAAGCATATCTGTTCATACCAAACAATCAATACAAACCACATCAGTTGTTTAGAAAATAAAAACTTACATGATGATTTTATATTTTTTATATTAAACTCTTAAAACAAGCACTATTTTATTGTATTGTTCGAATTTCATCCATAGGTGTAGCTAAGTTCTTAATTTCTTTATATTCAACGTTTATGTTACTTCCATCTAGAGTAACACCAAAATGTTTTTATGATTTAATTTGATAGTTTATAAATTACCTTATTTTACTTTTATTTTTCTTTTCGCATGTAACTGCAATTATTATATTCTTTATTAACACTTTTTAACACTAACAATTGAGTAACACTAACGAAATATAACTTATTGATAGGGTTCAAAAACTATGTACCATACAAAAATGTTATATCTTAGAAGAAGATTCTAATCATTATTTATTATTTTATACTCACTTTGCTTTGACTAAAGGGTTATTCATCCACAAAACAAGTAAAGTAGGCCTCAAGTAGTAAGATCAAATAAAACCTTCTATACATACGTATATTTATAGACACTTTTAAACGCAAATAAGCTTTGTTGTTAAGTTACATTTAAAAAATTTTCATTTAGCAGTTTTAATTAGACTATTTGATATACTTATAAAACTGATTTAGGATTTTTTTTTTTTGGATTTTCACGATCAAAGAATGACTTAACGTTTATACACATAAAGGAAAATAGTAGGAAAGTAGCTGAACTGTCCCATAGGAAAAAGCTAGTTGATTATAATAAAGGTAGGTTCAAATGTGAACAATAAATAGAAGTAACCCTATTTTATTTTCTAACAGAAACAATTACTTAAAACATACATTAACTTAAATACTACATATATACTTGCAGAGTTAAAGTTGCACTCAAAAAATTATTAATGTAAAATCAACCGGAAATCTATTTAAGATATCTGGATATTCATTTAAAAACCCCCCAACAAGATATTCATTAAAATTAAAAAAATATTTCATTTAAATTCAGACATCAAAAAATTAACTTACATATTCATCTAAAATTAACTAGATTTTCTGTCATTTACAGCAAAACACAATGTATTAGAAACAAATATTACAAAGTAAAATATTACTAAGAAATAACTGACATAATTACCTTTTAACTGAAAATCAGTATTTTTGTTTATTAGAGGCCTTAAATAACCATTCAAACCAGTTAAAAAAAATTCTATAAAATTTAACATTTTTTAATTTAAAACAACTTTACGGAATACTTCCTAATAACTTACAGTCAGTTACCGTAATAATTTTTAAGTGTGAAAGTAAGTATTTAAAGAGTTGTTTAAGCTATTGTATGGTAAGATCATGAAAAGTGTGGATAAAAGAAAAGGCATACAGGAAATTTGCGAAATAGATCAAATATATCTCGAACTATCAAATATAGAAAATATATGATTTTTACTGCTATTTAACTAAATGACTTTTATAATATTATTACAAACATCGAAATAATACTTTAATTTCCAGAAATTTTTATTTATTTGAAATGAAAAACTTTTGAGTTCATCTTTTATAAACACTTCAAGTATACTTATAAGCAAATAAGTGCAAGAAAAATATATAAAAAGAATTAGAAAGGGATTATAAAAATATATTACCAACAACTATGCAACTGATATAAACATTATTGATATGTTTTGTTAAACAAAGAAAAACAGCTGATTATTATATGTATACATTTCATATACATACACCTATACAATACAAAATATTTTAAATAATAAGGAAAAAACAAAACTGATCTAAGTGGTACATATCTACATCCATACAAAACTACAGTAGCCTTATATTCCTTGAAGGAAACGCTACGTTTACGTGTTTACAATACACACATGATAAATATCTATAGCCAAAAACACTGCACAGGTTATAGCTAATCAGTAGTACTGGAAACTAAAACTGATGAAAGATACTAGTAAAACACTTGTCGCAATGTTTACATATAGTCCCCCAAAAAACTGAATTAACAGTAGTACTAATGCTAGTAGTGGATTTTCAATGACTTATAAATGTTAAATATCTAATGTCAGGTATACAGCTTGTTAGTAGTCCTAGTGATAACGTCAACAGTGAATCAGTACAGTTTTACTATTGACATTTCCTGCAGGATAATTACAAATTATAGTAGAAATGGTAAACTAGAACTGAACTGAATAAAAAAACTAAGCTAACATAATAACACATACATATAAATTTTTTTATTTTATTATTGTTTCATCTTATTATATAATTTTAATGAAAACCAAGTATAAAAAAGACTTTGTAAACAATTACAATTTTTATTGGAATATATCATTAATATTTATAAAAGTAATTTATTTCTACTATCTCATTTCAACTGTAGTAGTTCCAATATTTTACAGAAAAGTCCTGAAATGCAAACACAATTGTGTATACGCTACGTACAATGTCAAGGCATTTTTCAAATGTTCGTATAAATCGTTGTACTGATAGACATTTGATTCTTTAAAATTTCTCCAACGCAGAATAAATAGTAAGCTTGAATTAGAGTTCAACTATATACAACTAGATTTTACTACTTTTCTTTATTATTATTTTTTTTGTCTGCGACTACGTTGCTATAATAGCTTATAAATAATACATAAAGCTTAATAAAAATAAAAAAAAAATCCTATAAACTTTTATACACTGACCTTCGAAAAAGCCAACTGCCTTCATAAAACAGTCAAACAGCTATATCAAACAGTTAAACAGCTATAATAATAAACAGCTAAACAGCTATATTGAACAGCTAAACAGCTATATTTAACAGCTAAACAGCTATATTAAAACAGCTAAACAGCTTTACCAAACAGCTAAACAGTTATATTGAACAGCTAAACAGCTATATTAAAACAGCTAAACAGCTTTACCAAACAGCTAAACAGCTATATCAAACAGCTAAACAGCTATATTAAAACAGCTAAACAGCTTTACCAAACAGCTAAACAGCTATATTAAACAGCTTTCAAACAGCTAAACAGCTATAATAAACAGCTTTCAAACAGCTAAACAGCTATATTAAACAGCTAAACAGCTATATAAAACAGCTTTCAAACAGCTAAACAGCTATATCAAGCAGCTAAACAGCTGTAAGAACAATACAAAAATGGATTTACATTACAATTATAAAAGACTTATTAACGTCTGATGGCTCTCAAGCCACAAGTTCTTGTAAAATGTTGGACTAACACACCCACCGTCATTGTTAGGATCACCCAACGCAAAGACAATTAACAATGATTTTCATATGAAAACCAGAACATTGCATAAGACCACGTTTTAAGAAATTCTTATGTTTAGTCAGGAACATCGAGCTGTTAACATAGGTTCGATTATTAGGAAACCTTTTAATGTTTTCAACACAAAGCACAAAAATATAGCGATTCACCATGCTTCGGATGGAAGCGTGTAAGGAAAATGATAGCATTTTCACGAGCACATTCCTTGATCAATTTTCTTATTACCTATAGAAACAACGTGTTGGTTTATTTTGACCAGTATCTTTATATTTATTATACTGCAGAGATCGTTTTCCCCCTTGCTTTATAGTTCTTCTTCCATACAGTGTATAATAACGGTTGTTTGATGTTTATTTATTTACTTTACAAAAGAATATTTAATAAAATTTCCATCAATCGACGCTTAGACATTCTGGGATATAGCTTCGAAATACTTAACAGTTGTCAGAAATACTTTTCTTCCTTCTTCAACCTTAGATAAACTGACAATTCATCATACAGCTCTCTATCAAACAAACTACACCCTTTGGGGTTTCAATTCTGTGGATCTTGAACTAAACTTTCCAAATAAGTTAAAAGAGGTGATATAAAAGTAAGTGATATATATATGTATAAAAGCTGTAGTAGCCTGCAACTTATAGCATTGTTTATTTTTAAAACATAAATTTAAATAAAATTTGTAAGCATATAAAGGATCAGCTTAAAAGGGATTATAATTAAAGGAATCATACTTAGAGTCATATATTACAATATATATATGTATACATATGTGTAAATACGTAAAAAAGAAACATGACAATACAGGAAAAACATATTATTATAATCAGTTAAAGCAGTAATAACAATCGTTAAATATAAAAACTTAAACTGTTTAGATCATTAAGCGCACGAAACTTTAAAGGGATTCCTATAGTTGGAAACTGTGACGGGTGTGTCCTTACAAATTTTAATTTTAGAGAATTTCTACTAAGGGATCGAGGTATATAAAAAATTCCTGAGAACTGGCGCAATTTTTTAATTTTAACAATAGCTTCAAATGTTTTTAATCGTTGAATTTAGAGGAATTTCGACTTTAAAATCGATTTGCATAAAAAATGCTTGAAAACAGATTTTTTCCTTAACACTTCATAATAAAAATTAAAATTAAAAAATTGCGCCAGTTCTCAGGAATTTTTTATATACCTCGATCCCTTAGTAGAAATTCTCTAAAATTAAAATTTGTAAGGACACACCCGTCACAGTTTCCAACTATAGGAATCCCTTTAAAGTTTCGTGCGCTTAATGATCTAAACAGTTTAAGTTTTTATATTTAACGATTGTTATTACTGCTTTAACTGATTATAATAATATGTTTTTCCTGTATTGTCATGTTTCTTTTTTACGTATTTACACATATGTATACATATATATATTGTAATATATGACTCTAAGTATGATTCCTTTAATTATAATCCCTTTTAAGCTGATCCTTTATATGCTTACAAATTTTATTTAAATTTATGTTTTAAAAATAAACAATGCTGTAAGTTGCAGGCTACTACAGCTTTTATACATATATATATCACTTACTTTTATATCACCTCTTTTAACTTATTTGGAAAGTTTAGTTCAAGATCCACAGAATTGAAACCCCAAAGGGTGTAGTTTGTTTGATAGAGAGCTGTATGATGAATTGTCAGTTTATCTAAGGTTGAAGAAGGAAGAAAAGTATTTCTGACAACTGTTAAGTATTTCGAAGCTATATCCCAGAATGTCTAAGCGTCGATTGATGGAAATTTTATTAAATATTCTTTTGTAAAGTAAATAAATAAACATCAAACAACCGTTATTATACACTGTATGGAAGAAGAACTATAAAGCAAGGGGAAAACGATCTCTGCAGTATAATAAATATAAAGATACTGGTCAAAATAAACCAACACGTTGTTTCTATAGGTAATAAGAAAATTGATCAAGGAATGTGCTCGTGAAAATGCTATCATTTTCCTTACACGCTTCCATCCGAAGCATGGTGAATCGCTATATTTTTGTGCTTTGTGTTGAAAACATTAAAAGGTTTCCTAATAATCGAACCTATGTTAACAGCTCGATGTTCCTGACTAAACATAAGAATTTCTTAAAACGTGGTCTTATGCAATGTTCTGGTTTTCATATGAAAATCATTGTTAATTGTCTTTGCGTTGGGTGATCCTAACAATGACGGTGGGTGTGTTAGTCCAACATTTTACAAGAACTTGTGGCTTGAGAGCCATCAGACGTTAATAAGTCTTTTATAATTGTAATGTAAATCCATTTTTGTATTGTTCTTACAGCTGTTTAGCTGCTTGATATAGCTGTTTAGCTGTTTGAAAGCTGTTTTATATAGCTGTTTAGCTGTTTAATATAGCTGTTTAGCTGTTTGAAAGCTGTTTATTATAGCTGTTTAGCTGTTTGAAAGCTGTTTAATATAGCTGTTTAGCTGTTTGGTAAAGCTGTTTAGCTGTTTTAATATAGCTGTTTAGCTGTTTGATATAGCTGTTTAGCTGTTTGGTAAAGCTGTTTAGCTGTTTTAATATAGCTGTTTAGCTGTTCAATATAACTGTTTAGCTGTTTGGTAAAGCTGTTTAGCTGTTTTAATATAGCTGTTTAGCTGTTAAATATAGCTGTTTAGCTGTTCAATATAGCTGTTTAGCTGTTTATTATTATAGCTGTTTAACTGTTTGATATAGCTGTTTGACTGTTTTATGAAGGCAGTTGGCTTTTTCGAAGGTCAGTGTATAAAAGTTTATAGGATTTTTTTTTTATTTTTATTAAGCTTTATGTATTATTTATAAGCTATTATAGCAACGTAGTCGCAGACAAAAAAAATAATAATAAAGAAAAGTAGTAAAATCTAGTTGTATATAGTTGAACTCTAATTCAAGCTTACTATTTATTCTGCGTTGGAGAAATTTTAAAGAATCAAATGTCTATCAGTACAACGATTTATACGAACATTTGAAAAATGCCTTGACATTGTACGTAGCGTATACACAATTGTGTTTGCATTTCAGGACTTTTCTGTAAAATATTGGAACTACTACAGTTGAAATGAGATAGTAGAAATAAATTACTTTTATAAATATTAATGATATATTCCAATAAAAATTGTAATTGTTTACAAAGTCTTTTTTATACTTGGTTTTCATTAAAATTATATAATAAGATGAAACAATAATAAAATAAAAAAATTTATATGTATGTGTTATTATGTTAGCTTAGTTTTTTTATTCAGTTCAGTTCTAGTTTACCATTTCTACTATAATTTGTAATTATCCTGCAGGAAATGTCAATAGTAAAACTGTACTGATTCACTGTTGACGTTATCACTAGGACTACTAACAAGCTGTATACCTGACATTAGATATTTAACATTTATAAGTCATTGAAAATCCACTACTAGCATTAGTACTACTGTTAATTCAGTTTTTTGGGGGACTATATGTAAACATTGCGACAAGTGTTTTACTAGTATCTTTCATCAGTTTTAGTTTCCAGTACTACTGATTAGCTATAACCTGTGCAGTGTTTTTGGCTATAGATATTTATCATGTGTGTATTGTAAACACGTAAACGTAGCGTTTCCTTCAAGGAATATAAGGCTACTGTAGTTTTGTATGGATGTAGATATGTACCACTTAGATCAGTTTTGTTTTTTCCTTATTATTTAAAATATTTTGTATTGTATAGGTGTATGTATATGAAATGTATACATATAATAATCAGCTGTTTTTCTTTGTTTAACAAAACATATCAATAATGTTTATATCAGTTGCATAGTTGTTGGTAATATATTTTTATAATCCCTTTCTAATTCTTTTTATATATTTTTCTTGCACTTATTTGCTTATAAGTATACTTGAAGTGTTTATAAAAGATGAACTCAAAAGTTTTTCATTTCAAATAAATAAAAATTTCTGGAAATTAAAGTATTATTTCGATGTTTGTAATAATATTATAAAAGTCATTTAGTTAAATAGCAGTAAAAATCATATATTTTCTATATTTGATAGTTCGAGATATATTTGATCTATTTCGCAAATTTCCTGTATGCCTTTTCTTTTATCCACACTTTTCATGATCTTACCATACAATAGCTTAAACAACTCTTTAAATACTTACTTTCACACTTAAAAATTATTACGGTAACTGACTGTAAGTTATTAGGAAGTATTCCGTAAAGTTGTTTTAAATGAAAAAATGTTAAATTTTATAGAATTTTTTTTAACTGGTTTGAATGGTTATTTAAGGCCTCTAATAAACAAAAATACTGATTTTCAGTTAAAAGGTAATTATGTCAGTTATTTCTTAGTAATATTTTACTTTGTAATATTTGTTTCTAATACATTGTGTTTTGCTGTAAATGACAGAAAATCTAGTTAATTTTAGATGAATATGTAAGTTAATTTTTTGATGTCTGAATTTAAATGAAATATTTTTTTAATTTTAATGAATATCTTGTTGGGGGGTTTTTAAATGAATATCCAGATATCTTAAATAGATTTCCGGTTGATTTTACATTAATAATTTTTTGAGTGCAACTTTAACTCTGCAAGTATATATGTAGTATTTAAGTTAATGTATGTTTTAAGTAATTGTTTCTGTTAGAAAATAAAATAGGGTTACTTCTATTTATTGTTCACATTTGAACCTACCTTTATTATAATCAACTAGCTTTTTCCTATGGGACAGTTCAGCTACTTTCCTACTATTTTCCTTTATGTGTATAAACGTTAAGTCATTCTTTGATCGTGAAAATCCAAAAAAAAAAAATCCTAAATCAGTTTTATAAGTATATCAAATAGTCTAATTAAAACTGCTAAATGAAAATTTTTTAAATGTAACTTAACAACAAAGCTTATTTGCGTTTAAAAGTGTCTATAAATATACGTATGTATAGAAGGTTTTATTTGATCTTACTACTTGAGGCCTACTTTACTTGTTTTGTGGATGAATAACCCTTTAGTCAAAGCAAAGTGAGTATGAAATAATAAATAATGATTAGAATCTTCTTCTAAGATATAACATTTTTGTATGGTACATAGTTTTTGAACCCTATCAATAAGTTATATTTCGTTAGTGTTACTCAATTGTTAGTGTTAAAAAGTGTTAATAAAGAATATAATAATTGCAGTTACATGCGAAAAGAAAAATAAAAGTAAAATAAGGTAATTTATAAACTATCAAATTAAATCATAAAAACATTTTGGTGTTACTCTAGATGGAAGTAACATAAACGTTGAATATAAAGAAATTAAGAACTTAGCTACACCTATGGATGAAATTCGAACAATACAATAAAATAGTGCTTGTTTTAAGAGTTTAATATAAAAAATATAAAATCATCATGTAAGTTTTTATTTTCTAAACAACTGATGTGGTTTGTATTGATTGTTTGGTATGAACAGATATGCTTTCTTTTTTTAATATATGTATATATCATTGTGAAAATTGTGATTGTTTCTAGTTGTATTGTTTAGCTTCTAAAAGTTCTGTTTTACTCGATTTCCTTTTTCTCTCTGCTATTTATAAAAATGTGAACTTCTTTAGAGAGACATTCCAATAAGCCTTAAGTTTCTTTATGATATTTTTTTTAATTTCAATAGAGAAAAGTAAACTGTATGCACTTGATACTTCAAATGTGTTGTTCATATTAAAATGATTAAAAATATTTAGAAATTTTCCATCCTAATAAAAAAAAAATTAATTATGAAAATATTTTTCTTAAATTCCTTTTATTGATCTCGACTTGTATTTCAAGTATGTATATATATATATGTTAGCAATTAAGATAACAAAATTTGAGGTTTTTTTCACATCAACTATGTATATGCAAGCATTATGTATGTTATATATTTTTTATTTCAACCTTAATTTTAGAGTTCCCTTTCAAGTAAGAGTGCATTATGTAAGGTATAAACTTCATATTTTGATGATAGCAATATACGTATTTCATTTGGGTACTTTAATTCTAGTTCTTTAAATTTGATACATTAAATTTTCTCAATATTTATAACCCTTTGAATTATCATTTTTCTAGACACCGTCTTTTGCAAGTCCTTTGATACGGATGGCATAGTTAATGGTATTGGCCTTAATAAACTAAATGACACTCTTATAAGTAACTTCTCTATCATTCCGTGCTAGATGGTGATAAAAATTTGTAAGCCATTTTGCTTCCTTTTGCTTTTTATGTAAAAGCAGTTGAATTCATAAGGGGTTTTTAATCTATTACTAAAAACAGTCGTGATTTCTCTATAAAAACCGTTTGTATTAGGTTAAAAGCCTTTCATATTGATAAAAATAGTATTTCGATGCAAAATGTATGTTTAAATATTTCTGTAAAATTTCTCTAACGGTAACATGTAGAGATTAACATCAAAACCAAAGACATTCATCATTTTAAGTGTGTAAAAATAAAAAGAAGTTAGTGGAAATATCTCATATTTCATATGTAAATATTTTAAGCAATCTACGGTATATACCACCTTTGAAAATAGCACTGTTTATAAGCTAGTTAAAAACAAACTACTATCGCTCTAAGTGCTCTATGTTCTTTGATTATATAAACATTTACATAATCACGTTAAAACACATTTGAAAAAAAAAAAATAATTATTGTTATAAACTGACTTAGTAATTTACGTTTTAAGTAAAATGTTGTTAGTCTTTTTCACAAGATGTCTTTAATAGTTTTCTTCATCTTTACATTTGTTATTAATTCTCATATAATAAAAATTTTATAAACAATACAGTAAAAGTATTAACATTCATTGTGCTTATGTTTAGTTATTAAAATTAATATTTGAATCATAAAAGAACTATATCTACAACTATTTTTAATGTTCCTAGCAGATTTTTTCCATAAATTAATAAAAAAAATTGTAAATTATAAACATATTTATCTAGTACTCGGTCGGAGTGTCTTCAAGGTATATAGGACTGATCTATCGATTTGTATACCTTTCTGTGAGACAGACGCATATAAGCATATACGTGCACTCTAATGGACAACAACAACAATAAAACAACAACAATAATATAATAAAGCAATAAAAACGTAAAGAAATCATAAAAATATGTTCCATGTATTTCAATTAGTTTATAGGTGTGATCTTAAAGATAGCCTCACTACTATCTTATTCTTATAACAGAAAAAACTTAACAGTCAAAACAATATAACTTGAATTAAAAATATTAAATATACTATATTAAAAGTTTTCACCTCTAATAACTTACAATTATAGATTCTTACACTTGTTCTTAAAAAAAGAAAACTACCAACCAATTTTTCCAAAATAAATTTTTGTCAATTCTTACACCATAGAAAAAAATTTCTTTCTTATTTTTAAAATGCAATTCCTTAAAACGTATATACTAACATTCTTATGTTTATGAAATCCTCTAAAACAAGATACATACAACAACATACTTAACCTGTGTTAAAACATGCTTTGAAAATCTTATCACCTATATACATACTATTTTCTTTTATATATTTCATTCCATATTTAAATCAAAAAATTTTTACATCTCCTTATTTCCTTAAGCAAAACTAATATTAATTCTCACACTTGTAACAAATACGTATATATGAATGTATATAAAATTTAAATAAATTCCACCGCTCATATAGTTTTCAAATAAGTATAAATCTGTAGCATACTCTAACTTCTAATCTAATCTTTTCCTCTCTAATTAAAAATTTATATTACACTTGAAAATCATCATACTTGTATATTTAAAACCCTCTATAACAGCACACTTTAATTAAAAAATAATAAAAGATCGCTAACCACTAGATGTTTGTAAACGTTCGGCCAGAAAAATATTTATATAAATCATTTTAAAATGTTCCTCCTTTCCCTTTTACTAATAGCTATTTATAATTTTGATTGTTACAGGCCACTATACTTGTTAATTACAAACTGCGCTTAATAGTATACTTGACAAGTGTTTACTCCTACTTTACGCATTCAAAAATAATTGTGTTTTCCTTTATTTACACACATATTTATAAACATCCACCCTAAAACCGCACTTGTTGGTTTTCCACACTTGTTTTTTTATCTATAAAAATTTAAACCTCTACTATAAACAAATATCATCAGTCATAAAATCTAAAATATGTAAATGAAATCATACAGCATATCAATTAACTAATAAGTATATTCCAACACTTTATTTAAAGTAGTGCAAAAGAATTTTCCAAACGAAAAACTATTAAAATTAATAAACCAATATTAATTTCTTTTTCTTTATCGATATACACTGACATATAAATATTAACTATAAAAATAAAATATCAACACTCATAAAATCTAAAATAAATTAAATCATACAGCATACACGCAAATTAATCTACATCTTGCTGAAACATAAATCTATATACACACACAAACATACAGACATATATATATATATATATATATATATATATATATATATACACACACACACACACATTATAAAATCATAAACCTCTCATCGATTTTCAATTGCTCTAAAAATAAACGCGTGCTAAGCACCGCTTAAACAAACAATAGAATTTTCACTTGTAATGATTCATACCAAAAGTAGCAGAAAAAATTACAGCTGTTGATTTTGACTCAAGCATTTTTTATTTTTGCCTATATGTCGATCTGTCTGCCTATGTATGTACTAGCTGTAGACCTAAAATAATTTTTCCCACACTTGGTTTTCTTTCCATATATTTCACACAATGATTTTGATTTTTAAAATTTTTGTTTTGCCTGTTTTCCTGATACATTTTTTATTTTATGAAAAATGTATGCAAATTACACATTAAAAATGTAACGTTTCTTCTTTTTAATAAAGAAAAAGAAAAACGGGTAAAATGGTATGCAATGCATACATTTTACATTTTAATACAAAGATAGATTCAATTATTTACTAAACACCCCCTTACATTTTGTATATATTGATTTGTAGGAAAAAAAAAACAAAAAGGGATTTGGCTCCACCACAAGCATTAAAAGATCATTAGTTCAAAATGGATTTGAAAACACACTAAAAAGAAGTTTTTTAACACTGAAATGACAGCACCTTTAGCAAAAAACAAAGATCTTTAGTATAAAACCGCCCTGTGGTATATGAACAGTCCTGTAGTAATTATGTTTACGAAGACACATACCCCCATGCATTCATAGTATAATACCGTCTATTACAGCCACGGACCAGATCAACAATGATGCCACCTTGCGGTAACTCCTGCTTTTAGTACCAAACTGAACAACCCTGTGTAAGTAGCTTAACATTTATATACTATATGAACAACCCTGTGTAAGTAGCTTAGCCAAGACACAAACCATTCACATCACGTGTCGGTGTTAGCGGAGACACTTAGCGGAGTCAAAGTTGGATTAGAACTCTCATCTCCTATCTACTGTCATGTCCAAAGTTTTAGTAGCGTGTAAAATCATTTTTTGGGACGAATGCACAATGACACACAAACGCGCAATAGAAGCTCTTAAAATAACATTAAAATATCTGCGCAGTGACTCAAGATGTTTTGGAGGTGCAATGATTTTACTGTCTGCCAGTCATTCTAAGATCGACGGCGGCTGATCAAAAAAATGCTTGCGTTAAATCCTCAAGTCTGTGGCGTTTTCCAAAGATACTGCAGATGACAGAAAACATGAAAGTTACATTGCTCAACGATTTGTCACCTCAAGATTTCTTTCTCCAACCAATTGTTGACTATCGGTAATGGCCGTATTCCTGTCGACGAATTAAACTGATTGATTTCGTTTCCTCAAAATTTTTGTAATTTTGTATCATCAAAATAACAGCTCATCCAGAAAGTATTCCCCAACATAATTGCTAACGGGAACAATTATGACTGGTTGAGTGAACGGGAAATTTTAGCAGCTAAAAATATAGATGTGGATGATTTAAACTATATATGTAGTTCAGAATCAAATTGTTGGTACTCTGCATTCTTTTAAATCTATTGATTGTGAAATTTAAACCAACCAAAACTTAGCAATGGAACGCATTTGGTAATTCGAAACTGATGGTCCGTGTTATACACGCAATTATGCTAAGAGGAAAATTCAAAGGGGAAGAAGTTCTCATACCGATAATTTCGATGATACCAACCGATATGCCTTTTGAGTTTAAGCAAATTCAATTTCCTATTCGTCTTGCATTCGCAATGACTACTAACAAATCACAAGGACAATCCTTGAGTATTTGTAGTCTTTATTTAGAAAATACATGTTTTTCTCATGGCCAAATATACGTTGCATGTTCACGTCTGGGCAAACCATCTGCTTTATTTGTACTTGCGCCTAATAACAAAACGAAAAGTTTCGTATATCACAAGGTACTGCACTGAAGGGAATTAACCTAAACATAACCCATGCACGAAAATACATTGCTTCCTTAACAGCTTTTACCTGAAACGCCTTATTTTTGTAATCTTTTTGAATTTTTGTTTTCTGTATAAATATTTTCCAATGAACTATTTGACTAAATAAACTTTGTACTCTTTTTAAAAAATCCATATATTCAATAATTGGTATGTGGTACGAAGTTCACCGGGTCAGCTAGTTTTAAATAAATAGCCAAGTTTTAAATAAGATGCTTAAAACAGACTAAAGCTGGAATTTATACCCAGAAGGCAGCTTTCGCTAAAAAATTTATTTCGACCAAAAAGGGGGTTTTCATAATACTACAAGAGCAACAACACAACAGTTTTGAAATAAAAACAAATCAGCTAATTTTTAAAATATAACAAAGTTTTTAACAAATAATTAATATTATTTATTTTGAAAAGAAATAAAAAACTTAATATGTTTGTTTGAATACTTTTAAATTGGGTGCTTACTTTTTGGTGAAATAACTTTTATTATATCCAAAAGGTTACAACTGATGGCTTTTTTCAAGTATGCTGACTAAAAGGTAAAATTTTCGTTTATAATAAATTCTTATACAGCCTCCTTTTTTGTATAGCTGCATTGGACCACCTGATTATATATTTCTTTACCGACTCTTGCTCGTGGGATTTCTAGGTCGATTCTGCTTTTACACCTTTTATCGCTTTTATTCTAACTCTAACTCTCCTGTCAGTGATGGTTTTTTAAACACCTCCTCTCTAGGGTTAGGTACGATTCGTTACTTAAGTTGGCTTTTGCCAACAACCTAGTTCATTCAATATCCAAACCCCATACACATTATATTGTGGTTCTTAGAAAAACAAACTTGGCCTGTTTGAAAAAACGAAACGACCCAACTCTGTTTCTCTTCCATGATCATGATAAATTTAACTTATAACAAACTTGACCATCCTAATCACTTAAGTGAAATTTTATTGATATCTCTTAGTATGACGTGAAGCCAAATAACAAACAAATGAAAGCTAAACTTACCAGTTAACCTTCAACTTTTAAAAAAGTACAAAACCCGTTGGCACTTTTTGATCAAAGAAGGAAACTACCAAAGTTGCTCGCAACCAATAGGGGCTTACCTGAATGGAGAATTTAATGATCAATTTTGTAATTGCTTTTCACAGCAGGAATGCCCAGAAACAGTCATATACAGACGTCTACATTTAGATGTGATACTGTTTTCCTCAGCACTCATAAAGATCCTAAATAGGCCTTGAACCAACGGCAGTATCATGTAAACCAAGTAGAAAAATGGAGAAAGATATGATGTATAAAAATAAATTAACAAAAATGCACTGACGGAAGTTTAATTTTTCCTAAGAAAATGCGTCTCCGGGGGAGAAATACTAATCGGGTTTTTATGTACACAGCACGAGTACCTACAAAAAATAATAAGAAAGAGAGCAAACCCAAAGTTACACAGTAAAAACAGATCACATACATTCTTACAAATCAGTCTTTTATTATGCAATACTCCTTATTAACAATCATATGGTGCCTTAACGATTTGAGACCAATTATCTTGGCATTTACCTGAACTGTCGTCTAACAAGAAGTTGACACAAATTAACAATTTAAAAGTGCCTAAATTATTGGACAATTAGTGCAAGCTTCGAGCTACGTCTCCATTAAACTTTTGCTCAACAGCTCGATTTTTTAACTGATTTGGTGCTACGGGATATAATTATGGGGACACTTCTTCCATTTCCAACGTAAAGAAATTCAACGGCTACAAAACAAAATTTGAAAAATTAAAATTGATGCACCCTAAGATATTAAAAAAAGTTGTTAAATGAAAAATCCTTAGATATGTGGATAAGCATTTAAATAATTATGAGTAACATCCAAGTCCGCTCGCTTTGAAACATGTTGCAACATAAAATTACATACGTTTAAAGTAGGGGGGATACTGTTGCCCTATAAATTATTTATATATGCAAAACTATCTCATAGGCACAACCTTCGTTTGTTTCTTGATTTGGAATTCAAGGAATTGCTTTTTTTATTTGGAGGCATGTTGAATTAAAACGCCATATGGCCTTGTGCACACTGTGCAGAAAGGACTTCAACTGCAGTTTAAGCAATTGGAACTTTTTAACTTTTGTGCTAATATGTAGTATTAATTCGTTTTTTCTGTGGTTGATGATAAAAATTTTTGATTAAGGTTATTAGTTCCGTTATGCCTGGGCAAAGCAGCGAGGGCTTAAGCCTCAAGTAGGTAATATAAGTTGTTCACACTGAAAGAGGTTTTATTGGGTGCTCATTTAGTTTTTTCCCAAGCCTTCTAAGGATAAACTGAAACCAGGATCAAAAACTCAAAGCCACAAAGACTCATTTGCAGTACTTTCAACCATGTATTTTAGCAACCATGTATTTTAGCAACCTGGGACTTATCCTATTTTTTTAACATTCCTTGATTTCTTAATTTTGACATAACCTATAAAAAAAAATTTAAGAGTTAAAAATCAGTTGCCAATTTAAATGATGAATTGCATTAAATTTTTTTGTGGACGTACCACACATACTACAAATTTTAAAATCCTTGGTATATTGTATACTCCATGATATTGTACTTTAAAAAAAATTTTTTAAGTAACTGACTGCAAGTTATATAGGAAAATTCCATTGTGTTTAAAGGAAAAAACAGCTTAAATGTAATAAATTTATTTAAAGCTTCCACTGCTGAATTTAAATTTGTCAAATATTTTGTAGTGTTATGTATCTAACCTTGCTAAGGTTTTTTTTAAAACTTTGTGTTTTGCTGTAAATGACAGCAAATCTTGGTAATTTTAGAAGATTATGTGAGTTAGTTTTTTTAATGTCCGAATTTAAATGAAATACTTTGTTCATTTTAATTAATATCTTTTTGGAGGATTTTTAAATACCTATCCAGTTATATTAACTAGCATTTCCAGTTGATTTTTACTAAATAAATTTTTGAATGTATCTGTTCTTATAAATCAAATTTTTTAAACATCGTTCGAAATACTCAACGTTTTGTTTTATTTAAACATTTATACATTTTAAAAATAAGTCTCATTTTTATGGATGTTACTCATGGAACTTCCCGTATACGGAAAATTATAAAAATTATAAAAATATATATGTATATTTATTTCGAGCATCTCATTCATGTCCTTATTTTAAACAAACTCCTAAATGAAAAATAAATATGATTTATTGTATGTATGTATGCATGGGGAAATGTTATGTTGATTAAAAAGCGTATGTGTCGGAACATTAGGGTGGAAACTTTTTTCATATTTCTTTGTTTATTATACCTTTATGTAGAGCATGAAAAAATCTTAAGAAATGTACTTTGATTTTACGCGTCTCACTAACAATTAAAAACCAAATAGTGATCTTTTAGTATATTTGTATTATATGCAAAAATTTTAGGTTTTGATGCATAATATTTTCCTTACCAATTTTAACTAATCTTTTTTATTATCAAAACAGCTAGCCTTATTTTATCAGGATTTTTATGAGATGATCCCTTTTGTTAATCTATATCCTGCTTTTGTAGAGTTATACAAAGCGGCTGTGTGACAGTAAATTCGAAAACGCTTAGAGAATTTCTCAATAATACGGCTTTTCAAGACGTGTCCCTATCCTTCCACTCGTGTATCCTTTTTAATGCTTCTATGTGCTTTATTCTTACTGCAAATTGTAAAATGTAGCCATGACGATTTACATCTCGTGTTTCGCATAATTGAGACAACTTTGTACCTGGATATTTTGGAAAACTGCATTACGCTTAAGATAATGTTTTTAAATAATTTTCTGGTTTCTTTAACAAAGGATGAAACTTTTTGTATTATTGGTACCTTGTTGCCTTTCGATATCTAGTAGTTAAATTTATCGGAATAGCAAAGCGTTCGTTTCGCATTTATCGCTGTTTTTGTATTTTTGCACTGCTTTATTTTCTGCAAACATCAAAGGATACTGTCAGTTCTAATCCCTACAGAATTTTCAAAATCCAGAAAAATGTTATTAAAATCTCTTAAAACTACTGATACAAGTGTGTTCGCATTAAGTGATATTTTGACGTCATCGCCAATATCACTTAAAGCCTCTTCGAAAGCTGATGAATTTTATTTTTTGCAAACTTTTCGTTTACGTTAAAATTCCTTAAAGGTAAATAGGGTTGTGGTTTTCTGATAAGTCAGTGGTTTCGTCAAAAATAATCGAATAGTATTTAGCGTCATAAATATTTTTTTAGTATAATTTCTAAAATAAGATTATTTAAACTTTTATTTTATTCAGTTTGAATTGTTTTCGATTTATATGAACCTTTACTTTTTAAATAAAAAATTATTTATATTTTAAATACTTTTATTGTTACTGTTATTTTTATCACCGCCAACAGGTGATTTTCTGACAGTTTTTCTATTTTACTAAAACTGTAAGAATTTTAAAACAGTATGCGCGTTTTGTTTTCTTTAAGTTTACCAAAAAATAAAATACCGAAAATGAAATTAACAACGCCAACGACATTTGTCGAAATACCCCAGCACCACTCGTAATAAGGCTTCTTATTGCCATTTTAGAAGGGCCTTGGGAGAACGACCGCTAAAGAAGTTATAACCTTAATGTACATACATATACACTCTACATTAAAGTTCATAGCAAAATAAGTTATTTTTAAAAAATTAAAATGTATTCAATCATAATTTGTGTAACAAATGTTTTTTTTTTTTGTTTATAAAGTCCCTAAATCCTTTTAATATTTAAAAAGAAATATATACAAAAACAAAGTCTCTTACTAAACTCACACCTCTGCTTTTAAGAATTTATATGATCCTAGAATAACAGCTTGTTAACACATAAAAAAGGAAAGAGCAGATTAAAAAAAAAACCCTTTTGTAAATTGGTTTAACAAGTAATTGTGTGCGTTGCCAATATATAAGAACAAGCTCAAAATAAGCAACCCACATCAATAAACGCTTCCACCTCAACGTCCTCGTCATCTTTACAACCGGCAACAGCAATATCATTCCTTATGTCTTTAGTTTCTTTTAGACACGAATCATGTTGACTTATTCATTCGCTTAAGATAAATCGGAAGTAACAAAATAAATAAACAGAAAACGTCCATTTGAAAATAATCTATTGCCATTGCAAAAAACGAACAATTTAGTTGGGCTACAAAAAACATATTCTTAGTCTAACAACACAAACCAACATACATATGTTATAAGTCGCATTTTATTATCAATGGAATTATTGAGTTTTAAAAAACTAATTCATTTTTGGTCAGCGAATGTCAGTTTTACGAATAAAATTGATTTACTGGCAACTAAGCAATTAACTTCCAAACTGTAATTCCGTATCTACAATCCAAGCAGTTTAGTATCAGTTAAACAGTTCCACTACCAAAAATTTTGATTCATTGTTGCAGAATTTTTTTTTGTTCTTATTAGTAGTAAATTATCGAAAAAAAGATTTCAATTTAATGTGAGTTTAAGAGCCTGATCAAGTTTAAAATAAACAAATTTGTGGGTGTGTTATAAACGAAAATTTGGCAGGAAAATCATGGTTCTCGTAATATTTGGGTAATTTATAATATCCCAATTAATACCACAAGCCTACTTTATTTGTCGTAAAATGTTCTGCATCACAAGAGGACTTAGTCCTGGCATAGTTAATGGAGAAATACAGCAATTGCACGTTTGATTCTTATAAACAAGCAAACCACATTAATAAACGGATCTCTAGAATGGTGATCTATAACAAGAAGGATTTATGTAGTAAGGACTGGTCCTTCAATGGCACTCTAAACTTTTCTGCACATAATTTCTCTTGATACTCTAGTTATATCTATATCTGCTAAAAACGCATGGTCATGCTAGGATCTTGAGCCTATTGAATTTACTCCGGGGCAAAGTTTCTGACTTTGTAACACTTAAACGGACTTAAATAGGGTTTTAAAGTGTCTTAAATCCACCATAAGTTAGTAGTGAGTGTGAAGATAAATAATGAAGGGTCTAAGAGGAAACTGGTACTAGTGGAAGCATATTCATTTCACAAGCAGGAGTCTAAATTTCATTTAGGCTTCCGGATTATTATGCTGCAGGCTGAACTCTCAGCGATAGGCAAAGCGGCTAAGTGGCTGCGGTATAACAGGATATTCGTCAGGAATACCGAAATCTTTACCGAAAGCCGTGCTGCAATCAGGTCCATTACTGATGTTTACTCTACATCGCAACAAGTCCACTAACGCTGGGTATCCTTAAACTGGAGGGCGATGCATACTTATATTTTCCTGGTGTGAAATTAGATGATGGGTAATCGAACACTTTTGTGGCATCCCCCTCTCTTCCTGTAAGTTCTGCGTAAGTTAATACTCCACAATAATTGCAAGGGATAAATGGTCCAACGAGCAAAGATGTGGAACCACTTAAATAATCCGGCCTAGGATAACGTTCCAAGTCTCTTCTCGGTCTGGAAAAACGAAGGATAAGATATACCGTGGCCGCAATTATCGGCCACTGTCAATTTGGTACCCATACCAGCAGATTGAGATTTAATTTTCACGACTTCTGTAGATGCTGACAGGATGTAGAGAAGGCTAAGAATATTAAGGTTTTCTTGTGCTTCTGTTCACAACTGCAGGACATTTGAATAACACACTGTGGTGCCGACAGACTAGATAGCCTGCCAGAACTAGCTTACATTGACCTACTCAGTCTATATACCTCTTTCAGTGACATCAGTTGGTTCGAGGACAAGGGCCAGTACGGTGCTACTTTTTCCAGCCACGAACATAAATTCTCCATTTATATCTTTTTCATTTTACTCAGACTAGTCTAATCTCATTTAATGTCCTTTGGCCTGCTATCCCTTTCTCACCCACGTATAACAAAGAAACCAAAGAAACGGACCCAAATGGGCTGCACCACATTCCTTCACCATTTCCGCCACCGCCTGGTTTACCTAACCTAGCGGTGAGCGGTATTGAGGTAATTTTGTGAAAAACTATGTCGCCGGGACTTAAAGACTTATGAACTGAAGGCAGACGAGCTACTACGTGACAAAAGTTCTACTGAATATATTGGAGTCTCTTCTTTTTGGCAGTCAGTGAAAATTTTTAACACTCAGTTCACAAGCTACTACATCTTTACGGTTTTCATTTAGGAAGAAATTGATTTACCTTGTTTTAATATCATCATCATTTGCGATTTATCCTGGGACTATCAGAATCGAAATCTTTGGACACAAAGATAAGTTGGCGTAGTGACCAAATTATGTAGTTAATTAAAATCCTTAAATTAAAAAAAAATTTCAGTTTTAATACCACAACTTAATGACCAAAAGCCATCAAACCATTTTTTTGTTAAAATATTTTTTCTCTAAAGACAAAATCTCTGCAGACAAATCAACAAAAACTTTAATTCGAGATTGATGGGTGCTCTGTTAAATACAACATTTGGTTGATGTTAACATTAAATAAGGAAAAGGACAAGATAAAAAAAATAGTGTGTACATTTTAAACAAGCCAACTACATATCGTTGCCTTAACATAGAAAGGCCCTATCTCGTACTTTTTATATAAAATAAGATTTTCGTTTATTCAAAAAATGCTCATATATTACCAAAATATCAACTTAAAAACACGAATGAGGGTCTTTCTCTATTTGGGTAAACATAAGTATGCATCTACGCATGTAAATTAAGGAAATGTATATTTTTCACAGGATACAATATGCAAATAAGTGTGAAAGGATAAAAAAAAGCTGGGTAGAGAATAAAATAAATAAATAAATATGAAAATATGCAACAAAAGAACGTTGACAAGTATTCAGAAAAAAGATTAACACGTTAAACGATAAAGCATGTGTGTTGGAGCTTTTTAATGGATGTGCTTATTTGCGTTTTTGTGACGAAGAAGTCACTTATACTCAATTATTTAATTAACAAAGATTCTGGCAGTGGGAGTAGTATTTGCAGCAAGTTATTGAATTTTAGGTAATTTGGTAGCCCAATATATATTTTGGATATTTTTCAAATATCTAATAATATCTAGTGGTTATTCATTTAAACGAATTTAAACCCCATTTTTAAATTTAACAGTAAGAATAACATACCTTCTGACTCTTGCGCTCAGTTTGCCGACATGAAAGGGGAATGCATAGGAACTGCATCTCATTAAGATATCACGCCATTTCAGATTGGCCCTATAATTGGAAGCTAAGCTCAAACGAAAACTAGCATATTGGAAATTTAATCCCCTGGAACGAAGAGTGTAGAAAGAAAGAGAGCACGGGGATCTTTTTGTTTTCAACGAACTTCTTTTGTGACCATAAGGCGGTGCCGCTGGAATAACCGTATGCGGAAAATATTATTTTAATTGTCAGTGGAAGGAATTTGAGTCAAACTGTCCCTGTGATTGATGTTACTTTTTACACACAGAGATAGACCCAGGTTAAGTATGGTCACGGAAATATGACCACAGTTAATTTCGTCATTGTTTGGTTATGTAGATCACTATCCAGACTGCCACAATAATACTATAGCTGTACTACTATATTTTAATACTATAGGGTACATTTACATGTCTTCAAGGATACATGATTGTTCTGAGACATTAGGTGGGTGACCTTGCAAAGATAATGGCCCTTTTGCCTACGGATATAGCACTGATAGTTCATAAGAATGACATGAGGTCATTAATTTACAGTTGCTTTTACCCAAAGAACAGGGAGACTGGCCAGTGATAATTTAAGGTTTTGAGGTGTACAGTACCTGGTTTCTATAACTTGCGAAAAGTAGAAATATTAAAAGATTATAATAGGGTTCCAGTTATTAACAGGGTGAACCACATAGTTTTAATGTAATGCAAGTTAGCGTTAAACATATATTATACTTTTCCTTTGATTCATTCGGTCTTTGACAGGGTGACTATTAATTTCTCGACTAAAGAACTTTTCACGTACAATACAGAAACGAGGCACAGGACAATAAAAATACTTTAGATTATTATTTACTAATGCCTCGTGCTTGTTTGCTTCAAAGAAAACTGTCTACGATCTGATTTCTTTTGAAGCCTTGAGGAAATATAGGGGATTGGTGAGAAGAGACTTTAGGCATATTTGAAAAGAATTTGGTGCCTACATTACAAACGGAGATAGCCGGATTACTGTTTATTTTTGTCTAGCAACACTGCAACTCAAGGAGACCATGGACTCTTCAGAACAAGGTAGTTTAACCTAACTTTGCTAATAAGAAAACATAAAGAAACATAAACGGTAAGGAGTTTTTATATCAGGTGGCTCATCAGCCCAAGGGAAAGATTTTAGGCGGTCTTGCTGTATCTCAGTTGTATACTAGAAGTATAGATTTTGCACTGAGGATCAGATGCTTCTAATATCACTACACTGGAAAACTGATAATTTTATTTTCCTCACAAAGGATTGATTACAGACTCACAGCGCATATCTAACTGTTTAATGCTTGCGTGCTCTAGAGCAAGCGCTTTAGAGTCTTATATTTTACATGGAATTCCAAGTACAACACAAACGCGAGGTCAAGTCTGGAGAACGGTGTATTTATCGCGCTATCGTTTTTTTTGTGTCAATAACACTTTTAACAGTTGTTATTTAAAAAAGAAAATCCTATTTATAGTTTAAAGAGTTTATGTCAACGAAAAGAAATTTCGTCCTTTTTTAAAAGTTCTGTAGCACCAAACTACACATAAAATTTCTTTCACCTGGATTTATGTATGTATGTGGTAGAAGTATAAGGAAAAGCAAAAGGTGAAAACTATGTCAGACGGCTTTCTTAAACATTTTGACTTTTGAAGACCTTTCTGGCACAAAAAAAAAGAGATTTGCAGTCCCTCCGATATCTTTTAGAACTTTTAAAATTTTTTAGGGTTGGTCGAATAATATCCTTCGAAATACTCTCTTGTTATTGTTACAACGTCACTTGAGTTAAATGTTTTAAAAATTTTTATGATGGCTTTCCACTTTCGCTTAAACATCGAAGCATGAAATTCTTTCATTAGGAAGATCATTTTCTTACTACCAGGACGTCCTCTACGAAAACTATGTATACTTCTCATAATCTTAAAATTGCTAAACGGATTTTTACTGGGCAACAAAAAATTACAATTTATGTCGTTTCTTTTGGGAGCATCAGTTCAACTTCACAGCCTTACACGAACTCTACTTCTAGAGTTCTTTTTCACGTCTGAGAACTTTAGTACGTAAAAATTGCTCCTTTTTGCGCAGCGCAATAGTATAAGCATTAACAATATCAATTTATAGTTTTATTATACTTTTTTTGTGTAAAATTTACCATTAGTTACTTCTGTTTAAATGTTATTTGTCCACTAGAAGACTTTTTTCTTTAAACGAAAAAATTTTTAGACATATTTTTCTATGTTAAATCTAAGATATGCTTTCGGCAAACTAATTTCTCCCTTTATAGTATACATTTATGTACATACATATATCCAGCTTTAAAATGCTTCCAATACAATGCCAATATAATATTAACCGTTTCTCTAAAACAAGCGTTTGTGTTGCATTGCAAATTTAATTTTAAAAACTGAAAAGGGGGAAAATCCAATAATAAAACTCCCCAATATTTTCCAAAAGACAAAACATAATTTACAATTTCAAAAGGAAAAGGCAAACAATTTAATAACTCAAACTCCAGCAAAATCGCAAATATTTAATTTTGTAAAATGTTTAAAAAAATAAAACAACAAACGATATTTTATTTTAAAATAAGCAAATCAAAAATGTCTGTATTTTACCACTTAAGTTGAGTAAAAATATCCCTTACATCTACATATGATTTGTGCCCTAAAAGCGTGAGATTTCTTAAATATGTGGTGGAGAGTTTCTAAGTTGTTTGGAATGATCCCCTTTTGCAATGGTCACAAATAAATTGCAATAAAAATAACTAAAATTTATATGAAGGCATTTGCCTTAACATAGATATCAATACAAATAGTATACAAATACATATACGAACAAGTGTATATAAACATACATATCGCACACTAAATTAAAAACAGTCTCAACTCTAAATCATTACTTTCACGAAAGTATTTTTAATGCTTTTAATAACATGGTCCCAGTTGTATAACTAAATTAAATTCAAAAGTAAAGATATCGTCTGAAAATTAAGCTTTTTGGAATGCAAACGAAATTCTCGTGTTTGTTGAGAACTTCATTTAGGAACTGGCTAAATTAAAAATAAATTAATCTGAAGAGTTTAAATACGGAACTTTTTTGATTAAGTGTGCGCTATATTTATCTGTTTGAAAAAGTGTTTTTTTTTAAAGCTGCTTTCAACTTCTTAAGCAAAAGGTCTAACACTTACTTCTTTCATTGAGCTATATTAAAAAAATATCTCTGCAGACTCATTGAAAAATACTATTATAAAATAGTAAATAGTTTTTTGGTTTTTGTTTCTACTTTTGATTTCTTTTTACTTAAAAGAAACTAATATTTTGTGCTTATGTTGAAGGACACTTTTTTGGAAAAGAGAATTTTTTTTACCGATACTAGTTAAGTAGAATAAATTTTCCAAACCAGCAACAGATTCCATTTCATCGTCAGTACTCTTTGAACGGTAGTAGAGTTTTCGGCTGTAAACATCATCTATTTAATTCACATGTTATTCAGGAATGTAAACCGAAAATAAAATGCCCTTTACCTTGTTATAAGGGTATCTATCATTTTGTCATTCCGTTTTTAAAATCTACAATATTCACTTTAGACCCCATAAATTATATATACCGGACGCTAATAGATAAGGAACTCGAAATAGCCAAGTCCGTCTGTCTTTCTTGAAATCTTGTTTTCGGACTCAAATAAAGTCACATTAATACGTATTGGTATTAGACAATATCGCTGAGCCAATGGCTATTAAAAATCAGCTAAGCTGATTCACTATTGACTGAGATCTAAGCGAAAATCCCAAAACAGCCTATTTTCTAAAACAAAATCACAGAAAACACAGTCACCCTTGCAACAAATCTTAGCACGGATACTTTGAAGATAGAACCCAAATTAGGAAAAATATTTTCCAGATAGGATTAAGGGAAGTGATAATTTCCCCTACAATTGCACCAATTTTGTTAAATATTTCATGCGCTAAATCTAAGAAACTGTAGCAACTATCGACATGAAGTACAAGCAATAATTTTACAATATGCCCTACATTTTGGGAAAAGAAAAACATTGGAATAGAAGCAAAGAAAGGGCAGCTCCCATACAAATGAAAAGTTTTTATGAATTTTTCGATACGGTTTATCTCGGAAATTATAACCGCTATTGACTCTAAATGTTCTTCAAGAGGTAATGGTACAATAATTCTTATATTTTAGAAAAAAAAAATTGTCAGTTTAGAGCAGGGGGAGAGGAACCATCCATACAAACAAACAACCTTTATTCAACTTTTAATAAAAATAATGTCTAAAACTTTTTAAACTCTCGACCTAAAACCTTCTACATGCTATTTCTATTGTAAATACAAATTTGTAAAATTTTTGAAGTTTTCTGTTTAAAAACATAGAAAAAATCCAAAGCCGTCAAAACAAAATTCTAAGAATGATAACTGGTGCTCGTTAGTACATTAAAAACAGAAAAATCCATTAGTTTCTATAAGTTCCACTACCTAAATGCAAAATCCACAACTTAAATGCGAAATCCGCTCACTCGAAACGACTTGCAACACAGTGGACATACTTGTCTAAAAAGAAGGGTTACTATAACGCTTAAACGAAACCATTGGAATATATTAATTTTATTTGGAGAACTTAAAGTTGAGTCTGGTACTGACTGAACTAATATAAATTACTTAGTTTTTCGATTTGAATACTTATTGCTAGTTCACTAATGGCGAAGATTCAATAGTAATAATATGAAAAAAAACTTCAAAGTCTTCGATTTCAAACCCAAAATATTTTTATTATAATATTTTAAGTACGAAATAACTTGGGTAGACCAGATGGCTCGGTATAAAAAAACCAATGTGAAGTGTATATAAGATTCGGTACAGCCGAATATAGCGCTCATACTTGTTTTAAATTTTTTAGATTGGCAATACTTTACTAAAGGATGAAATCCGTCGCTAGTTTCGATAATGCATTCTACTCGGCTTGTATCGGTAAAAAACATTCTATTTTAAACAATGTTTATTTCAACATCAATGGAAAATATTATTATTATTATTATTATTATTATTATTATTTATTAATAGATTTTTGTATGTACATATTTAATTCATTTACAATATGTTTGATATCTAAATCTATATATGGCATAACATTTTGTTGTAAGCCAGATTGGCACAATTCTAGGAAAGTAAATTTTATTTACAAAATATTGATTTTATATAATTTTAATAAAAATAACAAGATAAATTATAAGTTAATATTTACATGGAAAATTAAAAAACAAATTCATTTAAAATAAATTTTCTATATTTTAAACAAACTTCTATATATTTATACAGGGAGTAAAAGTTTAAGCCATTTAGTATACATATAACATCATTCAAATTAAGTATGGTTTTACCAAAATATTGTATCCTAAATACTTTGTACAATGGGCAAACACCAATAAAGTGAAAAGTATTTTCCGAAGCATCTAAGTTGCACATTGTACAAATACCAACAGTGTTATTTTTGAAAGACCTTGCATTCAAGTCTAACAAGCCACCTCTAGCCCTTATTATTAAACTGACTGCATGTGGAGAAAAATTTGAAGTATATAATGATGAAACATTGTAATCCAGTATAGAATATAGATCATGATACTGTGAACTTTTTGCATTTTCTATGTAATCATTACGTTCCTTGAGTTTGAGTTGTTCCAATATAGGTTTCCACTATTTGCTAAGTGGATATATTGAGTTATCAGGGGTAAACTGTATATGTTGACAAAGATTTTCCCACTCTTTAGCCCAACAAATATTTTGTTCTATAATTTTTAATGCCAAAATACGAGGTAATCTGTGAGGATTCATACTTAATACTTTATTAATATAGTCCAGGTGAAGTCTTAAGGTAGATACGTATAGAGACTCTAGGTTTGTTTCTATATACAAAATGTAATTAGGTGTAGCGGTAGGTAGATACAACATCTTTTTAATAAAAAATCTAAATAGTTTTTCAACCTCATCATATTTCACATATCCCCACACTTGAGCTGCATATAACATAATAGATCTGGATGCTGCTTGAAATATTTTAAGTTTATTATTCTGTGAGATTTGCGGATTGTTTATGTATTTGGACCAAGTAGAGTTTATCGCCAGTATCGAGGCTGCTAATTTATTGTTCAAGTGTTTTCTAAAGGAGAGATTATATGTAATGTCTACACCGAGATATTTATAACTGTTTACAATCTCAATATTATCACCACCAAAAAACCAGTTTAAATTTGAAGAAATTCTAGTGCCGGCACGAAATACCACTATTTTAGATTTATCTAGATTAGCTTTCAAGGACCACGTTGAACAATAATTGTATAAACAATCAATCATTTTTTGCAATTCTGTTGGAGTATCTGATAATATAACAAGGTCGTCGGCATAGAGCAGTATTTTAACATTAACGCCCGCAACATTTACACCCCCAGGTAACTCATCTGCCAAATCATTAACATACAATGAGAATAATAAAGGGCTTAATATACAACCCTGCTTTACACCTACCTCAACTGCAAATGGATCTGAATAAGAGTTTCCATCCCAAATACAACTTTCCGTGTTTTCATACAAGTGCTGTAAAATTCTTATTATTGCCAAGGCATGAGAGCTTGTAAAATAAACTATTACGAGGAATCGTATCAAAAGCGCACGAAAAATCAACAAAGAAAGCGTATGTGTTATTATTGTTTGCTTTGTTTAAATTCACAATATTAATGAGGTTGAAAATGTTGTCAACGGTTGAATAATTCTTTCTAAATCCGGCTTGAAATTCATTCAGAATCATGTTACGATCTATCCATTCCGTTAAACGATTCAGTATAATGGTATTAAATATTTTGCATAAGGTATTAATCAGCGATAACCCTCGATAGTTTGATGGAAGATTGGGATCACCTTTTTTGAAAAGAGGTATCAGTATAGATTTTCGGAAACTGGATGGAATTTGTTCATGTAGGAAAATTTTGTTAAAGACACATAACATTTCATTAATAAAAGAATTAGGAGCATTTTTGTAAAATTCATAACAGATACCATCTTGGCCAGGAGATTTATTATCCTTAAGTGATTTTAAAACGAATAAAAGTTCACACATTTCCATGGGTGAGTCTAGGATCGGATCAATAAAGTATGGCATTGACCAGCTGATAGTCTGGCAATCAACATCTGCCTGCAGTAACGAACTAAAGTGCGAACGAAAATCGTCGGAATTTAGTGAACCTTTAACAGAATATGATCGCGATTTCATAGAGTTGGATAGCTTCCACCAATCACTGCTACATTTAACCTTGTTTAATTGGTCAATATTTTTATTATACAAATCTATTTTCTTTTCATTACATATCTTAAGATAGCAAGCTCTAGATGCAAAATATCGAGATTTGTTTACCGAATTGTGCCTTTTCCTATAACGCCTAAGCTTCTTCAGCATTAGTTTCCTAGCACGAGCACATTTCCAATCAAACCATTTCTGCCTGGGTTCAAAAACACGTTTGTTTACCTTAGTAACATTAGCCAACTTTATTTTGTTACATAGATGTACAACCAATTCATCAACCGTTTCATTAGACTGTAGATCAACATTGCTAGCAAGTAATGAAAGATTATCCTTGTATTTATCAGACAATTTACTGTTCCAACAAGGTCTTTGAATTGTATTATCCTCATTAGTTTTAACAACACGGCATGATGATTTAATTTTCAAGCATAGTGGCATGTGGTCAGAAAACGGCTTGGATGCGATAAAGAAATCATCAACATATTGTAGAAAGTTAAGTGAACAAATACAATAATCAATAACAGAACTACCCATAACCCCACAAAAGCTGAATTCCCCTAGAGCATCGTTACCAGTTCTACCATTAAGTACAATCCCACCGACATTTTCAATAAGATTCATCAATTTTTTGCCTTGTGCATTAAGTTCTTTGTCTTTAGAAGATCTAGATTTATTAATATGTGGTAAATCTTTCAAAAAATTACCATCTAAAACTTGTTCATTCGCAATTCTCGCATTTAGATCACCAACAATACAAAAATTTGAAGGATCAAGTTCCTGTACAAATTCTTCAAATTTTTCGAATTCATTATTCCATTTAGTGCAGTTTAAATAACTTGGGATAAAGTAAAACACATTACCTTCAAATTTAGCGCTTAATACCGTATTATTGGAGATGTTTAAAAATTTAAAAGCATAAGTATTTTTAAGATTTTTTTTGAAACCATATAAACAGCCACCACTAGCACGACCAGCTCTATGCGTTTTCGTAGCTGCAATCCAATGTAAACAATAATTATTAAAATATGACGAAAACAAGTGCTGTCTATCAGCTGTAACATGGGTTTCAAAAAGAAAAAATACATCAAAATTATTGATATATGTAATAAATTTACTAAATTTTACTGATTTTTCAAGGTTTGCTACATTATATGAAACTAAATGGCATAAATAAAATTGGGAATTTGAAATATCTACATTTTTAACATTACAATCCACTGTATTCATACTATCCTTAATGCAAACATCAATAACGAAATTACATTCTGATAAAAGATTTTTTAAGTACTCAGCATCATTGACAGAATCAGCACAAACTTTGCCATTGGACCACGTATATTTGTTGTTATTTATAAATATACAAAACTCACCAAGCCTGACTTTAACAGAATCATTAGCTTTTGAAATATTTTTGCTTAATTGTCTTAGGTTATATCGCACATTTTGTTCATCTTCAGTGTAATCTCTTTGAATGAACACATCTTGACCTTTTAATAAACCCTTAGCAGCAACGACGTTGTAAGCCTGCGAACTCGATCCTAAGCTGAACAAAAACGATTTTCCAGAAGAAATCATGCGGGTTGACACCACATCAGCGTTGACTCTTAATACATCACTGCATAGTTTTGTAAATTTTTCTCTAGCAGTTTGTACATTTTTACAATTCAAACCGGCAACAACAACATTAGAAGAACGCGACCTACGGTCAATGTACTCAAGACGTGATGTGAGCTTTTTAATATCATTATTAAGTCTTATGTTCTCTTCTTTTAATTCTTGTATCTCTGATTGGATCACTACTAGGTCTGTTTTTCTAGCAACATCTTTCAGTTTATCATCCAATAGATCGCTAAACCTACTCCACGAGAAAACGTCCTGGGATGCTGATTGTCTGTTTTCAGTCATATTCTGACTAGACAAATATTTTTTACTAATCTTTTCAGTGTAATCAGGCGATGTAGCTTCAAGTGTACGTTTATTATTCATCGGTTTTTTAAATTACACAATTAGGCATTATCCCCCACTTATACGATAAAAAAAGAAATCTGGCAGCACCTGGTGTTTATTAAAATCAGCGGATTGTTAGCGAAGCGCCAATTATTAACAAAATAAAAAAAAAAAACACCAAACCAATTGTAGAAAAAAAATATGTACATATAATGGTTTCTTAATGCAAAACACCAAAATAATTGTAATTATAACACCAAATGAAATTTTTGTTTGTACACTGCAGTTTTTGTAGTTAAGTACAATGTTGTAAATAAGGCACAATGTTGTAAAATATAAAAAATGTTTACAGCCAATAAAAGCAAAAGCCGCCGCCAGCGTAGATTGAAGGGAATGTTGAAAAACACAAAAATAACGAATCCCGCAGTAGTACTCAACAAGATTAACTCTTTACACAACGATTTATTTGTTTAAAAAGCAGGTTGTCTTTGAAAAATATATTTTAACTTAAATTATTCAATAAAAATTATAAAAAATTACGGAGCTGAAAAACTTTAACTTTTTGACACTTCAAAAACAAGGTTGCCAATCAATGGAAAATATGAATATCTTCTAAAAAATAAATTAACACCATAAAATAAAGCCAAAACAAAAGAGCAAAAAAATTTTATTTAAAAACAATAAGTTCAACAAAAACTAACAATCATGCAAAGGAATAACTTTATGCCCATAAATATAAAATGATTTGTTTTAGTTTTTTTAAGATTTTAGTTTTTCTACCAGGCTTTCTAGTTAATTTTTATCATGAGAATTTATTTTGAAAAAAAATTTTTTTTTCCGACATTAAAATGGATGCTCTTAAAAAGCAAGTACCAAACTCAGAGTGCTGACGTGAAACAGCTGTTTTGAAATGAATTCCACTCAGCTAGAAAAAACTTTTTCATTTCTGTTATTAAAAAAATATATTTTTCCTTTGGACTTTAAATAATTTCAACTAAGATATTAAATTATGGGAACTGAACAGCTCAATCCATCTCTTGACAAAATATGCATGCATACACAGAGAGAAAAACATATGCTGAAATCAAAATTGTTTGTAGTGCGCTGGTGTTGCAGTTGGGAGGGTTCAAAGCCAAGCTGCAACAAGTACATAAACAAATTTTTTAAATAACAAAAATTAAATGTGTATGAAATAAAGATATAAAAAACTCTTTTTCTTTAATAATGCGACGCTATTAAAAAAATAGTTTTAATTTTTGGATAAATCCCGTTTAAATCAATCTTTTTAAGCTTTCGACCTTCAATCAGTCCTTTTTTGGCTTAAAATAAGAAATTTGTACTAGATAAATCTGTTTAACAAAATCCGCACTAACCAAGATTACTCGAGTTATTTTTTGCGTGTACATTTGCTACCATTCCTTAGAGTCCACAATGAAAAAAAATGGACTGTTTGTAACATTTATTATATTTAATTAAACACTCATCAAAACATAAAGGAAAATCAAATTTATTGCAACCCCTTTTTGAACAATGAAATAAGATTTCAAGGAGACAAGCAAAAACAAGGAAGTTAACAAAAACCCTTGAAGAAAAACATAATTTTTTTCCGCATGAAATAAATCAAAGCAAATAAACAAACAATTGACAATAAGTACCGCAAAGGGTGTTTGGATACAAAAACACTTGCTCTAACAAGCATAGAGTCCTGCTGTTTTAAAGCGAGTTTCAGTAAGTACAATCCCAAATCGTATAAAGAATAAGAATTAAGATCCGATAATATGTAAAAGGTGGTTAAATATCTAAATCTGGCATTTGAAAAGCTTACAAGGACATCAAAAATTTTCAAAGAACTTACAAATTTAAGATGCTATGGAAAATTTTTTGACATGAAGGAGGAAATTTTAAAGTCAGTTTTGCATTTAAATATATAAATTAAGTACACATCAATGCTACTGCTAAACACATTTTCTCAAAACTAACATTAATAAAAATTAAATTGTCAGGAGGATTACGAATTCGCTTTTGCAAAAAATTAACTTATACGTATTTGGAAGACTAAAGTTATAAGCAAACACCCTAAAAAGCCCATAATAATATGTCACTGGGAATTACAGTGTCAAACTGATGTATCTGCAAATTCAACAATACAAGCTATTTTAAATCATTTGATAACACCAGAACTGCTGGGCCTTTCAAAAACTGAGCAAAAATGTATAAACAAACATGTGATACTTAATTTGACATTCTTAAATGATGCCCTAGAGGTAGCGCGCTAGGCTGTAGTGCAGAATGACCATGGTTCGAATCCCAGCTACAATAAATACAGAAATTTAACTTTTTAAATAAAATATGGTTTCTATAAAATAATAATAAAATATATAAAGCTCTTTTTTAATATAGCTCCGTTAGTCAAAAAAATTATATTTAATTTTTGAATTAATTCCGTTTATGCTTAAATCAACCTTTTAAAGTTTACATTAAGTACGAATTCGAGCTTAAATCAATCCTTTTTGACTTAGATGCGGCTTAAAATAAGAATGTTGTACTAGAAAAATCGTATTTGATTTATCAAATTTTGTTCTTGGCTTAAGAAAATTCGTACTTCCCGTACTCTTAACACCGCTACAGCTTGATTTAAGCAAAGTTTACTTTGCTAATTTTTGTGTGAAGATGTTGCTAATAACACCTTTTTTTAACAACCAATCCCACTTATTTTTCTAGGTACATATTTTAATTTGTTTGCATATTTGTATTATGTGCCTTTCCTACCGTAAACGAAATTTTTTCAAAGGATCACAGGAATTTTACTAAAAAAAATAAAAAAATCAAGTTTTTGGAGGATAAACGAGTGTCGTAAATAAACATCTGCAGAACTCATTTAAGTACAATATTGTTATGCAGAGAAAGAAAGCGTTAAAGGAGAAAAACGAATGAAAACAAATTAAGAGTTAACAAAAAGACATATAAAAATAAAACAAAATTTTCAGGGTCAGAATTTTTGGAGGCTGAAACAAGACCAAGTTCAATAACAGTAATCATCCAATAGTACTTACTTTCGGTTCCACAAATATCCAATAATAGGAAAGGAACAATTTTTGCACTGACAGTTCTTTGGTACGCTATTCAATAACACAAGTAACGGCATGGTTTTTCAGGAATATTTGCTTAAAACTTTTTACTTGATGTTTTATACCGGTCAACTTTATATATAAAAATAAATAGTGAAATCATGGGTCTTATGTCTCTCATTCTATTATACTATATAGCAAGTAAGTTTAATATATTTTTTTCACAAATTGTAAAATAATAATACACATAATAATAATAATAATATCAATAATAATAATAATAATATTAATAATAATAATAATAATAATAATAATAATAATAATAATAATAATAATAATAATAATAATAATTTAATTACTGTCTTGATTAGATCGGTCCTCGAATACTGTCAATTAAGTAATTAGCGTGTTGAACTAAAATAACTTTTTTTATTGCCACTGACAAAAAATCCCATCGGGAAACTTAACCAAAAAGCAATAAAATATCCCTTAAAACATCTTATAAGATTCTTAGTTTTTTCTTAAAAATACAAATAAAATTGAAAAACTTTAAAAAGCAATAAAATATCACTCAAGACATCTTTTGAGATTCTAAGTTTTTTCCTAAAAAAAAAGTTTAAAAATTTTAAAAATATTGACATGATTATTATTAAATGTTATGCTGCAAAATAAAATATTAAAAGGAGGCAACATACATATAAAGAAAACCATTAACACGGTTTCTTTGGTTTGGTTTTTCATATGTGTGATAGTAAATACATATGTTTGAGTGAATTTGTTCCTGTGTTCGTACATTTTCATTGAAGCATTCATATAACATTATTATCGCATATATTTATCCTTTGATTGCAAAAAGTTGCCTCTGACAACCATATACAAAATACGATATCGCACAATAAACAGAAAACAGTCGCAGCTCTTAATCTAAAATTTTCATGAAAATATTTTTTTTTGTTTTAAAAAACATGGTTTTAAAACAAACTTTGCTTATTTGCAAACTAAATTTTTTTCTCGCTAAGAATTTTTTACGGCAACTGGCTAATGAAAAAATATTAAATTTAAAGTTGTGACTGTTTATGATTTATTGAACGATATGAACATGCATTTATTTTATGAAATTTTCTAAAGCTTTCAAAAAAGGAACAGAAAGCAAAAAATTCAGGCATACAAAAAGAGCACTAAAAGGCACTAAACCAACAATTTCATTTTACCATCAAGTTAAATATACGATAAAAAAGATAACATCAAGCTAACGATAAGGCATCATATGGAGTAGATCCTTGGTTTAATAATACAAAATACATTTTATTGTTTTATATCCCGGTATTTTAGTTGTGTTTCTTTTCAATAAAAAAATGTATACTGGGAGGCGTACAAGCATGAGCTAAATGAAATTTAAAGATGCAAAGACGTATATGAAGCCACACATGAATAACGCATATTAGTGGTTTGTTTTCCTGTTTGATTTAAAGGAAAACGCATCGTGCACTTTGGCACAAGAGTGCAAATTAGTGATAGAATTTTTTTATCGAATTTCACTTTAGTGGTATTAGATGTTGGCTTTAATATAGTAAAACAAAATATATATGGATATATGTAGATATGTACAAAAAATTTAAGTTTTAATTTTTAACAAAGATAAATAAATTTATATATAAATTTTTGTTATATATTGTACTGGTGATTATAAAGAAAAACAGCGAGTTTCATAACTTTCATCAATACTTTTTTTGATACCTAATGTGTCTTTCAATATAGTATAGTTTAACGTCACCATATACTCGCATATTTGTATGACTTTAAAATAACTGCAGCGTCATTTAAAAATACTTAAATGCGATTAAATATAAATCAATAAAATAAAACATTTTGCTTGTTTGAAAGAGTAGGAACAGTCCTTTTAAATGAAAAATAAATTTATTATCATTGATATATTGGAAAAATGTTATGCAAAACAGAAAGTATACGTATGTAAAAGTTAAATATTAAATACTTAAATTAAATAATATATTAAAACAATAATATTTGGGCCTGTGTTTTGCTTCTAACACTTAACCAATTTGTATTGACTCGTTAATTGATTTGTTGAATAATGTGTAAAACTAATGCAAATATCTCTTTTTATAGAATTTTTACTTTATCTACTTTTACGTTAAGGTGTATTGTAAATACTCCTTTGAATATACTTACATAGTTTTATTTAAGTTTTTTGCTTTAGGATTTAAGCCAATAGCTTTTAACTATAGCTTCGAGGCATGCCTTTTTTAAAATTTAAAAAAAAAATTATCTTTTGGTATCGGGGATATCTACCGTCTTCAAGAATCAGATCCAACTAAGGTTTTCCTTAATATAAACATTATATTAGAAATAGCTTATGCCAAGTTTAAGGTTTGAAGCTTTTAAATTTTCGAGACCTGACGCTATATATGTATATTGTATATGAAGTAAGTCCATTCAAAGAGGAGCTAGCAGTCTGTATGCCTCAGGCCAACCAATCATTTTTTCAGATATTGGGTTGTTGGTGCAGTTACAATATAGCTGGTTTTATGTCGAATTAAAAAAAATGGTATATTGCCAGAAGGGCTGCGACTTCCCGTGCTCAGAGTGACCGTTTGACGACTAAAGTTGCATTCTGCAACCTTTTCAAGGGCCTGTAATTTTTTGTGCGACTTCTTTGTGCTGACACTATTTTGCCACTTTTTTAAACTTTTGACACTTTTGTACCTTTTTTGTTACGAAAGTTAAACAAATTCTCTTATTTGCATATGTGGATATATGTTTTACTTCCAAAAATTAAAAATGCTGAAAGCTCTTGGCATACAGTGGGTTGTTTAAAACATGATTAAAGCGAGCCATTGTATCCAAATTTGTATTAATTAGTTGCGCTTATTTTTACATTACCCCACAGCAGCGCATGTGTTGAAAGAATTTTTTTTAAATCAGGGCTGATAAAAACTAAATTGGCAAGCAAATAAAAAGTTACGACCTGAAATTCAATCCTGTCAGCTTTAAAATAATTAAATACTAAACTAGAGGACTGGATTCAAGTTGATGAACTAAAACACAAGTAATATTAAAATAATATGAAAAAAATTAAAAAATGTCCTTGTGTGTTATTACATTACATCCCCAGAGATGAAAAAAACCAGTGGGTAGATAAAATGTAATATTTGCTTTTAACTTAGACTAGTTGTCTGTCTGTCCTTGTTTTAACTAAATTTAAGAAACGATATTTTGATATTTGAAGAAGAACAGACAGGCAACATGTCCAAAGTAAATTATTAAACAGTGAACTTAATTTTTAATAATATTAAAACTATATAAAAATTAAATTTATTTTTTGCAATTGCAAATTTATTACTTTTCATGTGTCTATTTACAAAGATTATGTTTTAGTAAATATTTTCTTTTTGATACATTTCTTATTTTAAACTTGTTGTTATCACCCAGCTTACCTTGTAAGTTAGCAAGTTATGTTGGAGATGAAGGAACGCTAGTTATTTTCTGGCTAAATAACTAGTTATGTTTATTTGAGTTGTCCATAAATTCACGACCCTCTCTTGCAAATGTGTTTACAAAAAACAATCAAGTAACTACCCAACAGTTCCTTAGGGTAGGGACTGGTTCTAGTTCTTGCACTTTATATGAAGGGTCAATTGGTTCAAAACTAACACCTCAGAACGGGGTACAGGCCAATCAAATATTAGCAAATTTTGCATTAATTGTTTAAGATCCTTTTCAGTCTACTTTGTTTATATTTACGCGTGTGTGTGTGTATATAAACAGATATATTTTTATGTGTAGGGACCAGTATTTCAATTTTTCCCCTAACCTCATCAACACATTTTAACCAGTTACTTGATGTGTTCCTTTTTAACCAATCACGACCAATAACTTTTATTCAATTCATGTCTTGCACCTGTTACAGGCCGCGTACGCCGACCAATTGGCACCCATTTCCCGCAAGGGAAGTCACCAAGCATTAACTAATAATAATATTAACATTTTTGGGTTTTCAAAGCAAAAATGTTTTACAAAGTTTTTTCATTTTTCTTTTTTCCATTCGTAACTATAAATGTAATTATTAGCGCCCTTCCCAAAATGTAATTTTTCTGTAGTAGCGACCTCGTTACCTAGTAACCTATGAATTAATGAGAGCCCATTACACAATTTCAAAAAGTTTTCAGTGGGCAATTTTTTGTGTGTTGTTGAATTGTTGATCTTTTTTGTTTTTATTAGTTCTAAAACATTAATAAAAAGTATATTATACGTTTCAAAAAAGAGTGCAACTTTTTTTTTAAAAACAACTTTTTTATGCGATTTTTTTTTCCTAAAACGACTTTTTGTGCCACTTTTTTAAAATTCTCAGTGGTCATACTGCCCGTGATTTGTTTCTTCAATAAATTTTCGGAATGAGTATATAACTGCAAAATCACCATGTAAAAGATTTCAAATTGATAACTACAATATTTTTGAAGATATAGCTTATCAAAGGGGGTATCCCCCTTTATCAAAAAGGGATTTTTCTCCAAAGTAGCCTTACGTAACAGCAAAATGGGATATGTCGGGTATTTGATTTTATCTTAGATTCTATTAAATTAAATTTTATTTAAAAGTTATATGTCTCAAGAATACTGCTGATATTAAAACAAAATCCCCGGTCCTTTACACTTGACTTGACTTCAGAAACTAGAATTTAATAAAAAGACAGATAGACCGACAGAAACTCCTTAAACGACTTCCATAACTACCCAGCAAAAACTGACAATGCTTTATATTGAGTTTAATTCCAAAAAACTCTTACTGATTAGCATTTTAACCCATTATTTTAACATAGCGATGACATTGGAGGTAAGTACTTACCACTCTCGCTTACAAAGAGGGAGTTAAAAGAGTTATTATTTTATTGGCATTGAAATAACCTTTTTTCGGGAACCCCAGTTGCGCATTGTTGCATTTAAAGTTTTTTTTTATGTTCTGGTTAAAACTGGCCTAAAATCTAGAGCTAGAATAAGCAAAGAAATTGTCAAACTGAAACTATCTGCCTAAACAATTGTGGGGCACTTCTTCCACCTCTAACATAGAAAAAATACTACGCCATCAAAATAAAATCCTAAGAATGATAACTGGTGCTCCGTGGTATGTCAAAAACAGCAAACTTCATAAGGATCTACAAGTTTCACTAGGTAAATGCGAAATCCTGAACTATGTGGACAAGTATTAAAATTAGCTGGAAACACATTCAAACCCACTCGCTCGAAGCATAGAGGACACTACCGTCGAAAAAGGAGAGATACTATTGCGCTTAGATGAAACCTTTAAAATTAGTTAATTTTATTATGAGAACTAAAATTTTAGTCTGGCAATGGCTGGACTACGATGAATTACTTAGTCTTAAGATTAAATTACTTATTGTAAGTTCGCATAAGTGAAGATTCAATAATAATATATGAAAACAAAATTTAAATTGATCTTCAGCTAAAAAACCAGGATCTTGAAAACAAAAAGATAATTCTAGGAAAACAAGATTTATAAGCAAATTGTACAGATCAAAACAGATTGTCTTAAAGGGACAAGAAATTAGGAGAATTGAAGTTCTTACATCAGAATTTTTTTTTTAAACTTATGTTTTCTCTTTATTCTAAAACCCGCACTTATTACGATTTACTACGGATTAGTAAAATTCTCACTATAAACAATGTTTTGACATTTGCTGTAAAAGGTTTTTATTGTTAATAAAAGTTTTACAACATTTCGTTCATTTAATTAAAGTTGACCCACCATGACTTCTTTTTCTCTTTATAAAATTTCTGATTTTTAATTTTTACTTCTTGAACTTTTTTTGAGATATTTTTTTTTCTCGTAAAAATTTTAAAAGAACATGTTAAAAGAATTTTTTATATTCAAAAATTTTTAGCACACATACATTAAAATGTTTGAACATGGAGATCGACATAAGGGTCACTATTTCGAACTTTAAATATGCAAAGATATATTAATGTCAAAGTGCACAGCAAAAAAAAAATATTAAATTTGAGCAAATCCTGACAGTGAACCTTTATACATTTGCTTTATACAGGATACATATACAATCATTCATTTGAATGTTTGACCAGTAACCAGTTACTGGCTGTATTAAAGGACATGTCAGTGACTGAATGAATGATGTATTTTTGAGATTTAAGTTACTCTTCCAAAGGCAAATGTCAGTTGAAAATGACTCTAAGGTTGGTTTGATTTTGATGGATACAACACTAAAAGCAAAAAAAAAAAAATACGAAAAATATGAAATATTAAAGCAAACATTTTTACTTTTAGAATATTTAAGAAAAATTTACATGCAAAAATGCAGGCGTAATGGTTTTAAATATTTAACATTTTTACTAAAGGCAATCGTTCCGATTGCGAATAAGAATTAATTCCCAGAATATTATTTTTTTTAACATTTTATGAAAAATTATCTGGCTACAGGGTGCACAACTGAATGATATCGGATACATGGTGGGATGCAGAGAGTACATAGGTCCCCGCTAGCTGCTTTTGGCAGTCGTGTACAATAAAGACAGAATTTTTATAACAACGTTATGCATTGGTACTTACCGGAATTTCATAATTAAAACTTTTAATGACCTTAACATTTAGGTCGCTATTAATAAAAAGACTTTGAATATATTAAAAGTTTATAAAGTTTGTACCAAACCACTTTTATAAACCATATATATAAAACAATATTTTTAAATGAACTTACTTTTTATTTATCTTTTTATTCACTTTTTACTCTTAGATTTCTTACCCTTTTTGGATTTCTTACGATAAGGACCCAGACCCTTACGTACCATGGTGCCACGCCAACAAGCTTGTATGCGTACGGCACATGCTATACGGTGGCGTTGCTTTTCATACAAACGTCTTTCCTCTTCTTTTTGTTGCAAATACTCAACCATAAAGATGCGACGTTGTTCTGTAATTTCACAATGTCGTTCATGTAACTTCACTATATCCGCAATGTTTTGCGTTAATGTTAAATTTTTCGTTTCAATTTTTGATTTTTCTTCTCGAAATTTTTGTTCCCAATGTGAGATTTTTTCCTTAAGCTCCGAGATTTCCTTATTGCGAAATGATTCAATTTCAAAAATTAAGCGCTGTTCGCCAGCCATGCGTCGCTGTAGACGAAGTATTTCCTGCATTAGGCGACGCTCTTCCTTCTCACCCACTATAGTGGCTTGGGTCAAACGATTATTTTCCCATTTCTCTACTAATCTTACTTCCAAATTATTTAAGCGTTTTATAGTACTAAGTTGTTCACGTAAAACCTCAATGCGTTCTGACTTTTGTATGATTTCTTTACTCATTTCATGATGCTCTCTTTTCTGTAAATCTTTCAAATGATCCAAAATGGCTTTGTTTTCTTCCAGTTCTTTTTTCAAAACATCAACTTCATTATTATATTGTTTTTGTTCTTTGATGACATTTCTAATTGGTTTGTTAGGATCACTTTGATTTCGGTCTTCTGAAGAAAGAGCTTCATATGCCATTTTATAAATATTTTTTAAAGCATCTAACTCTTTGTCCAATTTAAGGTCTTCTAATACCTCTACCGGCAGAGCAGGTTCTTCACAATTTGCTTTAGCTGAGTTTTTCTTGGAATTTCTACTTTTTATTAGCTGCGTTGTTTTGAGACATTTTCCTTGTTGAAATATTGAAAGTTTAGTTCGTGTCTGATTGTACACATTTGCCAAGAGGTCACGTTTGAAGTCTTCCAAGTCTTTAGCGCTGATTTGAAAATCATCAACCTCCTGGCTTTGAGACATTTTTGACAAACTGAATTTGAAAAAGTCTTATTTATGTTAAGTGTAGTATGAAGTTTGTAAACAAATTCGTTTCCTAAGTAGGTGTTTCTAAGGCAATATTTTACAATAAACCGTTGCTAAAGCAACATGCTATTTAAGTGTTTACTTAACACAAAGTACATATGTATGCATGTATAAGAAATAATAAATTAAATAAAAAAAAATAAGAACAAAAATATTGCAAAATATCGTGGAATTCATTTATTATAAGCGAATGGGTTTAAGGGTTGAAATCAATGACGGCTGCTTGACTTTGAAAATGCTGGTAGTTTTAAAAATATCCTTAGCAATTGCAACTTAAAACAAAATTTTATATTCAACAGGTCTTATTTTATAATTTAGTAGTAGTAGTAAAATTGTATAAGTTAGCTAGGTATGCTATGAATAATTATTAAATGCAAATAATATTCACTCTTATTTTCAGAATACAAGGCACTCCAAAAAAAATTAATGGTTATGATGGCAACTCCGCTTGCAAAACCCAATATACTTGCGCAAAAATCTGGCAACGATTTTTGGCCGAAATCAATTTCGCAGTAGAGCGTAAAACGCAGCGGTATTTAGGTTAGAGTAGAGCTTAAAAAAGGCTTTAAAATACCTTAATGCTCTCCCAACAAGGACATCACAATTTGTTCCACGGATGACACACTTAGCCGTTACATGTTTTTCTCCTACAAATTCAAAAAAAAGCAGTTTTTCAGCTTCCTTACGTAGATCGGCAAACACGGTTAGCCTTCAGTAATAGTAATAAGTAAATCTGATGGTTTTGATTTGAAATTTAAAATAAGAAGCGATTTTTTTTTCTTTTGTCAGATTAGAATTCTACTCAAAAAACCCACAATTACTTGTATTAAGGGTACCACAATGTCACAAAAAAGATGATTTAGATATGATACCTGGAAAAATATAATTTTTTGAAATTTTTTAAAAAGAAGAACTATACCAGCTAAAATATGCTGCTTTGCGCTAAGTAGGTACTCTTAAAACAAAGCCACCTCCTGACATGACGCTGATGCTACCAATGTTTTTATTGGTTCTAAAGTATGTTCGGAAGCACAAAAGGTTGAATTGGAACTACCAAAAAGCAAGTTACTCAAATCCTATAATGTTACACAGCTTACGACTCGAGATCTCACCAGGTCCATCTACAGAAAAAGTGATTCACCTAGCCACCTCTATCAATCGGTCTGCAGCCTTAAGCAGTGGAAGACAAGGTATTCCACAGTCTCTATTTTATCCTTGGCCTTGCAAAACCTGCAGTTGTCTGGAGAATTTCAATCCTCTTTACTGATCATATATCCCACATCGCGGTTTCCCGTGAACGTTAATGTTACTCAGATCCCCTTGCTCTCCTTGGAAAGCAGGTTGATACCTTTTCTACCCAACCAAGGCCACACAAGCCTGTAGACCTTGCAATCAGACTGGTGTAACCAGGCTTGGCCCTGCTCATGATATGTATATATCTCGCCACATTAAAATCCCACGGGGACCGGTTAAAATCCCAGCCCAACCAACAACGTAACAATGACCCTGGCTCCAAAAAGGCAAACATTGCGTGTGGCCATTACCACCCTGAGACCCTATTTGCTGATCTAGATTTTTAAAGCTAGACCATACCTACTATTCTTAATGTAGTAATGATGAAATTTCATAGCTTGTCTAAAAAATGTTTTAATTAAACTTAAACACTTTATAAAAATATCTACTTCCTATTAGTAAAAAGAAGTTAATAAAGAAAAAATTTCATCTTTATTACTTTAGGCTCAAGCCTTATATTTATTAAATTCTCATTTCTTGCAAAAGAAGCAATTAATATTTTTTGGTGTTGACTTTATTAGAGTTAGTCACGAATGAAAAATTTTTATTGAAAAAAGAATTTATTGTGGTTGTCGAAAACATCTACAATTTTTATCATCAGTACTCTTTGTTCGGTTGTCAGTTGTAATTTGGTTGTAAACATCAGCCGTTTAGACCACTCACTGGCTCATATGCCGTGGTGAGTCGGCACAAAGTTTTTTCCATCTAAAACTAACCAAATCAAAGCCGTTTCTTTTTCCTTTCATATACAAACGCCATCTAATAGTGAAGCGCTTAAACCATTTATCTGACTGATATTGAAGGCTTACACCATTTTATGTACAATTTTAAAATGGTTGTCACCGGGCCATGTGTGTTTTATGCGTTTTCTTTATTAATTTAAAGTTGAGATTTATTTTGAGGCAATGTTTTTTCAATAAAAACTTTGCTTTCTTAAGGCTGGTACTCTATTCGATTTTGCGAAAAAAGCTGAGTTTTAAAATTTGACAAGCAACAAATTCAATCCTATTAAAGGTTTTGTTAAATTTTGGCATTTTTATTCCTATAAATAGCAAATCTGGTTTGAGTTGTCACATTTGAAAGTTTTTCGCACTAGCAGAATTGCCTGTTTGTGTTTGTGGTATCCCTTATGTGGTCATCTTTTATAAATTTACCTTTCCGAAATTATTACTTTTTTGTGTTTTGATATTTTAAAAACATTGTTAAAACTTCAATAAAAATATTAAAAGCAAGTCCGTGCTTTCTTAATTTGTGCGACGTTGATTATATTTAATTATTTTGATATATATTTACGTGATCACTTTTTTACACGGAAAGTTCTTAGAGATCATTAAACATTATTGGTTGATTTTAATAGAAATCTCCTTGCATAGCATGAAAATAACTGTTAAACTGTTTTTTTGTCAGCTGTCTTGGAAATTTCGTGCGGAATAACATGAGCCCTACTTTTTTCACACGAAATTTTTTAATGTTTCCTAAATGTTGTAAGATAGACAATTTCACATGTTTTTCACACTACAAACAGAGTACCCCTTTGGCAACACTATTTCACAGATATTTCGTACTAATTTTTTCTTATGGAGTTTGACATTATTTTGCACGAAATGCCGCACACAATACCCATCTTTAACTAACGCTCATAAAGTAAAACCTAATATAAATTTTAATTTCTTCATTTGAAAAGTATGGGAATATAGTAGGTTTAAACTTGAGCCTTAAGTAATATTGATGAAATTGCTATATAGCAAATAGTTCAACTATAAAAAAATAAAAAAAATCTTTAAAGAAATAAATTAAAAAATTGAAAATAAAAATTGTAACAATATACGAAAAAAAATTCGAAATACGAAATTTTTATACATATTAATTTTAAAATTTTAAGAATTAGGTGTACATATTTTCTAACTATATATACGTAGGGGAACCATTTATTTATTCGTCCAAATTAGTACGTTTTTTATTTTTTATAGTCTAATATCCACCTTCAATTATAACCATCGAATTAAAGCCATCCTGATTTGATTTAAGCATGCCCGTTCGTTAGGGTGTCTATATATTCTTGTAATCAAAAATCAGGCTGCAGGCGATACTTAATTCAAAAAATTAATTTAAAAAAATATATAATAGTATATATTCTGTTGTAAAGAGTTTTTAATATAAAAACAAAGTTTCGTAGGAAGTTTTATATGAAAATAAAATTAATTAAAAAATGGTCGTTGGTACTTTTTTAAGGTAGAGATTTAAACGATTTTTGAAAGGAAAAATTTATGTTTTTTTTATCTATTTACTTTCTTTGTTTCTCTTTAATTTCATTAAATATGCAAATTTGTTTGTTCTCGAAATAATTTAACTTTTACCACCGCAAAAAACATCAATTACATACACGCATATCTAATGTCATATGTGTACAAAAAAACAAACTTTTGCATAATATTTGAAACCTGTAAAATTTTAAATTGATATTTTCAAACACATTACGGATGTGAAGTACATATTCGGTATTGTGTGCATATGTCCCTTTTGTCATTACGTTTGTAACACATCGGTAAAAGTATAGAACAAAATCCCAGCAAATATTCATTCCAATATTCATAAATTACTTATATACATGAGCATTAGTTTTAAATAGGGACCAGAATAGTAAATATTGTTTACGAAAAACTAGAAATCAAGAATTTTAAAAGTAAATAATTTTATAAAAATCAAGCTGAAGGTGGCTTAACATGGTAATACAAAGTATTAAGACTTTGTACAATCACAATATTATGGAATTCTTACAAACAATAACAAGATGGGAAGCTTCTTTGTTGATTTTGATTATATGTGTTTTGTTTTATAAAATGTAGCCACTTTCATTAGATGTTACTAGGCCTGCCAATGTTTCACACTTCTGATGTGATGAGAGTACGTAAGTTTCTAATATGGTTTAAGAGATAATAATTTTCCAAACACTTGTCAAATTTTGTATCCGCATTTTCTTCTACCAAATACATTAAGCTTTTACATGAGGATATTTTGTATTATTCCAAATCCTTTTTTCGCATGTCGTAGTACATGTATTACCATGTAAAGGCGCCTTTAATACAGGGTGTCTGGTAGCAGATTTATATATTTAAATTTAAATAAAAACCATAATAATGGACACAAAATGTTATTAAGAGCATTGAACGATAGAAGGAAAATGCGAATTTTTTGTTTTGAACGAATACGTCTTTCAGATACTTTCCGTCGAGTTGAACACACTACTCAAAATGCACAAGGCTCTTGCGCCTCACACTGCAGAATTGAGCTGATTTCTCTAAATGTGTGCTGTCGCCACATCCTCTTGAAACCACGTGTGTGAAGAGTAGGATGGATGAGCTCGCAGGTTTGGCAAAAAGAATTCCGTTATCATGCGTCGATAATTTTCACCGTTGACATTTGTCGCCATGTCTTGAAAATTTTAGTCCAATTATCTCATGCGTGGATAAGGCACAACAACCAGTAACCTGGCGCAATGCAATAGTTTTTGATGTTTCAACCGAGGGTTTCGGGTTACTGAAGAGCAGTGACGGCAGTTTTGATTGTTGACATGGCATGGGATTTACAGTGCGAAAGCGCTCCAACATAGTTTCACAAAAGTTTTTGCATAAATCAAAGTCACTTTCAGCTCTGATTTCAATGTTGAAAGAATTAAAATTCAGATCCTTCTTCCAAATTTCATGAATAATTGCTCTTGGAAGTTCCAGTAAGGCTGTTCTTTTCCGTACTGAAAGTCACGGATATTCATGTAAACTACTTTCAAACAGTTTAATGTTTTCGGGAGTCGTTTAAGATCAACTGGTCCTTGGCCGTAGGACATATATAGCTGAAACAGTTGCGCAAAATATCTGCACGAATTGAATTTACACTTGGTCGATCACGTATTCGTCAAATGACGAACTTTGACCAACATTTTCGACGAGCAATTACATAAGAATTATTACCATTAAAAAATGTGTCCACAGAGAAGGCGTGGTGCTCACTTGACCACTGCGACATCGTGATAATCAATAATTCCAACAGCGCCACCCTCCCTCCGCACCTTTCATTACTTTTAAAATAATCGTATTTAACTCAACTATACTTTGGAATGTTTCCTGAGTTAAGGACTAAAAAAAGGAACTAAAGTCTGATGGGCACATAAAATTCGTCTTCGCTGACTACAAAAGCACTGTTTATAATTACTTTCAAAAGCAATAAAAATGTGCGCTTAAGTACTCAACCTTTATCTAAATATAAATTTTTTTAAACGAATAAAAAATTTGCATTAAAATGTCATGCGTTTGACACTGACAAGTACAAAAGTTATTTCGTAAACAGTTGTTTGCGCTTATAAAAGGGACAAATTTTATAATAAACATTATCATCATCGCTATTATTGTCATAAAATATGTAAAATTGTGTAAAATATGATGTTATTTTAAATAAAAATTATTATAATGATAACACTCATTCTACAAAAGTTTTATGTTCTTACACCAATTTGCATACATTCTAACATCTCCACTCTTATGCATATTTAATAGGTGTTTAACGGAAGATGTTTAAGAAAAGAAACAATATTAAGTTACACATATGTACATGTGTATGTAGACATTAGTGAATAACTTAAGACACATATTGACTGGGGTTTCGTAATTTGCATTATTTTTGAAAAATTAATTTTAATAAAACAGAAAAGGTCCTTGTATATGGTTGTATGCAGATCCATAAACAAACGTTTACTTGTTTCTATAAAAAAAGCGATAAACATTAACGATTATAATGATTTCTAATAAAGTCTAAAGAAAAGCCAAAAAAATTATCAAATTTTCGAAATAGGCAAACATATACACTAATACATATGCAAATATGTTTATGTATATTGCAATGTTCTTTTAAGGATTCCTTATAAATATGTTTGGTTATGTGTATGTAAATATCTTTTTATATTGTTAAAAGGGCACGATTTCACCATTAATATACATGTTAAAATATGTTAATTTAATTAAATTCAAATTTTATCAATCATGCCATATCTTTGCCTTTTTATGATGCCTTTTATTAGCAAATTATGAATGTTTCGTTTTAATCATACTAATATATGCCACCAAGAAGAATAAATTTTTAATACTAATTGAATTTTTTTTTAATTTTTTATTTGGCTAAGCATAGAGTGCTCACTTCCAGCAATTAGGATCAAGAGGCTACAATAATTCAGATAAATAAAGTTTAAAATGCAATAAACAATAAAAGGAAAACAAGCAAAATTTAAAATTGGCCAAGTTCTATAAATTTTTAAACATTGCGCGACCCCATCAGGTTTTCCTCAATTCGCCTTTTTGTAGATAATTGTGTAACACTGGATGAGGTTGAGGGCATTATTGAGTATAAATTGTCATCATTTTTGGCCTCAGTGAAGTAGCTAAACTCACAGCGTTCCCCAGAAGCTTTTTGAATTGCTTCCACCTCAAAAGTTCCAAGTTCCAGCACATTCCGATATATTACATGACTGTTGACGAAACTGTTCCAATATGTACGTACATAAAATAATTCAATTATAAACTACTCACATAGCCAATAGCAATTAAGTCATCATCAAAATCTTTTTTATCTGTATTTTCATCGACTTTGTCTGAAGGTATATACAAATTTTGTCTGCTTCTGTCTTCTCATCACTCCAATTATCAAGTATTGCTTCTAGCTCAAACTTTGCAAGAGCGCGTTTTAATTCCGTGTGTCTTTTAATTTTTTTAAATACTTAAATAATTTGTTATATACAGTTTTATTACAAAGCTTTATTTTTTTACAGACCTCATCAGATGAGCCAAAATACTACATAAATGTACATAAATATCAATTATAGCACACCTCTTTTCTTTAGATTATAAAAAAATCCACATAGCTACTAAAGCAAAAAAATATAAGAAGTATCGATTATGTAATAAAATACAAATTCTTTCTTCTTATAATTACCAAAATATTGCCTATATTTCCCTATCTATAAATATATACGTAATAAAAAACTCCTTTTCAACTCGACAAAAAATGCTTAATAGTGTCCAGCGTTCGACTTCTCGAATACTGTACTTTGAAAACATATTACATTAATTCAAGTGAAGAAACTAAAAATCGGCATTCTATTGTTAAAAGTTTTATCTTTAATATAACTACACTTCTATTTTTTTAATTTTTTAATATTTTTTACAAAGTTTTTAATTTTTAAAATTATGCTCAATTTAATACATTTCCTTCTTCTTCATTATAAAAAGGGGATTGAAGTGGGTAAGAACTTTTATATTTACATTTAAAGCTAACCCCTTACAATATATAATTGTATAAAAAAAATATTTCTAAGTGTTACCAAAAAAGAGAAAAAAATTAACAAAATCGCTTAAAAATTACTGTTCGAATAATCGAACACTGGGACGATATGGGTTAATAGGACAACATCCGTGCATACCATTATGTATGTACATCTCAGTAAGAAGATTAGATTTTAAATTCAAAAGCAAGGAAAAAATAGGATAATTAAGCTCGCCTGGTACGTTTTCATTATTTTGCATTCAAAAAACAGAGTTTTTATTAAAGCCATTCCTATTAGATGTCAATCCAAATTTTACTTTATAATAAAAGTTTTATTTTATTTAAATTACTTACTAAGATGGCTATTAGAGAACGTTTTTGCTGATTTTAGAATCGATTTCCAGGCGCTTCGATCTTCTGTGATTCTTCTCCAAATTTTGACACCAAGTTTTGAGATGTCTTCCTTCACTTAATTGTTTCATTGGAGTTTTCGTCTTCCCCTCCTGCGTGATCCGTTACCAGATTCACATTCAAATAACTTCCTGGAGCATCTTTATTTATTCTCACAACATAACCTAGCCAACGTAAACGTTGAGTTTTGATACGTGTAACTATGTCAATGTCGACAAACCGTTAATACAGCTCACGGTTCAAACATCACCGGTATTCTTCGTCAACCCAGATTGGTCCATAGATTTTCTACAGAATTTTTCTCTTGAAGGTTCCAAGTACTGCCTCGCCAGATTTTGCAAGTACCCCTGCTTCAGAACGATATATAGGCAGTGTCGTGTAGAGGTATTTTGATTTGTCGGGAGATGGCTTTGCTTTGAAACTAATTTTTTAGCTGAAGGCAGGATATCTATTGGCCATAATTTTTTTTTCTTTCAAAACTGATGTTGTTTGTTTTGTAAATGGCGGTGCTGGGAAAATAAAATTGTTGACTATTTCCAAGTTGCAGTTTTCAATTTCCCCTGTCTGCCTTAGTCTACTGGACGTCTTGATACTATCAACTTTGTTTAATCTGCATTTGCTTCCAAATCCACTTTAGCTGATTCTTTCTTGACTTTTTCAAAAGTGAAATTTACTGCACGCAATGTTCACGCCATAGTGTCAATATCACCAAAATAGGCAGGTTACATGTGCTGTTTTGTAAATAGTGTGCCAGTTTTATTCACATCTGTCTCGTGTAACTTTTTCTAAGAGGATGTTAAAAAAAATCACACTAAAGACTATCTCTTTGTTTAAAGCCTCATTTGGAACTGAAAGGTGTAGAAATATTTCTGCCTATCTTTACTGAAGATTACATATTAGTTAAGGTCTTTCTGAAGAGTCGTGCCAGTTTTACAGAAATATCAAACTTAGACATAATCTGAAACATCTCTGAAAGTATAGGGCTGTCGAAAGCGGGCTTATGGTCAACAAATAAATAGTAAGTGTCAATCTGTCTTTTTTAGGTTTTTTCCAGGATTTTGCGTAGTGTGTTTATCTGGTTATGGGCAAAATATTTCATTCACTTTTAATTATAATCTTTCGCGCAATACGATGTATAGAAATTAGTTACAAATGGGAAAGAGACTATTCCTCTGTAGTTGGCACGCACTGTCTTTTCTCCTTTGTTTTCGCAGAAGACATAGAACACCGTTATTCCGATATTCGGGTATGCGTTTTTCAAGGTAGATTGTACAAACAAGCTGATGCATACGTCACATCGTGTAGCCTCCAGTCTTAAACAGTTCAACTGGCAACACATCGGCTCCTGCTGCTTTGTTATTCTCATCCTGGCTAGGCGGTTTGCACTTACTACCGGAAATGGTTTTGTGGTGTTTTAGTCATTGCTACTATCCGATACCAGAAGGCCTAAAAATAACTTTTTAATATTCCCCCCCACACTATTTGTATCAGTCACCAGATTACCTTCTTTTTTACTTAATTGAAGTCATAACGTCCCTCGATTATTAAAGCTTTCACTTTATGAGTTCTAATAAGGTGTACTGGCAATACAATACACCTTGACGGATTATTTTCTCTCAGAAAGAATGCTTTTACTAAGACCTGGAGTAAAAGGTTAACTTTGTGGCCGAGAGTTTTCCAAAAAATTCACTTAACCTGCATCCTAATACTTTACAAAGTTCATGCACTATAAATCTACCTAGAAATTTAAATCTTTCATGTCTCTACCTGCTTAAGCAGGACATTTTAAGAGAAGTTTGAGAACTATCTCCACCTTTCACTATTCCCACATTTGAAGGGAGTGCAAATTTTCTCTCATGCTCGTCAATCATACAATGACCCGTCAAGGCTGACAGTACCGAAATACAACCTAGAAATCCTACTTGCACCCAGGCTATGCTACCTACTTTTAGCCACCGCAAAAAGTTTGTGAAAGTCTCTCTTATTTCTGGAGGACATTTGTACGGACTTTTTATATTTTCTTCAGCATTCTAGAGTTAGTGGCATAGAGCAATGAGCAAAATTTTCTCAAAATTATGTAGTATCCGAACACAAAATGCTTTTTCCCGGAAGGAAATTTGTATGGAGGCTATATTTAAGAGTGGACTTATTCTCATCATAAACAACAGGCTTTGCTATTTGCACCAAATTTCATAAAAATATCTTCAATCCTCCGCTCTATAATGTGTTCATAAGAATACATGGAAACCAAGTCAGACGTAAGGGCTAACGTACATGCTTAAATCGATTTAGAAAGTTATTCTGAGTCCATGGATATACTTGAACTTGGACCCCAGACCTTTTTTTGGGAGTTACAAATATTTGCACAGAAGCATACTACTCCTACGACTTATATGGTAGAGGTATAACTATTATATTAGGAGTTTTGCTCAAAATGTGGGCAAGATATATCTTCCACCAATCAGGCAACCTTTTAATGAATCTCTAAGCTTTTTACTTCTTCGCAAATTTATGCCTAAGTGCTATTTTTATCCATGAAATACATGTTTGTCTTCATTATAGACTTCATTTCATCACACTTAAACAACTGGCATCCATATTACAAATTTTTTTAATTACTTTTATTCCTTTAACTATTAAAGTAAATTTTTTGCAGTGTAATTATGGAATTGTTACTTATAAAAAGGTATTAAAGCCGTCAATTTGAAAAGTTTCAGCCTTTTATAAATCTTTATTGATGGAAATTTTGCCAATAAAAAATGATTTCAGTGGGACCTAATTGTATTAGCATTGTGCAAACTGAGTGTCATAAATGCCGTGTGATTTTCAAAAAAAATATTAATAACTTTGCGAAGATTTTCGTCATATAGTAGCTTACACGATTCATAAAAAGCAAGTTTTTTTAACTGAAACTGTATTCATTAAGCAGACAAAATGTGGTAATTATTTCAAGATCCTTTGATCTATGAATATTCCGATGTTAATATTTGACGAGATTATTTCCACAATACTCATTCCTGATGGGAATAAGAAGCATTAAATCTTTTAAAATTCCATAGGAAGTTTGGCATAACCGGGAGTTTGGCTCTGGATCTAGGGAAATATGAATGCGCAAGATTTTTACATGAAAGGGTAGTTTTACACTTCCCTAACTGAAGAATTTAAAGTTTGTAATATTGACTTTTTGTTGAGAAGAGGAGGGATATTGTTGCACTTAGATAAAACTTTCAGAAATGTTTTATACTTTTATTTGAAAACTTGAATTTTAGTTTGGCACTGTCTGGACAAATCTTTATTAGTTAGCTTTAAGATTTGAATACTTATTATTAGTTCGCCAAAGGCAAAGATTCAATAATACAAATATGGAAAAAAAATTGTGCAAAGTCTGTTTACTGAGTGGATGCACTTCTGGCAGAATAATTTAGTACCAAAACATTATTCCCTTAACAATTGTTGTCCAGTTTTCTACTTCTCCAATCAAATGCTTGCTCCAAACAAAAAAATTTACTCTAAAATATGCAAAATTGAGGTCAAATGTCGTTAAATATATGAAATGGAAAAGTGAGCTTAAAAAATTATAGTCGCACGTTTCTGTCTTTCAGGTGGTATTTTTGTTGACCAATCTTGCGGATTAAAAAATCAGCTGCTTTATTTAACTTTAGGAAATTAGTTTTATTCGACGTAATTATTATGTTATGTTGAAAGTAAAAGGATATCTATAATCGTTTTAGTAGGGTGTATTTTTGTCAAAACACTTTGGAGAAACAGTGTATTTTTTTTTTTAAATCCACAAAATGACACTGAATAGAACTAAATCAGAAATTAAATAGTAACGTTCAATTTTGAATCTAAGATTTTAGCACTGTAATCTTAATAATCAAATTATAATTTAAAAATAATTTTACTAACCCCTGAAAACACATAACTTTTAATAAGATTATCGGCTTAAGTCTCCCAGCAGTTAATAATAGCAACAGGATGGTGGTAGTTGTGGTTAAAGTATTTTTTGGTTGTTGACAGTTTGTTTTGAGTTCATGTTTTTTCATTGTCTATTGGTTGCTGGTTATGCTAAAAGTGTCATCAACGTTGTCAAAACAAACAATTTTTCATATTTTTTTTAAGTGTTTATGCTAATCACACATTTTGTGTTGTGTGTTTATGTTAAAGCACATGTGTATACATTAGGGAGCTGCACGAATATATTTGAACTATATGTATGCAGGAGTATTAAAGAATGAACTCTTAATCGTATTGTCCCTAAATAATAAGTACTTTTTTTATAAACGTTACAATCGTCAGTTATTTATTCGCTGTTAATTGGCAGAATTTTTCGTGTAAAATTTTTTGTTATTTTCTTATTTCTGCCGAAATAATTGAAGTTAACTTTGGAAGTATGTATCAACTACAGCTATATTCGTTCTCGCAAAAGTAGTTGATCAGGAACAAACACAAATAACATTTGTTGTTTGCTTAAGTCACCTTATTTTGTACCTAATTCAAAAATGTTTGTATATGACAAACCACGGTAAAGTTATCTTCTGTAATCTTATACCGCAAACGAGTACAAATGAATACTCTTTTTTACGTAAAGTTTTAAAGGCTATTTGAAAACTTATCTGCTGCAGACCTTTACTTTACATACACAAGCAAGCTTACAAGCACACATATATGTAAATAAGTTTAAGTAAATGTCAATTGACTTACACGCATTTATTTTCATAAAGAATTATGAATGTTTATGGTACTTTTGAATGTACTACAACAAAATAAACGAGTAACTGAATGGATAAACAACTTTGCTAACCATTCAAAATTGCATAAAATGTATAGGCAAAGATGTGAGTACATTTGCTTATATTTTTTTAACCGCCACATAAAAGATGTAATAACCATATTAATTTCCAAAAAAAAAAAATTGTACTTCACTTACATTCCTATGTGGTGTGTTCGTAGTTTAAAGGATGAGAGTGCCTGTATAATCAAGAGATTCAAATTTAGGGACATTATTTGCATAATGACAATAACATGTTTTTATGGTTTCAAGTTATAACCAAAATTTAGTTCATTATAACTTGCAAAGTTTTTAGCATTTTGTTAATATTTTCGTATACATTTTATTAACTTATTTGAATATGGTTTAAAGGTTATACCACAAACAAAAATAATGGCCGGGGAAAAAAGACAAACAAACGCAAATATATTCGAATATTTTTTGTTCTAAACCAATTCAAATATGTGGTGAACAATGTGACATGTTTAACTAATATATGTGGGTTATTTGAAAATGCAAATTATCATGTGTTTTAGATGTTTTTTTATGAGTTTTTCTGCACAAAAAATATAAACTTTTGTGTGCATGTATTAGTACTCATAAATATGTAAGTACATACAAATATTTATGAAACAAGTATTTAGTTTTAAAAAACATACTCAAGAAGTACAAGTTTTTAAAACAGAATATTTCTATGAATTTTTAATTAAAACATTTTTGCCACAAACTAAAACAAAAAGTATTTCAATGAAATTTTATATTGAAAACAGCACGAAAAATTTTAATTTAAATGCATCTGTTAATAAACTTCTGTATAAAAGGAAGCTAAAAAGGGATAGAAAATTAATAAAAAATTTGTTTTCTTTTTTTAATGCAATAAATTGCTTAAAATTTCGGCACAAATATTATACAATTTTTTGATAAAAGATAATCGTTTAATTGAATATCTGCATTTAAAATAATAATGAACTTTTAACAAAATATACGTTTTTCCAAATTTATTTGTTTTTTCTACCGTTAAATTTATATTAAATTATTGTTAAAAATAACCCAAAATAAGACCCTGTTATTGGTATATTGCCGATAATAGGAATTTCTTGGCTAAAATCTTCCTGGTTGGCTACCGTGAGTTTAAAATTTCGTGTTTCTATTGCATATTTTCCTAGCCTATTGCATATTTTCCACTGCCTGCATAAAGATTAGTGAGGGCTTTCGTGAATATATTTGGATTCCCCTACAATAACTCCAGCTAATTCATCCGTGCATAGTTCGTTTTTATTATACCCGCGTGTGAGTAAAGAATGCCGTAGAAATACTCCAGATCTCCCTAGTTTTTGATATCGTTCCAAAATCCCAAGAGGGTAAACAATTTTTCTATAAGCTTACGCCTCCTGTAGCAGACTTTTAACCAATAATAAAATACGTGCTTCACTTGGCATCAGTGAAGACATAAAAAGGAGAACTTAAGCGATACTAAAGTTATTCTACACATATTACATACTGATTACAGTGTAATGGAGTAAGAAAAAAAAAACTTTTGAGAATCTGAGCATAAGTCGGGGAATCTGAAACTGACTATATGGTCAAAAGATAAGCGATTAGCCCAATGTAGTGCAGACTTCAAAACTGGTAAATTTATAAGAAATAGATCTTTCAGTGAAGGCTTGCTGGATATAATGAATTCCCCATTTACAATGTCAACAATTACCAGGTTAGAAGTCAAAAGGCGTATTGTGCCAAGCTTAGCTTAATTAGGGATTGTAGAAAGGTAATTGTTCTATTTATGGAATGTTTCAACGTCAGACTATATTGAGTTTCTGGATACATAATTAGCAATACATTTGCGGACGAGCTCGCTCGTAGGGACCTTCTTTGGCATATAAGAAGGAAATTGCGAAATCACAAATGAACCAATAAATCGTTAAAGTTAAGACATTGTTGCTTTAAATGAGGAATGCACGCTAACTTAATAAAATAGACACTTAGGATTATTGATGGATGTTTAATGTAGTAAATGATACAGCATGCTTCCTGCCACCGCTCAAGATTAATGAAACATAGTCAAGATTTTGGGTCAAATATTCTACGTAAAACCAACCCATACTCTAAGGTGTTAACTGAAAATTATCTTTGAGTTAATCATTAAAGTCAGACTGCTAAAAAGTAGGCAATAGAGAGGGGGATTATGTTAGCCGTAGCCAAATACAAGGCCTCCCGTAATTTTTTTTGAAATCGTTACTTATACCAGAACGTTTTTATTCTTATCTGAATAGAAGACTTCTTTTATTATTTTCTTGTAATCGTTGAAAATCTCAGATCGTATTTTAGTCTTAGCCTCCGAGGATTTCTTACTCAAAGAAAGCAGTCCATTAGATAACCTTGGACAGACTGAGTCAGCCAGAAAAGACCTGCATTGCAACCATGAGTCCCGTTTAACCCTCCTCCGCCCCTTAAAAACCACAAGTAACCGACTAAGCTGCAAATAAATAATGTTTTCGAAGTATATTTACAAATGCGCATGTCTTTCCTCAAACAGAAATGGTTCAAACAAATTTTGTGAAAATTTGTTCATACTTCTCAAGAAGGCCCCTTTAACCGGCGTATATTTTTTTAATACGATGGAACCTATAATAAAACAAATTATCGTGTATGGTAAAATATGCGGGGATTTGACATGTTCCTAAGTTTTTCAAATTAAGAAAGCAAGTGCTCCTTCTAAACAAAATTTTAAATATGCAATTAAAATTGTGTGTTATTTTTCACAAAGTTTTATATACAGTTTTTACTAAAATTTTATGTGATTTCTTAGCATAACACTTTTTCATAAAAGAAAATCGTAAGATTATTTAAAAGTTATTGCAGCAAAAAGTTTTTTTTAAACAGCTTAAACCACCGTACATCGTTTTATTATTTTTTTTTATCATAATTATTTTGGTTTTGTTGTTTATCATTCCACATCACTCATTAAATACTTAAAAAGCTGTGAATATTCAAATACCTTAAATTATAATGTTTTAAATATTTAACTTTCATGATATTCATACGTATGAATATTTTTTTCAAATGATATTGAAAAAAAAAACAGATTTTATTTAAAATATTTATTTTTGATTTTACCAGTAATCAATGTTGAAATTATATAAACTCAACAAATGTATTAATGAATAATTGAAAAGTTACAATTTGCGGTTTTATGCATTATATTATTAAAATAAGATGAATTAATTGCAAAATTTTATGGATAAGTAAGCAAAAAATTATATTTAAAAAAAAATATTCATAATAAAAATTTTAAATAAATAAATATTACTATATTTATAATACGCTTGAATGTGGTTAATATATTATATGTACATAAGCGTAAATATTTATGGATAAAATAATTTTTTTGCCACCAATATACATTCGCCTTACAATGTTTGCAGCGACCAAAAAATTATAATCTATGGCTGCCTTTTAATATATTTTCGAATCAGAAACAATTCCTTAGTCGATCAAAGCATGTCTGTTTGTCTGGCTAGATGTTCATGCACTTCAAGATCCTTCAAACCGCAAAACTTGCGAACTAATTATGTTCTTAAACTACAGTTACTCAGAAAGAATTGAGTTAAAATATGTGTTTTAATATTCGGTTTATTTTTACTTTTTTTCTTTTATGTGACTTAAAATTTTGGAAAATTAATGGACCCTCAAAAAGTGCTGTCATCAGTCTTTCTACAAAAGCACATTATATCTGGTTATAAGCGCCAAACTATATTCTCTAATGTAGTCTCTTAAGTTCCGCTTAATAAATGAATTTTCATTTGAAGAAAAAAATTCTTGGACTTTTTTCATTTAATTAAAGTTTTATCAAAGATTTTTTTTCACTTGTATGTAAAAAAACCTGCAGGGAACCAAAAATTTTAACAAGCGATGAAGACTTGTAATCCCCATAAAGTTCAACAACTTTAATTCTTGAAAATAATTTCTTTTAACCTAGAATATATCTATCTGAACCACTTAATGCGGGCTTAACAAATTCCCCGAAATTTTGAGAGCCATAGAAAAGGAACGGTTGCTAGCCTCGCCTATGCTATTCCGTTCATTTTTTTTAGTGTTGCACAGTGTTACACTAACGTTGCTGGGACTCAAACCAGGGATTTTTAGCACTACAGCCCTAGCGCGCATCCTTCAGGCCACCGAGACACTTTTTTTTGAAATGTTAAATAATAAATAAAAACGAGAAGTTTTTTCTGCTTGATTTGTTGAAGCATTTCGAAAAGGCTTGATTAAAGAAAATGTAAGAACGGCTCGTTCTTCAAAATTTCAAGGACGATTTTGGATAAGTTCAAGAATTAAATTCTGGATTTTAGAATGTGTTTCCTTTCTGTGAACGGAAATCGATTTAGCGATGTCCATCTGCCCATCTGTCCCTGTTAGGGATAAAATAAACTTTTTGAAGTCCCCCGATGTAGCAAAGAGCCATAAGAGGTATTAAACTATCAGAAATATCTGAGAAAATTGTGTTTGAATTTATCAAAATCGCCAGATATCTGACCAAGAGTTGCCATACAAAATTCACAACAAGGATGTTAAACGCCCATACCTTCCCCAGAGTCTGCTTTAGAGAAATAAAGTGCAGAACCGACCCCCATAAGTATTCTCTTCCACACATATTCCTGGAATATACCAATCCCTATTTCCATCGTCTATGTAGGCTACAGCTTACAGGGTGCCCGTGGATAGGTCAAATATAAGACTGACCCCAACTGATTTTTTCTCGCAAACATTTTCCTATAACAAACTTACCCCCTATCTACACCCCCAAAAGGGTCATACAAAATTTAAAAACAATTAGAGTAAAAGCCCCTACAACTTCTCTAGTCACCTTAAGAGGGTTAAAATATGCTGTCAAGTCCTATTAAAAAATTAGAAATATTTCATGCATAAAAACAATGAATAAAAATAAAAAAAGAAGTTCGTTGCTTCTAAAGGCCAATCTGAAGGGTATCTTAAATTTAGCACATCCGAATATAACGCTTTTACTTGTTTCTTTTAAAACTTGTTTTTTTTTCAAATTTTTATATAACTGAAAAACTCAACTTAAGTTTTACAAATTATATTAATATAATTAAAACTGTCTCAAAAATAAATTTCACAAAACTTATAGCATTCTAAAGAGGGGTGCACTTAAAAGAAAAGACTAATCAAATATTTGCAGCATTCGTGCGTACACTAACTCTACTATAAGCAGTCGTTTTAATCAAGTACCTACTAAGACTGAAATTTCAAAAACAGTTTTTAAAACAGGAACATATAAGGATATTGTATGTATGCACATACATACATATATGACAAAGTAAAAAGAAAAGAATGATTTTAAAAATCCTTTTGACACGTGCGTCAAGACATGACAAATTTTTTTTTTGTTCATCGCTTTGTTCCAAAATACATACAATACAAATACACTCCAACATACATACATTTATGTATATTTTTCATACATCTATTAATGTTTGCTTATATTTATGTACACACATAAATACATATGTATATATGTATGTCTATAAGGGCTTATATGTTCCTTTGTGTCACATTTAAGTTAGAGGGTGTAGATGACAAAAACACTTTATTCTCGGATGACTGTATGTTGAGTGCGTGTGCGAACACTTGTGGAAGAACTTTTATGCAAAACAACAACAACCTAGAGAAGACAAATTATTTTTTGGACTAAAAATAAGTTGATGTGATACGTAAATTAAAAACATTTAACTGGCATGTAAATATTTTTGATGAACTTAACCCAACCATTGCCACGATAAAGCAGTCAGCTTATAGGGTTAGAACTTTATAAATAGAAAATACCCAGACTAGCATATTTCATTTAAATGTAACCCTTTGGCGACTAGAGGACCAAAAAGATAGAGCAAATATGACTGGCAACAAAAATAGTGAAGTTTTCCATCTATTTGCCCCTTACTTGGTTAAACGGTTGCCTTTAATCAGCAGTACTGTGAGAGAAGAGGGCAAAGTGTATCTGGCCAAAACCCCGCGTATATTTTTTATTAAAAATTGCATTTAAACATTCTTTATGCAAAGTTTTAGAAATTTTATGATGAATACCCTATTTATGCTTGAAGATCAGAAATTTGTTATTTCTTTAACATAACGATTATTTCTCGTCATATCTATTAACAAAACTTTTATTTAATTACAATTAAAACCCTTACAAAGTTGTATAATTTTATAAATAATCTAAAAATGTTCGCACTTTTTTTATTCATTTGAAATTACTCCATTAAATATGTAAAAGAATTTTGAATTTTTCGTATATTCCAAGCAAGAATTTTGTGTTGCAAAACTACAAAGATTTTGTGCAATGTATAAACAAATCGATGTCCATACATGCTGCATAGATCTTTTGAATGCATTATCACAAATTATTTGTTTGTTACAAATATTTTTGTAATAAAATTAGAAATAAAGAAATCATCGCAATTTTCTCTTAATTTTTTTTTTGTTAAAATTAAACGCAGAAGCAGCTATACATATCTTTCAAGCAGATTAAAGGATAAGAAGAAAACCTGGCAGACGTAGATATAATTTGGCTGTATTTAAATAAGATTAAAATAAATATTTTCCGTAGAAAAGGCCGGTCCTCAAAGGGATATAAAAATAAACACACATACACACTCCACTTACATTTGCAAGCCCGGCAACTCTAACAACGAACTTGCGCGGAGAGTTAAATCTATGGAAGAACTTTAAATTTTTTTATAAAAATTTTATGAAAATTTTCTAGTTATTTTCATTGGAAACGGGAAAATCTAAATTAAATAACTTGGCCAACACATCCTGGTCTGGTGCTGTGGCTGCTAGCTAAACCTGCAAGACAGTCATGGAAAACACATTTATGTACAGGAAATCAGGTGGAAAAGTTATATATTTAAACACGATTATTTCAAAATGAAATAAACGGTGCGGAGGGAAAGTGGCGCCATTGGGATTATCGATTGTGCAGCTTTGTCATTCACCATGTCGCAGGAGTCGATTGAGCATCGCGCGTTCGCTGTAGAGACAATTTTCAAGAGCAATGATTCTTACGTAATTGCTCGTCGACAGTTTTGTTTAAAGTTCGTTATTCGATGAACACGTGATTGACCGAGTGTAAATTTAGTTATTTCGTGTGTGCAGAGATTCCCCAAAACTGCTTCGGCTATAAAATTTTTACGGCTTAGACCAAGTCGATCTTAAACGACTCCCGAAAACATTGAACTGGTTGTAAACAGTTTACGTGAAAATGCGCGACTTTCAATGCGGAAAAGAGAAGCCTCAATGGGGCTTCCAAGAGCGATTATTCATAAGATTTAAAAAAGGATCTAAAGCTCCATTCTTTTTAAATTACAAATTGGTCAAGAACTAAAAAAAGATCTTGACTTACGAAAATTTGTTTGTAAATCCCATTTTTTGAATTGACGAGGCTCAGTTTCACTAAAACGGCCACGTCCTGCACTTTTTGATTAAAACGTCAAAAACCATTGTACGCATGACATCATTTGACCATTTTTTCCCCAAAATTTTCGAGGACAGGCCACAGCCAGAGCTTCGACGAACTTGCTTCAGGAAAATTTCCCACAAAACTGATCAATTGCTTTGAGGACATCCTGTGGCCACGTAGGTCGCCCGATCAAACTCCCTACCTCAAAGAGGTAATGGACAACTCCCAACCTCAAAGAGGTAATGACAACTCCTAATCTCTTGTGGCTTTAAAGGAAAATATTCGTGAAGAAATCAGCTCAATTAAACTAAGCTTACTGCATCGTGTGGCGCAGAACATAAGGCTCCGTTTTGATATAGTGCGTTCTGAAGCATACAGGCAGAAAATAGGTCGCACCACACTAAAGATCTTATTTTCAACTTGAAGACATGCTTACTCAATTTAATTTTAAGATGCCAAAAGCTGAAGTAATCCGAAAAAAAATTTATAACAAACCTCTGCATAAGAACTACTGGGCTGCGGAAAATATTCTTGTTTTTTTTTTTTATTTATTTGAGTATTTACTTATACGATTGTGTATTTGCATGTTGTTGAAAACATTGTTTTACTAAAATGTTGTATCTTGTTTAATTGAAAATTATTAAAAAACAAAAGGGTCTACTCACATGTGTACATTATAGGGTTTTTTTGTAAATTTTATTTTCCATAGTTACCACGTCAAACATAAAAGTAATATTTTTGAATTTATATGAGTACATGATATATTTTTTAATATTCAGCTAAACCTGAGCCCTGAATGTCAAAATACTAACACGTTTTATTTTGTGATCAATGGATTTTATGGGCAGAGTTTTTTTAACCTAAAATTATTAAACAGTTTTAATGCTGATAAGTTGTTTAGAACAAGATAACTTGGGTATCTGTTGACGTTAAACATAGATGTTTAGTTATTTGTTTTTGGCCAAGCTGTAAGTCTTGATGTAATTGCCTGCAAATCAAATCTTAATTAACTGAAACACAAAACCAATAAGGTAAGTTATACTAGGTAGCCTTTGAAGGATAGGATACAACTGAATTAAGTTCCGCTAATTTGGTCGTTTTTGTTACATAAAGAAAATAAAAGAACGATTGGAAATAAGAGTGCAACCAAAGTGAAAGATCAAAATGAAGGAAAGCAGTATAAAGCATATTAACCTTAGACTCTGGTGGGATTTTAACCCACTGCCTCTAAACTGGCTGACTTTTTGATTCTTTAGTTTACCCGGGCACACGGCTGATAATATCTTAAAACTTAAATTTTAAATCTTAAATTTTATTCCAACATATTTTTCTTTTCAACTTTTTTGCATGTTGGGGTTTTTTTCTGTAGAGGGGCAGATGTTAATATTTTCTCTATATGTAAGTATGAATAGCCATTAAGAGCATTTGTGATGACCTTAAATGAAATTATATCATCAAGATTTTAAATTTTTTTACAGTTGTGTTTTTGTTGTTGTTTCTGCTAGTGAGTACGTACATATATATTCTATGTTGTCAATGTCAAGGGGTTCTTGAATAAGTAATTAAGACTTTCAGAGGATTTAAATCATTGGTTTAAGCACATGTTTGGGGTAAAATTTTTTTATGAAACAGTTGTTCGCGGGAAAGACAGTCAATCTATCTGTCAAGCCTTTCAAATAATTTATTTGAAATTATATATGTAAATTATATTAACAATTCTTTATATTTAAGTTAACAAAATACCAAAAAAATAAAAGCAGCAAAATGACTCAATGCTGTTTTGGGTTATGTTTTAAGCGGTTTTTGTCCATATCAAGCGATCTTGATAAATATTTTTAAATATAAAGTAACAACGATAATAACTCATTCATCATGGCAAAATCAAAGCGCCTGAAGGTAAACAATTGAAATCTGGATTGCGGCACTTATCCCGAGGTATAAGTCCACTAAGACAAAATTTCGGGACACTAGTACCAGAAAGAGATAAAGATGGACCAAATAGGGAAAAATGCGAACATATGTATATATCTCCTTAACTACTTACAATAGAAAACAAATTTGAAGTGTCGTATTTTTCCCAGAAAACTAATCGGTTCCGTATCTGGTACGTTTTTAAAGTTTTGGACTCCAAGGGGTAAAAACGGTAAAAACTAAATTTTTATTGTGTTGGGTCCACTTTCCTTTCAAAAATGGTTAGCATTTTATATTGGTACTTTTTGTAACTTACGAACCCAAAAAGATAAAAACATAATTTGAATTGCGTTTGGAAGTTCACGAAAGTATATGAATATTTTTAAGATACTTTTTTGAAATAATTGGCCTCAAGGAGTAGAAAAAGGGAAAGAATTATATGTAGGTACTTTTTAAGTACTTTTTTAAATTTAAACTTTGAAAACCAGTGAAGGTTAAAAGAGGGGAAAATTTAATTTAATCACTTTTTTTTTGCCTGCTTTTGAGACTTTGAGTAAATAAATATGAAAGAAAGGGTTGTCGACGCCTGTTCAGATCAGGTGTCAACTAAGTGGGCAAAAGGTATATCTTTCCCACGTTTAAAACTTTTTAATTTTTATTTTTGACTATGAATCAACATATATAAAAGAAATAGAACTGCTTACTTATATTGAGGTCGGAAGCCAACTAAGTATACAAAACGTACCTTTTTATATTTTTGACACTTTCGTGTAAGTTTTAGGATTATAAGTCCGCAAATATGAAACTAACAACTATTGGCCCAGATTGAAGTCAAAAGCTTACTTAGTAGATAAAATTTATTTTTTGTGAGTTTTTGGAACTTGTTTGCATTAATTAGGACAAAGAGTGTAGATTTATGAAACTAAGATTATAACCCAGATTATGGTCGGAAGTCAGCTAAGTGGACAATAGTATTTTTAACGTTTTTGATACTACATATTTTGCATTTATTAGGTTTGAATCTACATAAGTATATTAAATTAACAACTATTGACCCAGATCGAGGTCAAGAGCAAAAAGAGTGTCAAATAGTACTTTTCTCACGGTGTTTGGTACCTTTTGTATTTCTTGACGTTACGAGTTTTGATATATGAAACCAAAGACTATTAACTCAAATTTTAGCCAAAATTTAATAAAAATACCAAGAAGTACTTTTTCCAAATTTAAGTACATTATTGCATATATCTATTTAGAATTTATCTACAGAAATGTCAAATTGAAAGATTTTTCCCAGATTTAGGTCGGATGTCAACAAATTAGACAAAAGTTACTCGTTTGATTTTTGTTTTTGCTTTTTTGTATGTTTTAAAGATTTTAATTTTAGAAATATGAAGTTAAAAGCTGCTGACCCCGATTGAGGCCAGAAGTTAACCAACTGGACAAAAAGTACTTTTTCACATATCTAGTAGTTTTTTTCCATTGTTTTCATATTTCAATTCTATAAATATGAAATTAAGTAAAATGTACATTGTTCATATTTTTGACGTATAGATAAAGATTAAAAAAAAAATAAAGCAATTTTTGAAAACTGCCTTTACGGAGTGGCGGGTTAATTTCTGGAATTTTGAGAAACGTAAGCAGAACTTTCATTTGTATACGATCTTTCACCTAGGTGGGTTAAGAATCATTTACTTTATATGGTGTATTACTCATCTTATTTAATAACCACCTAAAACACAATGATTTTTGGTCCGAGTTGCAGTGTTTGAGATGGAGCCCTACAAGCGCATTAGCAGTACAAATTTTTCCTATTTTCCAGACAAATAATTAAGTGAATTTGTCCTTTGAAATAAATTTTATATTTTCTGCCAAATTTAAATCGATGCTGCGTACTTGAAAACAATTTTGCCGTTAAGGTATAACTGCCAACGCAGGATAAGGCAACGAATGTTGAATTTAGTAAATATCATGTACTCACCGATAAAACAACAACATGCAAGAAACAAACAAAGACAACAATTATTTTTGGCCATATTCATTAATAAATTATTACTCCCTTCACATAGTGGCTTGCAAGTTATACAATATTTACTTTATGGATAAGAAATTCGATATGGACATGTCCGTCTCTCCGTCTGTGTGTCTGTTAAAATCAAGTTTCCGCATTAAAAAAAAGTCGCGCAGAAAACGTTTTGATATCATACTATTACAAGTATCTTTGTGAAAATCAATATATATAATCAGCAACATTGATTCAATATTGACCGAAATATAAGCGAAAACTAAAAAAAAAATTTATGACAAAATACGTGCTTATTATATCTCAGTGAATGCAGCCAGTCCTGCCAAACAACTTGGCCTAAATTACGGAAAAAACTTTTTTAGAAAGGACCAGGGGAAGGGGTATTTTCCTTACAATTTTACAAATTTTGTAAAATATATCATGCGATAAATCTAAAAAACTACAGCAGCTATACAATTCAAATGTTCTACAAGAAGTAGTTTAACAATTAGTCATAAATTTTGGAAAAATTTTTTTGGATACTAACAAATGAACAGTTTTTATGAAATTTTCGACACACGCTGTATCTCGGAAATACTAACAAATATTTTATAAGAAGTAATTTTACAATAATGCCTAAATCTTGGGGAAAAATATTTAGATAGTATAAGGGGGAGGGGCACCCCCATACAAATGAACATTTCTGTAAAATTTTTGAAACGATGTATCATCGAAGCAATAACAGCTATCCACTTCAAATACAGGGTGTCCTCCTACTAGGTAAACTACTGTGTTTTCCGCCAATTTGGTAAACATTGGTCTTCACAGCTCATATTTGGCGGTCGTGAAGTAGAGACGTGGCAAATTTATAATGGAAATATATTCGGTAAGCCAGCGTGGTTTAATCGTGAAAACATTTTATCAAAATCAATTAATATTTCAGTAAACAGAATAGCCGTTTCTGGGCAAGAGAAACCTTCAAACTATTCATCAGTCACCTTTGCACCCATTAAAAGTTACAGTCTGGTGTGTCAATTAGTCCGGAGGAATAATTGGATCTTACTTTCTTGAAACTGAAAACGTCGTTAGGGTAACTGTCAATGAGGAGCGATATCGTGATATGATTGAAAACTTTTCAATGTCACAACTGCATGCTTTGGTCTTGATTCACGTGTAGTATCAAACACGTGGTGCCACATCGCATACAGCCAGGATTACAATTGAATTACTACAAGAGCTCTTTCCATAACAAGATATTTCAAGAAATGTTAATGTTAATTGGCCTCCATGGTCGCCTGATTTGGCTCTTCCGGACATCTCTTGACAGGGATATCTGAAAAGCAAGTTTTATGCAAACAAGCCAGAAAGGCTGGAGCAACTCAAACAAAATAACAGTGGCGGACATTTATTTGATTTTCCATTTTACATAATTGGCGACATTAAATAAAACATTTATCTATATCTGATCCTTTCTCTTTCATTTAGTCAAAAATTATAAAGAAGTATACCTTGCCGGCAGCCATTCTATATTTAACAAGAAGTAATTTTACAATATCGCCTTCATTTGGGAACAAAATTATTTGGATAGAAGCATGGGAAGCAGAAACCAACATACACCTAAACATTTTTATGAAATTTTTGAGACGCTATATTTGGAAAACTATAGCAGCTATCGACTTCAAATATTCTATAAAAATAATGGTACAGTAATTCCTACATATTGTTAAAATAAATAATGGGACAGGAGCTGGGGGATTGGAACATCCATACAAATAAACAACTTTTATTAAACTTTAAATACGAACAATGTCGAAAACTGTTGAAGCTCTCGACCCCGAACCTTCTACACGGCATTTCTATTGTACATATTTACGTTAACATTTTCTTATATTTTCTATTTAAAAAACTCGAATGGCTTGCGACTTCAAATCTGGCACGAAGTATTTGTATTATAATATTTGCAGTATGAAATAATATGGCTAGATCAGACGGCCGGGTATATAAAAAGACCAATGTGAAGGGTACATTACATTGTTATGGATTTGAACATTTTGCTAATATTTTTGTTAAAAACCTTAACAATTCAAAGTTTCACTTTTAAATTATGCTAAAATTCTTCTCAAAATGACCACTTGAAAATTGTGGCGGGTGTAACTTTACGAATGTAAATTCTAAAGAATTTTAATTATAAAGTAAGGTTTTGTAAAATATTTCTCTGGATGGGCTTAATTTTTAAATTTTCGCGGTAGTTGAAATTGTTTTTAATAGGATTTGACTAACTTTTTTACAAAAAACAATTTTAGAAATGTGACAGGTGTGACATTTTTAGCAAAATTTTTTTAGTATAATTGTACAATTTGTTAACTGTATCATTATTTCACAAGTCGACACTAGATAATTTCTGCCCTCTACCTTAACTCTGTCTTCATTACTTTAAGCTTCTTTGGTCATATTCCGAAGGCAATTACAAGCACATCTGTGAAGTATAACTCAAAAAATATTTGCAATATTTTAAGCCTTTTATTGTTTAATGCGTTTTGTCCTTCAATAAGTTAAGCAAACGCGGTAAAATAAATTAAATCAATATTCCTACAATATTCAAGATATGTATGTATATATCCTAATAAGTAAAGGACATTTTTTTTTCGACAGCTTATATTATGGAAAACTGACTTTTTAAAATAGTTTGGTAGAAAAAGTGCAGCCCTCAAAGTAAACGAAGCAATAAAAAAGTTCTTCAATCTATGCTTTCTTAACGTTTGGCAGAACATCAAGCATATGCGAATTTTTTTAGCGTAATCTATTTACTTATTTAATGAAATATCATTTTATACAAACACAAAATAAATTCTTTTTAATAATAAAGTTTGCAACAAATTGAATTATACATATTTAATTTTTCATGTGAAAATTTCTGTTGAAAAAAGTTTGTTGCTCTTACTTATTAAAAATTGTTATTGTTGCTGTTTTCCACACTCTATGAAGAATCCTAGATATGATGGTTGTTGTTTTTATCTGTTATAGTTGTTGAAAGTGATAAACTTAAAAATTCAATTAAAAACGACGACGAAATAACAAATTTACAGTTTCTTTTAGCGGTTCTATAAGTTTGTGTGTGTGTGTGTGTTCCGCCATCGTCATAAATGTACAATTTTGTTTTCCTGCGTTTTTTTTTTTGCGAAAAGTTCATTAAATGTTTTGTAGTGATTTTTGTTCAATGGCAAAACAAAAACAACAACATTTATTTTGGTGTTTTTTTTTGCTTTCGTTTTTGCAATTTTTTTTTTATATTTTATTTCCACTCTTTGATGGTGTTGGTATATGCATGAAAGTTAGTATGTGTTAAAACATTAAAAAATTATGAGTGAAAGAATATGATAGAGGAAAGAAATAACATTCATTATAATTTGATTAAAAAGTTTGCTCTAGCAACAACAATGTGTGAAGACATTATTTAGGTTCGTGTTTTTAGCATCTTTTACCAACTGCTTGTATTAGGATTGCCACAAAATTATATTTTAAGTAATTTAAATTGTGTAACACCCACAAGAAAGGTCTTGATTCGAATCGAAATTTTGCTCGATCGATCGAGTAGTTAATGGTTTTAATATAAGAATTCAAGTAAAAATTTTTGAATATCGATTCAAAACGAATGCAACGATTTGGCCCCCGGAATTTAGCATATTTTGTGTAAGTGATAAATTGCCTTTACTCCATATGGAATAGTTCCAAAAAAGTTTTTTTTTTATTGCGACGAAAAGTAATTTGCGCTTTTTTGTGACGTGTGTGACCATTTAAAATATAAACTAAAGGATCATGTTCTCTGCAATACACGACCATGCCAAAAAAAGTCTTAAGGAGAAACCTTTTAGAAAATGTAAAATTTTCATCCAAACGTAATAATAGAAAAACAAAATTTTCAGCATTCCATGGTTTTATACTCTTGTTATGTAAACAAAAATATTGATAAATTTTTTTACATTTTGACAATTTTAATTTTCTTTTAGTCGAATCCACGTCTTTTCTTTCTTTTTTTCGTAGGTTACTATTTGGGTAGTTATACCAAGAAATGCCCAATACTACAAAGTGATTATTATATTAAATTTATTATCGTTAGTAAAATACATTTTTAATTAAAATGTTAATAACAATAAATAAATAATCAAAAATAATTAAAAGACAAAAATTGCTGACTTTTAACTTAGTTTCAGGCCTGAACCAACTCGGTTTCTGTAAGTGCAATTTTAAGGGAGTAAAAAATATTAAATAATGTAATTAGTGCAAGTTAAATGTAATCTTTTAATTAATTGAATTTTTTTGTTCAATTAATATCTTTTTTTTAATGCAATAAATTTGATAAAATTTCTTTTTTTGACAGTTAAAAATTTGTCTTCTCATTTTGTTTTAAAAAACAAACTTTAATACTTGTGCAAAATTTTTTCTTCTTGGCAACCCTTTTATTGCTTTTTAAGAACCAAAAAATAAAACGTGTTTCGACATCTTTACGCCTGTCTGAGGTGTGTTTCCGTGGGCTTATGTGTTTCTTTTGCTTAATGCTTCAAATATGTGGCAGAAATCTTTTATAAACAACACTTTCCTACTAATGGGAATTTTTAAAAACTTAAAAAGGGTAAAATATAACCGCTAAACAGACGTACTTTTAAGCACAACAATAAGTATTTGAAAAAGTTAACGCCGTGTTTTTATCAAAAAAATGTTTTATGTTTACAAACTTGCCGTTTTGGCTTATGTGATTAATATATACACTCAAAAAATTATTACAGTAACTGACTGTCAGTTATTTAGGAAGTAATCCGTAAAGTTGTTTTTAAATGAAAAAACAGTTTAATTTGAATACAATATTTTTTTTAATTGATTTGAAGGGTTATTCAAAGCCTCAAAAAAACAAAAACACTGATTTTCAGTTGAAGTTAATTTTGTCAGTTATTTTTTATTAATATTTAATTTTGTTATTTTTTTCTGATACTTTGTGTTTTGCTGCAAATGACAGAAAATCTAATTAATTTTAGACGAAAATGTCAGTTAATTTTTTGATGTCTGAATTTAAATGAAATATTTTGTTAATTTAATTGAATATCTTGTTGGACGGTTTTTAAATGAATATCCGTTTATTTTAAGTAGATTTCCAGTTGATTTTACAGTAATAATTTTTTCAGTGTAGCAAAAAGGCCTCCAGCCTTGGAGAAACACATATGCGACATCTTATCAAAAAGTTATTTCTTTTTTCTTTGAAGCAGCCTCCATCAGCCCCAAGTATGTATGTTTAAAAAAAGGCAATTGCGTTTGACCTATTAAATTAGCGTTCACACTTCTTTGTCCGCTTGAAGGAACCGATTTCAACAAATTTTGAAATTTTATTTTGAATTTCTGAGTTAACTTTTAATACAAATTTTAGAATCATGCCAAATCCTAGGGTAAAAACTTTGATTTTAATATAGGGAAGTTTTTTTTATGTATCTGCCATTCCCCTGTCAAAAAAAGGCCGGAGGAGTGATTATTATCATAGAAAGTTTAAAAATAAATTAACGAGGTGGAATTTAATGATAGTTATAATTATATAATTAGCCCAAAATCTCAGAATCAATCATTTACATACATATATAGGCGTGGATCCAGGGGGAGGAAAAAAACGAAATTCACCCCCCCCCCCAAACGTCTAAAACTTCATACTTGATTTAATAATCAAAAATATTGGTAGCCATTATACAAAAGTTTCATATATTTTATAAAACGAATGTGTTGCATATTCAAAGATTCTGTTGCTTTTAGAAAAATGTTTTTAAAGACACAGGAAAACGTTCGTCTTGAGGTGGCAAATTAAATACACATACAAATAGCTACACTTCAACAAGAAATTTAAAATAGAGAACATTTGTCGTCTATTCATCGTCATGATGCAATTTTACAATTTGCGGTAAAAATAAATTTTAATTGAAACCCTAGATTTGAAAAAAAAAAATAATTTTAAAGATGTCGAAGTATAGTACAGCATCGAGGGCATAAGGGTATAATTGAATCTGTTTTACAGGACTTAAGAACACTGTTCTCAAATGATATTTTTTATTTGTTTTATATGCTTTAATTTTTGCCTCAGAATTACACTGCTTTTACTGATTTAGAAATTTAATTTCACAACTTGCAGATGATATATTTAAATTAAAGAAAAAAATTTAAAAAAGCTGCTTTTATCGAAGCTTAAGGCTGAAATTTTAAAGCCGGTCAGTAATGCTACGGCTGAAAGGTAACTTTCAACCTATTTTCCTTTAAAGCCACAAGAGATTGTTATTTTAAACCATCTTTTCCATGGGAGTTATATCGAGCTATCTTGGTCACCAATGCGACTGATCACTTTTTGAAGAAAATTTTCCCGAAGAAAATTCATCGAAGCTCTAGCTGTGTGTGTAGTAGCCCCATCCTGTACGATTGATGAGGTCCGGCAAAAAGAATTCCGTAATCATGCATCGATAATTTTCACTGTAGACATTCGTCGCCTGTCCCCGAGAGTTTTCAAAAAGAATGGTCCAAGTTACCCTGGGGCAATTCAATGATTTTTGATGTTTCTTGGAGACCAGTAACGGCAGTTTTGTTTGTAAGCGTGGACGTTTAAGGGAAAATGAGCCTCGTCGCTCCAAAAAATTGGATTTACAGTGTCCAACACCGTTTCACAAAAACTGGGTGAATCAAAGTCACTTTCTTTCAGTTCTTAAACGATTTTAATTTTAAAAGGCTGGAACTTCAGAACTTTTTTTAAAATTTTAAAAATACATATTCGCTTTTGGAACTCCCAGTGAGGCTACGGATTTTCACGCAAACTGCTTTCAACTAGTTAAATTTTTTTCAGAAGTCCTTGAAGATCGACAGGGCTCTGATCGTGGCACATTCATAGCCGAAGCAGTTGCGCGAAATCTCTGCACCAACAAAATAATTTAATTTACTCTCGGTCCAAATACCGAACTTTAAACAAAATTGTCGACAAGCAATTACGTTTGAACCACTGCGACATCGTAACTGAAAAATCCGCACAATCGATTATACCAAACGGGCCACCCTCTCTCCGCAGTGTTTTTTTTTTTTTCTTTTTTTGAAATATCGTATTTAAAAGTAAAAGTTTGCCACCAGACGCCTTGTATATAATAAAATGGATATTGACGCATATGTCGTGCTTAACAAATTTGCTTCAACAGGATAGATATGTTTTTTTGCTTCTTATGTAATTATAATTATTTTTAATGAATTAAATTTTTTAGGGAGTTTTTATTCTAATAAGCCGCTAAAAGCTAGTTTTTATATTGTGTGCTTTATTTAGAGTCCCCCCTCCCCCCCCCCCTCAAAAGCTTGAGCTGGATCCGCGTCTGTACATACATATATGTATATTTATCTATGTTTAGAGCTTAAAGTAATTTACTACATCCACATATATTCTGGTTTGAAATATGACGTCGTTTCCTTTATAGTCTGTTTTGTCTGGTAATGAAATCATCTTTTAAAATCATAGCACAAACATTTTGTTGTGGAGGAAATATTTCATTATTAACAAAATGTGTGTATTTACACTTCTTCAAAACTAAAAAGTTTGACAAATAAACTATTGGTTAATTTAAAAAAAGCTTAAATGTGCCAAAAAATTTGTATTCAAGATAACATATTTTAAATTTACGAGTGGTTATTGTACATTAATAGTTAAAAGTTTTAAAACTCAAATTTTAGAAGTTTATCGAAATAATTAATTTTAACAAAATCAAATTTTTCAAGATTTGTTCAAAATATACAAAAACACAATTTGTTCTTTTAACTCAAAACCAATCTTCGTATTTTATAAACAATTTTCAACTTAGTTTTTGTTTTCTTTTTGAAAATGCATTGAAAATTTTAAGCGATTTTTTTTTTCTTTTAGATTTCATGTTTGTGTTTGACATTAAGACATGACATGACTGAATCTTAAGTAATCTTATTGTAAGCAACTAACTTAATTTTTACAAGATGAAGGAACATACATACAAGAGTATTTATAAAAGATTCTGCATGACAAAAAACAAAATAGTTCTTTGTGAGTATCTGTGTAAAAGCAGTAAAAAATACTGGAAAAAAAAAATTAAGAACAAAATATTTGTTAAAAACAATAAATATCGTTCTTCTTCAAAGGCTTTGCAAAACTGACATTAAATTATTCTACAGGCGCCTTAACTTCCCGCTTCTTCTGCAGTTTCGTATATCGATTTATAAAAAATGCTGTTTGACCTGATATATCTAAGGGAGCTACGGTCGTTTCTTTTTTGCTAAATAAAGTCATGACCTGCTATGCAATAATACAAATGGGACTGCTAAAAGGTAGGTATTAATTTATCATTTTTGTTAGCGTTTGGAAGGAGACTTATATCGCTGTAGTTAACAAATTCACATTTGATATATATTCATTCATCCATAATACAAATAAGTTGATACTTGCATTGTTGCATTTTATTAAATTCGGTTTTTAACACCGTCAGTGTTATTTTTTGCCACATTTTTTAAAGCCAAAAATCAGGGTCGAACGTTCTCTCGATGTACTCGAGAATTTCCGAACGAAAATTCCAATTTCAATTTCCTCGTTCTTACACCTTTTTAATTCCTATTTTTTTTTGGAAATCGTCTTGCCTCTCCCCTTTTTAATTTTCGACATTTTCACGTGCTTTGAATTTCTTTTTTTTTTCAGTAATATTGCAACACTTCTCTTTGTACCACAGGTTCTTTGGCTTGGTTTTTTAATACCCTTATTCGTCTTATATCGGCACAAAGAGTACCCTTTTGCAGCATTTAGGTGAGAAAGCGTTGGCAATAGACGATGCGCACCTTAACTGTGAGGGGACAAAATTTTAAGTTGATGTAAGCACATCGAATCGATCATATGTCTATTACACTTAAAATTTCATCGATCTGGTTTTAAAGGCTTATATGGTTGAGTTCCCAGAAAAGCTATTAAGCTTTTGTCTACTGAAACAGCTTTAAAACATAAGCATTTTTTTCAGTTTTTTTGTTTCATTATCGACAATTACAGTCGGATCTTAAAGAATAATGTGTCTATTATATTATTTGTATAAAATTTTTTTTTGCGCAGATTGAGATTTGGTGTGTAAAATCTGGGAAGGCATGCCCTAAGCAAAAAAAAAAATCAAAAATTTGTCTTATTGAGACAAAAGCATTGATACACTCCACTTTCCATAAATAGTTGCAGCATTGTGCCAATTAGCCTGAGATTGCTGCTCTAAAGATATATAAAAAGGAGTAGATTATTTTGTACCCTAAACTATAGGTAAAACCAATAGAAGTTGAAAAAGTTGCATGAGAAAATATTTGAGCTTTTTTTTATAACTGTTACAAAAAATGTGAATTGTTTTTGCGTCACTTACATTAACCTACGGAATAGTTAAGAAATTTTAGAAGAAGGAATAATACTCTATAGATTTTAATTAAAAAAACGGCAGGGTAAATCAATAACGGTGGAAGTGAAGGCAAAATTAATGTCTATGATAATTTGGATTTAAAAAAAGTACAAATATTTTTTATTTTTTTATTATTTATTGTTTATTTTTTTTATCAATCGTTTGGCCTTTAATTTAGGGTACAATATAATCCAATTTATGAATTATTATAAGAGCAGAAAGCTTAATTAGAATTCTAAAATATTTCATCTATTTATGTGAAGAGAAGTGTATATCACACTTAAAGATCCGAAAGTAAATGTTTAAAATTAAAGGCAAATACTAATATGGTGATCTACTTTGGGTAACAAAGAATATTTTTTTGAAGTATCTTTCTAAGGTTTTTTCTTTCTTTTAAAGCGATACGGTCAGCGCACACATTACACTTATGGTAAAAAACCTGGCCTAAATATAGATTATTGCTATCGACCAAGCAACTGATGTTAATTTGAAAAAAACTACTAAATGTTTTGAAAACATCCGCATCCAAATTCCTGCATTGTTTTATGGCCGCTATTTTATTTCTCATGCCAGTAAGTATTCAATTTGGAAAGATGTATCTGGTTTTAAAAGGATTTTTTATTTCAGGAGCAGATCCCAAAACCTTAATTCTCAACAATTAAGGGATTTCGTATAATTTTTTTTCTTATCTTTCCTGTTTTAAATAAATGTTTATGGTTGGACTTTTAATGCCCCAGCCAATATCTTACGTCTTAATGGTAAACTTTGCTTTCACTTTCTGGGATGGAATCAAAAGCATTTTGTACTTAACGGCTGAGATTGTTTAAACCACCTAAATGAAAAACAAGCGCTGACCGATAAGCTTCCAAATATACACTTAAAAAATTGTTACAGTAACTGTCTTTAAAATGCTTAGGAAATATTGTGTAACGTTGTCTTTGAATGAAAAAACAGTTAAGTTTTATTGTAATTTTTGTAACTGGTTTGAGATGGTGACTTAAGCGTCAGTTAACTTGTATTATTATTTAAATTTTTTAATGTTTTATCTGATACTCTGTGTTTTGCTGTAAACGACAACAAATTTAGTTAATTTTTAAACCTTATATAAGTTAATCTTTTTAATTTCTGAATTTATATGAAATATCGTTTAAATTTTAATTTAAGTCTTATTGAAGGGTTTTAAAATGAATATTAATTTATTTTAAATAGCATTTCCAGTTTATTTTGCAAAAATAATTTTTGGGGTGTATATTTACAAAATATAGGAAAGGTGAAAAGTAAAAGGCAAAAAAATTAATTTGTGTTTTTATCTAAGTATATGCACACTTGCGCGTTCTTATGTACTTAATGGATACTTAAGAATATAAATAAGAAAACTTTGATTTGACCTTAATTAATATGAATTAAAACAAAAAAAAAAAAACAACTGCAGAAATAATGGCAATAAGATTAAAAACAAAAGCTACATTGTTAGCAACAAATAGAAATGAGTACTGAATTCAACAAACTTCCTTTCACAAACTACATGTAAATGTATTCAAACTAACACAATGAATGTTTATTTACATCTGTTTGTGTCATTGTACGTAGTTTGGTATATGAGGTTAACAAGAGTTAAGGGACATGAATGCAACAAAATGTTTAGAAAACATGCTGCCACAAAAAGTTAAGCACAAAAAAAATTTATAAAAACTCAAGCCACTGACTAAATATGACAAAAATTTGCAATTGAATAGAAAACAAAAATTAACATAATTTTGATTTGATTTTACAAACATAACATCAGCCAATCTTTTATCTAACATTGGCAAATATGAAAAGCTTACAAAAGTTCTGAGCTTGTGAAGTTCAAGTAAAAATTAATAAAAAAAAATTCAACTTAGTATTTAAGGTAGTGCTCCTCATCTAGGTTTTTTAAGCAACAATCCATCTGTTGTAAACGATAAATGGCTATAAAATCTGGCCAATTTTAATTCATTATTGTAACTCAACTCGAACACATAATAAAACAAATTTCCAACAAACGTATTTGCGGGGAGTCTTTTAAGAAAAAAACTTTTATTAAATGTTTTCATATACTGCGTGATCAATTTCAAAGGTTCCCTACTTTTTAAAGAAAAAAAAAACACAAAAAATTTAAATTTAATAGGAAAATGTTTATTGTTATTTAAAATAACGTTCTTTGGCGTTTAGTTTTTGAAGATTATATCTTTCAAATTTTGGCCGTTCCCACGTCGCAGATGGTCTATCCGTTGGGTCCAATTTTTGATGACTCTTTCGAGCATTTCGGCTAGTAAGTGGCAAATGACACGCGTGATGTTTTTTTCTAATTCCTGAATCGAAGAGGGCTTATCCGCGCAAATATAAGACTTTAAATATCCCCATAGAAACAAGTCTAGCGGTGTGATATCGCACGGTCTTGGTGGCCAACCGGCTGGCCCGAAGCGTGAAATTACGAGTTTTAATTTCAGGCATCAAATACTCGGTTATTATGGCGTGATAACGGCCGCCATTGACGGTGACGTTCACACCGCCATCATTTTTAAAGGAATATGGACCAATGATTCCACCGGTCCACAAACCACACCAAGCGGATCTTCTTGGAACTTTTCAAGAGCCCATAAGTGAAACTATGTCGCTTGGGAAGGTTGAGCGGCTTCAGTTGTTGCATAAGCTGTATTTTGTATGCATTCAATTAAAGTTACGCACGTAAAATGTGCCATATGTCAGTCTGAGTTGCTTTGAACGGCGTTAAATTAACTCTCCACGGTCTTCGTGTACACTTTTAGTAACGGCCGCTATATTTTCTTCACAGCGTGGACGTAGTCTATTGGGTCGAATGTTATTCAATAATGAGTGAGTGTTGCGAATGATATGCATTAGACAAACAGAGGTCCATAATTGACACACCTTTTGGCGTGAAGGAAATATAGTAGAAATTAAAAATAGAATGGAAAACTTATAAAACACCTTTCTGTGTGTTAAAAATGTTAGTAAGGGAAATAAATTAAATCATAAAAGTTCACATATATCCCCTTTACCGAAATTGCGGTTAGACTAATATGATTTTACTTGAAAGCAAACTTCACACACACACATTAAACTTGCAAAAACATTACCAACTGATTTGCATATGATACAAAAGACTAAAGATAAAACTCAAGTTACGAAAAATAATGAATCCAAAATAAAACGACAAAAAATGTCTAAAAGAAACCAGGAGTCAAGATTTCCAGGGAAAATGTTAAACAAAATGTTGCAAAGGAAAAATGTCTGAAAACAGATGAAATTTTGTAAAGTGAAAACATTGCAGTTGTATTTGACTGGAATTAAAGCAAGAACAAGAAAATTTAAATAACAAACGCAAGGACTTACAAACAGCTATACAAAGCCGGAAAGAACAGAAAAAATTTATTCATATAAGTGCATAAATAACGTGCATTAAATGATTTTAACCACACACTTTAGGATGCTTAAGTGATAGTTAGTTTATGCAATCGTCTATAGGAATTTGTTGGCAGAAAGGAAAAAGTATGTTCTCTGGAGGTTTGTAAGGCTGTGTCTGCGCTTTGTTTATTAACAATGCAAAGGTGCCAGACAAAATATGATGAAAATATTTTCTTCAGTTATTTAAAATTTTGGGTTCTATAGTATATGTATATGGAATATCTAACTAAAAATCTTTGACATATTTGATTTCAATTATTAAAAAAGGTTCAAATTAAAAAGTTATACATAAAAAAAACACTTTTAAAATGTGATTGAGAGCAAAACATAAAACCTTTTTTAAGTGGGTTATGCTCCTGAAATTGGAGCTTGTGTAATAATTTCTGCCGCCTTTCATATAAAATAAAGGAGATTATTTTCGAACACTTGTGTTCAAAAATAAAAATGTTTAATCTTGTTACATTTCCATTTAACTCACGTTGAAAGTTGTATTACTAAAAGAGGAAGACAGCGAAAAAATCTTATATTTTTCTAAGATACTATTGAGCGCCTGATTTAATTAATTTGGTTAAAACCCTAACAACAATGTAATTTAAAGGCCAGAGCTTGGTTATTGTCTGCTAAGTTTTCTTTCAAAGAAATTTATCTATAAGAGATACAGCCGAACCGAGAGTTGGGTTCGGGTCCGGAGCACGGCAAAAAGTGGCGTTCGCCACAGGTTTGGAATGCTGGGCTTTTACCTAACTTTGCTAAAACTTTTGTCAATCAATTGCTTGCACTGGTTTTTTATTGTGGCTTAAAATATTGAAAAACACAACTATTCAGTACTACAATCATGCAAAAAATATATTTTTTAATAAATTATCAAAAGTCTTAGCTATGGTCACTAGTACATTCATTTTATTTGCCCAGAGTATAATTTTGTACATAGTTATGTTTTCCATTCCATTTTAAAAGCAAATTTGTTAATTTTTAATTAAATTAATACCTTGAAATTATTTAAGAATTATTAGTTCGGTTTGGGTTTGGTTAGCGTTCGGGCTCGGGCTCGGTCAAAAAATTCAACTTTTACCGAGTTCATGTTTGAGTTTAGCTCGGTTTCAAAAATTAGCGTTCAGTCGGGCTCTAAATATTTGTATTATTTATCGCAAAATGATTTAGTATTTTACTACTAGCATAACCGATCTTGTTTGCTGGACGTATTATTTATATACTTGGAATTAAATATTACTCATACGCATAGGTTGTTATACAAAACTAACACCACACACGTAGTAGGTGTTGAGTGTGTTTGTGAACATTTTTGTAACACCCAAAGACGTCTTAACCCTAACCCTCCTGACACGGGTACCCCGGTACCCGAACGTACTTTGAAATAAAATTTTACTTAAACAAAAATAAATACAAATTTGAGGTTCCTTAAGTTCCTAAAGTCAACAGTTTTATACAGTTATTTTCCATCTAAAGTACCGTTAGTTTACTTGGATAGGCTCTGGAGCCACCCAAAGTCAGGTAGTCCTTTCCCTCCTGATAAGGGTACCCGGGTACCCTTAAACAACCATTGTATTTTGTATGAAAAAAGAAAAAAATTTTATACTTTTGATATGTTTAATTGGTTGTTAATTAAAAAATAACTTTACATAAAACTTTTTACTTGTAAAAAACACATTGTACAAAAAAAGTTACATACAAGAATAATAAAAAATTAACATCCAGTGCAGCGTGGAGCAATAATTTTGCTATGCGTGTTGCACATTGGCCGTTTACATCTATCGCATATTTTGCGTGTTTTTCGATCACATTTTGGATCAGTAGCCACGCAAATGTAGCAGCTACCCTTTAGTGACAATCGTCCAGTTTTATCCCACTTAGTTGTATCTGGTTGCCTTGCAGCATCCTTGAAAACTTCTGTAGTAATGGTTTTATTTGTCATAAGCTCGAGAGCTGCCCGGACGTTCGCGTATCGTGTTATTCGATTATCGCTGGCTATTTTGTTCATATTTTTAGTTGCCAACTTAACGCCCAGTGATGTCACAAATCCTCGACGAGAGCTTCGACTTTTTTTGTTGCGTTTGGATCGAGGTTAGAGTATACACAAAATGCACCTAATGCAGCCATGTCAATCATGTTTAAAAAAACGGCCAATGGCCATCTATTAGTTTTTCGTTTGGTGCTATATTTAGACAACATCTGGTCCATAACATCAACTTTGCTTTTTGTTTTGTTGTTGAAGTCATTAATTTCCTTTTTTCCATTAAAAAATGGCCTCCCCTCGACTATAATGCATTGTTGACAAAAAGAAAACACTCTTTATCGTCTTGGTCACAGCTGACAAAATAGTTCCGTTTTTGTTGAAACCATATGGGGGTGTGCCAATATCGTCTGTTGGCTTTGGCCGTAGCTCTTTTGGAATGAAGGCTTTGCTTTGCCGAAGAGTGACGACGAGACTTATTCCTCTCACTTTCAGCCGATTGGCCAGAGACAGTGAAGTAAAAAAGTTGTCTGTTGTTACATTTTGTTACAGATTGTTTGTAAAAGTCAACCAGATCTAGAACGATGTTTTCTCATAACTTTGCTTGTCGCTGACCACCAGGTGGTTTGTCCCTGTAGAAAGTTCCATTCAAAGGATAGCTATTGGCTGTGTTACACAACCAAAATATTTAAATTCCATATTTAGCTGGTTTTTATGGAATGTACTGAGAAAATCTTGTTCTGCCTCTTAATGGAAATAACTGTTCGTCAACTGTCACATTTTCATCTGGGAAATAGTTTAAGCGTAGATTCTGCATCAGCATATTCCAAACATCTGAGATTGGAGCAGCTTTGCCTGTTTGTGTGCGTGACGATCTTGTAAATGCATTTTTGAAACAAATTACGCGTAGTATTTGCTGAAATCTATCGTGACTAAATAATTCTTTGAATAAAAGGTGACTGTAATTTCCCCAAAGAGTGGGAGGAGGATCATCGCTGCCACCATTTACACCCATTACCAATAATATTCCAATAAAAGCATCAAGTTCTTCCATTGAAATTAAACAAAACTGACAAGGTTTCAATTTGAAAGCTGCAATATCCGTTGCATTTTTCTGGTTGAAATCTAATGCTAATTTATTGCCTTTTTTGTTGCTGTGTCTCATGATTTCATTCTTAATATTTTCCGATAAAAATTCATCAAATATTTCTTTAGCAGTCATCATTTTAGTAATTTTGCGATGTGGTCCACCTGTGTACATTACAAATATATTACACCATAATATATGGTTGTATAGAATAAAATTTACCTTTAATGCGCAAAATATTTTGGGATGGAGCTTTAGCATTTGGTATCTTTTGGGAATACCATTCAGTCTGATCACTTGCTATATATTTTGAAGTATCTACTGAAACTTCATCACGCAATTCCAATACCTCGTTTAGTACTTCGTCGTCTTCTTCTTTTTCGCCGGGCTCAACAACACCTTTTATTTCTATATCCGAAGCTTCATCTGGATCAGGAATCCATTCCTCATCACTAAAACACTCATAGTCGGTGGGATTTATCATGTCGTCGTTCTCTACTTCCATTTCACATAAAATATCAATATCTTCTGCAGTTAATCTAATACAAACTCGTAAAATAAACTAAAAGATATTAAGATATCCATTTCGCCATGGTAATTGATCTAAAGAATTCGATGATATATTTTCCCTTATTTTGGACGCTGTCGTAGGCTTCGAATGCCCAACGGACAAATAAACACATACGGGTACCCGGGTACCCTTGTCAGGAGTTTACGTATAAAAGTGTTATCAGTATGGTTAGGGTTAAGCACATCTTCAATTATACCGATCTGTTTTTGAGTCGATGAAGGCATTTCATGTCCGCTCGTTTCACCGGGTGTCCGGATTTTTTTGGCCTGGAAACCACGCCTCTTCAAAGAAAGAGCGATAACTTTATAGCCACCTGGAATACATCACTATCTCTACAAAATTTTGCATATATATATACACTTGAATATGTATCGCTTACGCCATTAATTTTTTTCTCTGTATTAGAGGTACCATATTTTTTCTTAAAACTTTTGTTTTTAAAAATAAACATTTATTTCAAAAAATAGTTTTAACAACATAGCCCAAAACTTAGAAAAAAAACCAAAAATTGTTTCACTTTGTAAGCTTTTGTTGTACAATTTGTAGCCTCATGTTGCTTCTCCTACTTGCAGAAATATAAATATTTTATTATTTTTAAATATTTTATTTTTTACAAATATTTGTTTATGCTATTATAATTTTTATTTGTTCGGGTTTAAGTTCTTTATAAAAGCTATTTTTTTTTTTTTTTTTTTGCATATATTTTATTATTGGATCTTCGCTTAAGCGAACTAACAATAAGTATTCAAATCTTAAGACTAAGTAATTAATATTAGCCCAGCCAGTGCCAGACTAAAATTTAAGTTCTCATAATGAGAACTTAAATAAAAGCTATGATAGCTAAAATTTAAAATTTTTATTAAGAATTAAGTACTCATTACACTAGCCGAGTGCAACGTATTTTCGAAATCGGCTACCATTTCTCATCAGCACTCTTTCTATTCGGTACTACTGTAAAATGAATGTAAATTGGTTTTGTTTGAACTTACTTTAACTAGAATTTTAATCCTAAAATATATTTACATTCTATAATGCTAAGACCGAACTAAATTCACATACAATTGCAGGATACAGAAATTTTCAAATAAATTAATATAAAGTGCTATATTCTTATCTTATCTATAATCTTATATACCCTTCACATTTTTTTACATAGCCAGCCGAGTTATTTTGTACTTCAAATAATATAATAAAAATCCTTGTGTGAGTTTTAAAGCCCATAGAAAAATTTACAAAATTTTAACGTTCGTATGGATAATAGAAATAGATGAGGAATGTTTGAGGTCGACAGTAATAAAAGTTTTTGACATTATTCATATTAAAAGGTTAACAAAATTGTTAGTTTTTATGGGATATTCTAGGCCCCTGCTCCTTTCCAACGTATTTTCCAAAATGTTTGAATTATTTGATTATTATTTTTTGTAGAATTTTAGAAGTCGATAGCTGTTATAGCTTCCGAGATATAGCTTTCTGAAAATTTCATAAAAATTTATCATTTGTATTGGAGCTACCCCTTGGTCACCACCCACCCAAAAAATTTTTTCTTTAAAGCGTAAGTTTTGTTGTCGAATAATTTTTTGTAGAACATTTAATTTCTGTAATAGCTTCCGAGATATAGCGCATAAAATATTTCGTTTAATTTGTGCAATTGTAGAAAAAATACCACTTCCCCTGATCCTATCTTAAAAAACTTTTTATATTATTTAGGTCCCTACTTAAGACGTATCCGTGCCAAGTTTTGTGGCAAGAGTGACTATATTTACTAAAAAATATGGGTTACTTTGGGTTTTCGCTTATATCTCGGTCAATAGTGAACCGAGATATTTCTAATAGTTTGACACCATTAACTGGTCTGTATCTTTTTATTTGACTCCGGAAACTTGATTTCAACAGACGGACAGACGGATAGACGGACAGACAGACATGGCTATATCAACGTCCCTATATATAAGGATCCAGAATATATATACTTTATGGGGTCACAAATGAATAATAAGGAAATTAAAAACGGAATGACAAACTGATATATACTCTTATCACTACACAACAAAAATTATCTAAGAAAACTTTGCTTAAATCAAGCCATAGCGGTATAAAAAGTACGGTGAGTACGGTTTTTCTTAAATCAAGTACGAAATTTCTTACTCCAAGTAAAATTTTTTAAGTACGAATTTCTTACTTTTAGCCACAATTAAGCCAAAAGAGGATTGATTTAAGTTCGGACCGTACTTGATGTAAGCCAAAAAAAGATTGATTTAAGCCATAAACGGGATTAATTCGAAAATGAAATGTCTTTTTTTTGACTTATGGAGCTTTATTAAAGAAAAAAAATTTTATATTTTATTTTTATTTTAAAGACACTTAAAATTTACAATTTAAAAATTTCATTTTTGTTCTTACCGGAGCTGTGATTCGAACCAGAGACTTTCTGCACTGCAGCACAAGCGCGTTACCTCTAGGCCACCCAGACACTTTGTTTTCAAATGTAAAATAATATACTAAAACAACAAGCTTTTTTCTGCTTGATTTGTTGAAGCAATCGAAACAGGCTTGATTTAAGAAAATGTAAGTAAGAATCGTACTTGAAAATTTCAAGAAAGATTTTGGATAAAATCAAGAATAAAATTCTTGATTTTAGAAAGCCGTTTTTCGTTCTGTGTATGTGAATGCTTTACTAACATATAAAATGTCATTAAATATACTGAAAACATTTAAATTATATATTAGTAGAAACTTCAAAGCCTATATATCGCTAGCCCAAATGCAAACGGCCTTAACTAATAAAAATCCAAATTCGGGTTCTTATTGATTCTGATGCATACCATCGAAATACACAACCACAAAAAAATTTTGACCTATCTGACCAAAATTACCAACTGTATTACCGAAAACAAACGGCTCTATTTACAAATGCATTTATTTTTTAAACTCAAAAAGACTTAACTGATTGTTTGTATAGACACCATTGTAAGTTGACAAAAAAATTTTTGGGTTTGACTATTGAGCAATTTACTTATTATAGACAAATAAATTTGTAAGAGCTTAATTAATTTTAAAAAAAATACAAATAATCTACTTTGTATAAATGTGGAAATAGGGCCTTTGGCCTAATAAAATTAGAGTACAAACGGACCTAACTAACAAGTCTTTTTAAATATTTTGAAACTTGATTTTATTTTGCGAGAATTCAATTTTTCACACCCTTTTTTATAATACTGGTGAAAATCATGCTGATCGAATTTTTGTATTTAATAAATTTATAACTTTTTGACATCTTAAAGAACTTTAAAAAAATGGTAAAATTAGGCAAATGTTTACGTTGCTCAAAATTTTTATATGAGTATTTCTTTGAACAGCCTTGTCCGAATTCCTTAAAAAAAATTTTGACTTTTATTGCATTTAGTTATACTTCTACAATGATCAAAAATCCTATTTAAAACCAAAAATTGCGAAGAAAATGTATCGGGATAAAATAAAATATGCCCACACTTTTTTTTAAGATGCAGTTAGTCTCTTAATACTTTTTAAGAACCCAGCGTACCTTCATAGTCATGTTTAGAGTCATGTTATCCCCACTCACTCAAGTCGCCAGCGCACACTTTGTGCAAACACTCGTCCTTAGTTAAATATAAATTGGGGTGTAGGTTATAATGGGATTGGACTTGACTGACCTTAACTCTCTTACTTGATTTTACGTATTTGGTTTAACATAATCAATATCGATTCTATTTATTTTGCATCAAACCTTTTAAATTGTCACATTGTTACATTTTCAGCCACAAAAGTATGGCGATCAGCCAGACGTCTTATAAGACCCGTTATCGCAAAACTACCACTGCGTAATCTGAGAGGATCCTGGGCTAGAAATGACGAAGAAAATGTGATCTGTTCGCAAATCATTTCAACAACATGTTCACTCCTAATACTTGCACAGACGTGAGAGAATTACCGCCAGTTGTTGCTAGACGTCCTTTAGAAATACGTTTCCGATTTACAGATGTTGTAGAGGCTATTGCTAACCTAAATGCAAAAAAAGTTCTTGGCGTTGATAATATAAGCAATAAAATGCTCTTAGAGCTACCTTTTACGGCAAAAAGAACAATTCTTTTTATTTTTAACGCAATAATTAGGCTTCAACATTTCCCGCCTATATGGAAAATTGCCTTAGTAAAGATGATTCCTAAGTCTGGCAAAGATCCCTCGAAGGTAGAGACTTATAGGCCTATAAGTTTGTTACCCACAATGTCAAAATTGTTCGAAAAATTGCTTAGGAACAAGCTGACTCCGTTCCTTAACGAAAACAACTGCATTTCAGATCACCAATTTGGCTTTAGAAGTCAACATAGCAGAATCAAACAAACTCACAGACTGGTGCAGGTTATAAGAAAAACTTTTGAGGAAAAGAAGTACTGCTCCGGGCTTTTCATTGATGCCTCTCAGGTGTTCGATAAAGTATGGCACGAAGGCCTGTTAAACAAACTAAAGCTAAACATTCCAGCTAATATTTTCAACCTTTTTGAAAAGTACACAACCGGTCGACAATTTATAATCAAAGAGGGAAACCAAATATGTTCTTCTCAACCAATAGGGGCTGGTGTACCTCAAGGGAGTATACTTGGTCCAGCTCTGTTATTGCTTTACACAGCAGATATGCCAACCAATAGTTTTACACACACGTCGACATTTGCTGAAGATACTGCTTTCCTTAGTATTAATAAAGACCCTAAAGAGGCTTCGAACCAACTGCAGAAACACGTAACTCAAGTTGAAAAATGGGCAAAGTTATGGGGAATAAAAATCAATGAACAAAAATGTACCCACGTGACTTTTACTTTACGCAAAGAAACGTGCTCCCCAATAACTATTAACAACCATATGGTGCCTCAACGAACCGAGACAAAATATCTTGGTGTTCACCTAGATCCCCGCCTCACATGGAAGCCTCATACAGATGCGAAGCTGACTCAAATGAAACTTAAAGCTGCTCAAATCCACTGGCTAATTGGTAGAAACTCTGTGCTACGTCTGGATTGTAAACTTCTGCTCTACAACTCGATTTTGAAACCAATTTGGTGCTACGGTATACAATTATGGGGCACTGCTTCCGCCTCTAACATAGAAAAAATACAACGTCGTCAAAACAAAATTCTGAGAATGATAACTGGTCCTCCGTGGTATGTCAAAAAGAGCACCATCCACAAGGATCTAGAAGTTCTACTAGTAAAAAGCGAAATCCTGAACTATGTGGACGAGTATTTAAATAAGTTGGAAACACATCCAAATCCGCTCGCTCGAAGCATTCTGCAACATAGTGGGCACACCCGCCTAAAAAGAAGGGATGCTATTGCTCTTAGATGAAACTTTTAAAATTAATTAACTTTATTATGAGAACTTAAATTTTAGTCTGGTACTGGCTGGACTAGTATTAATAACTTAGTTTTAAGATTTAAATACTTATTGTTAGTTCGCTTAAGCGAAGATTCAATAATAAAATATATGAAAAAAAAAAATTGGGCACAGCAACTAGTTCTGAAAAGTTGTTTTATTTATTGAAAACTTAACCCGTTTAGGGTTTCGAATATGCAAAGGTTTAAAAGTATTAATAAAAAAATTTCTAAATCAGTTGCCAAAAAAATTTTTAAACAACAATTATTTGCTTTTAAATTGTACGACACTGTATGCACATCAATATCCCTGAATATACTTATTGTTTTACATAACAATTCATTTGTATTCATATTCTGCAATTTAATTTTTGAATAACTTCCTTTAGGTTTCCGGTATGTTTTAAAGTTCAGTTTCCTGCTCTGACTTAATTTAAATGCAATTAGAAGTTTTGCTCTTGTTGTTGTTGTCCCTAGTGTTTATTCAATTGGTGCATCTGCTTTGAATTCGTATTATCTACATAATTATTTTAGTCGTTTTGTTTTATGTGTATAAGAAGGTATTGGTTTTTTTGTTCTATTATCATTCAAATTCTTGCATATACATATGTATGCAACTGCAAGTATACCCATTGCATAAAACCATTATTGCATTTTGTAATGTTTTAATGATTTCAAAATTCTTTATTTTACGATGTGAGTGAATTGAAAGTGTAAGAGGGAAAATTTAGACCTGACCATTTCTATTTAAAAATTATACCCTTTCATTAAAAAATATAAATCCTCCGATAAAAGATACATCTAATATAAACATTCATTACATTTAAAATAATCAAAAATAATAATTTTGATACATATGTTTAAATAGTTTTTGCCTTAAGATAAGTATTTGAATATAAACATATGCCCGCAATTATAACATGTAACTCCTCTTTTATTAACTTTCATGCATTACCAATATAAGCGCATATCGTTGGCTGAATATAGAATGGGAGCAACTCTATATTTTTTAAGTGTTTTTGCTAATCCTGGCAAACACATTTAAATTTCATCATATTTTTATACCCTTATGTATAAGTTTGTTATTCCGTTTGTAATTTCTATATTACTTATTTGCGACCATATAAGGTATATATATCCTGGATTCTTATAGAAAGGGGAAGTCGATTTATCCACGTGCCTTTGTCCGTCTGTCCGGGTTATGCCTTAAATCAACTTTCTAAAGCCTCCCGAGTATCATCTGATCAGAAATACCTGCGAAAAATTTGCTGTTGAAAACCAGCAAAATTGCCGAATAACTGACCAAGGCATAAGCCAAAAACCAAGACTACCTCTGTTTATTTCTCTAAGATTTGTATATAAAAACCTATACAGCTGCCCCAAGTTGCCCCGTACAATGTGCAATGTAAGACCGATACGTATTAATTTTATCCTACAAACATTTTTTTTAATATGCTTACATCCTATCTTACCCCTAGCAGTTTCTGTTTTTTAACCTTTTTCAATCGCTCTCACAGCTTCCAGGGTTCTCCTACAAAGGTAAAATGTAAGACCGACTCCAATTAATCTGTCCTTCTAAATATTTTTGTGCAACATACTTACCCCTCTTATGGCTTTTTTCGTTTAAACCTTTATATGCAATACATTTAAAAATTTTTTGAAGAGTTTTTCTTCCTGAGTTCAGAAACAATAAAAATCAAGTTAAACCTTTTCATATCAAGGCATCGATATAGAGTATATATTTTTTCAAATCATTTAATTGTAGTATTTAAATTACTCATACTCTTCTTTGTAGTAATTTAATTTAAAATTCCTACTGAAAAAGCTTTCGTTTGACAACATATATCTTTAGATGGTTTGAATTTTAGCAAATAAATTGTAGTTATTGTTTTTTAATGCTCAAGTAGTTTTGCAATATCCCCGAATCTCTTTCCAATTATTTTTTTTTTATTCATGGTTGTATCCACACAAAAAAGATACGCGGAAAAGGATAGTACAATTATGTGTTTAGCCCATACTTTTTTAATTGAGATTCAACTGCAAGTATACCCATTGATTTAGAATCCCTTCCAGAGTTAATTGAACAACGTGGTTTGTTCGTTTGTCTTATTTGGAATCTAAATATTCTTTTAATCAAAAACTAGTCTTACTTTTGGGGAAAATTTAAAATACTTAATTAAAGACAAGTTATTTGAAATGGAAACTAAACTGTTGAACTAGTTGGTATCGGTATTGCAGGTATTACAGAATGCTTTACCTTGTTAAAGTTTTTCCACTAAATTTTCTTGTATTCCATAGTCGTTAATCTTCGAAAACGATTTTAACAGATAAACTACAAACAAATAATAATTTAATTAAATAGAACACAAAAAAATATAGTTTCAACAGAAGTGACTCTAACAAGTTTTACGATGATATATGATATATGATATATGATTTGCACTCGTAAAATGTTTGTTACGGAAAAATTAATACTTAATATATGGCCCTTCCGAATCCATAGGAAATATGTATAAAAGTTGTTTATGCTTTTATTGTGGTCAGTTTTTAGTCCATTAAAGGATTCGTTTTACTGAATTTTTTATAGGCCAAATTAATTTTTCTATAATCGTCAAAATTTTATTTAAAAAAAATAAGTTTTTCTACCTATACTGGCCAAGTAGAATTAGTTTTTTAATCCAGCTACAGATTTTTTTCATCAATTCACTCTGAACGGTAGTAGTGTTTTTGCCTGTAAATATCGAGTATTAAATTTACATATCATTCAGAATGGTAAACGGAAATATTTAATTTTGTGAATTAGCACGAACTTTCTAAATTTTCCAAATACATAACACTTTTTGTATTAAAGTTCCTTTTGCGAAAAAAAATTTTTTATACCTTTTATACTTGTGTTCTAGTTTGTGTATGCTAGTTTGTGCTACAATGAAAGACACATATGGAAAATTTTGTCAAAATTGGGTAATTATGTGAAAAAATTTACCGACCATTACTGAAAATAATAGTTTTGCTCCAGGGTCGAACAACTTATCCGCGCCAAATATCTTCAAAATTGGGACACGCTTCAGTTCATATGAACACGTGGACACTCAGTCAGAGGGGCAAATGGACGGGTATGCTGAAATCCGAGTTGATCGGTTTATTTGAAGGTCGCTCTCAAACTTTTACTCTTGGGCATTAAATCATTTGCACAAATGCATAGTTTCATTTCATTTTTTATTTTTTTTTGTTTATTTCGATACTTTATACCAATACTAGCCGCGAAGGATGAACTTTCGTAACCAGCTACATCATCAGTAATCTTGGACGGAATTAGTGGTTTTTGCTGAAAACATTAAATTACATGTTATCCAATTTTATTTAAAAATTTTGAGCATTTGTTATCGTAAGTTTGTATTCACATTTTTATCACTACTTCCTCTGATCGTATTTTAAAGGTACTTTTTGCTTTTATAATAACAATATATTTTTACGTGTAAAGTATGCACAACCCTTTATGTATTATTATATCAAACATAAACTAACAAGCCAATTTAACGATTAATTCAAGCGTATAAAAATACTTTTAAAAAAAATATTTTTTTAAATAAACTCAACTTATCATACAAAATGCAATAAAACAAAATTTAATAAAGCACAAGAAGCTATCAGACGATATTCATACTTTAAGTGTAACAGAAAAAAGTTTTTAAAAAATTACCTTAAGCCCAAATTTTTTTAGTAAGAAGATTTGTCTTCTAGAAATATTTTTAGAATTATTGGAGTAGTGTTCGATAACTCTAGATAGAAGTTATATCACTTATTATTCTAACTAAAACTTTTACAAAACTTCTGTAAATTTTCTCTAAGTGTATTTACTAAACTGTTAAAAAATGTGTTCCTCAAAACCAAATTTCAAGCGCAGTGAGTGTCACAATATTCTTATTTCCTTAGATTTATTTTATTTACGGAATACTAAGTCGTTATACATGTTATTTAAATATAATTTGCTTTATTTATTTTAATACTTCCTTCTGCATACCTTTTCTTTTTATAAAAGCGCCGTAGTTCGGAAAAGAGTCAGATGATAAATAAACAGTAAGGGCATTTACTATTAAGTACAAGGAAGGCATTCTGACAACAATAAAAAGAAAACATTATTTTGCATATGTGGACATTTAGAAGGGTTGCAGGTCAGGTTTCTTCCTTTAAAGTAAATAAATATGAAGGGCAACATAATATTAGCCAAACATAAATAATATGTTTAAATTTAAAAAAGCAAACCTTGTTTACCTCTTAGAATATCTAACTAAACCTAACTAAACCTTCAGCCAAATTTACAATAGTACTGCCAATTATTTGCATATTTCTGTTTATGACATCGAATTGCAACTGCTATCATTTCACCTACAAAGTCTATATTTGATTCCTTCGGGAGCGAAAAACATAGCCCTAAATTGCCTGTATGAGTTTATAAACTTGCACTTTTATTTATCAACCTGAGCTCTCAGTGGTCCTTCGTTACCAAGTTTCTCTACAACTCATTGCAAAACATGTTGGGATATTAGCAGGCTAAAATATACATACATTCCTACGTTTCTTGCTTTACATTTAAGTAACATTTTTTTACAAACATAAATGCAAGTATCAAACGAATTAAGCAATGAAGCATTAAATATAAAATATAAGAAATATTAAGATATGACATCTATGTTTTTTCTACTAACTAAGCAATCAAATGGAATAAATATTTATTTAAAATAAATAACAATCTGCTATTAAAAAGGAAGAAATGTAACAAAGCACAGTGGTGCGAAAAATAAACCAAAATCAGATAAAATAAAATAAAAATATTTCAAATATAAAGGCATTTAATATTTCAAAGAAATATTAATATTTTGTGCACTAAAATAAAGCAAATTTTTTAATTATAAATAAAATAAAGCCTCACAAAGACTGTGGGGTTGCGGAGAACTCATTTTTAGCATCAGATGAAAAACTTCGTGCTCTCGCCAGAGCAAAAGCTGTGGCATGGTTTGATTTGATATTTTCCTTTCGTAATTTTTATTTCGCGTATTTTTATTACTGAATCTTCGCTTATGCGAACTAACAAAAAGTATTCAAATCTTTAAACTAAGTACTTAATGTAAGTCTTGTCAGTACCAGACCAAAATTTAACAAAATAAATTAATTTGAAAGGTTTCATCAAAGCACAATAGTATCACTTCCTTTCAGACGAGTAAGTCCATTATGTTGCAAGATGTCTCGAGCGGGCGGATCTGGTTAAATATTTGTCAACATAATTGATAATTTCGCATTTAACTAGCGGAACTTGTAGATCCTTGTGGATGTTGCTGCTTTTAATGTACCAGGAAACACCAGTTACCATTTTAAGAATTTTGTTTTGACGGCGTTGAGTTTTTTCTATATTAAAGGCGGAAAAAGTGCCCCATAATTGCAACCTGTAGCACCAAATTGGTTTGAATAGATTTGTATAGAATTCTACTATCCAGATGAAGCACAGGGTCTCTGCTAATTTGCCAATGAATTTGAGAAGCTTTAAGTTATGTTTGCGTTAACTTCTTATCTATATGTGACTTCCATGTAAGGTGACGGTCCAGGTAAATGTCAAGATATTTCGTCTCAAATCGCTGAGCCATTATATGGATTGGAGAGCACGTTTCTTTGCGTAAAGTAAACGCTACGTAAGTACATTTTTTCGCATTTATTTTTATTACCCATAACTTTTTCTATTTCTCTACTTGGGTTACATGGTGTTGCAGTTGGTTTGAGGACTCTTTAGGGTCCTAAGGAATACTGGGAAAAGCAATAACATCAGAAAATGTCGACGCTTGTGCAAAACAGTTTTTTGGCATAACTGCGTATAAATCAATTACATATTTGGACCTAGTATACTCCATTGTAGTACACCAGCCCCTGTTGTATAAGAACAACTTATTAGGTCTCCCTCTTTGATCATAAACTGTCAACCGGTAATGTACTCTACTAATAGGTTGAAAATTTTAGCTGGAAGATTAAGCTTTAGTTTCTATAACAGGCCTTTATTCTTTCGTAAGCTTGATAGAAAGGAAGTGATCGATATAAAGTGCGGAACAGAACTTATTTTCCTCAAAGGCTTTTCTTATAACCTGTAAGTTAATTCGATGGTATTTTGTGGACTTCTAAGGCCTAACTGGTGATTTGAAATGCATTCAGTTTTATCCAGAGCCTCCATCGGACGGATATGTGCTTAAAGTTTTAAATTATCATTAACCTAACTTACTCGTCACTTTACCTGATTCAAAGTTTTTCAGCTCCACGACTTCCTTGTCTCTATCCTAACTTAAATGGCCCCATAGGATTTTTATTATCTTTCCAAAACTTAATTTTTTCAAGTGCCTACTTCTAGTTTTACCCGCAAAATGTTTTAACAACAATATTATGCGTACTTGGCCTTATTCTGAGTAAAAAAATATGTTTGCATTGCAACACCAAGCTAAATTTAGTCATTTTTTGCATAGTTTGATTTATTGAATTTGTGTTATCTGTATAAGTGTTCACCCTCGATAGACTTGCGTGTATCCTTGTAGGGCAGTGTTGTGCCAACCAAATACTCTCTTGGCCATCTGCCCAAAATTTCAATTAGGAAGAATTTCCGAACTGATATCAGCGCAACGCAGTTAGCTTAATCCTTTATATAAAAATTTAACACCATCTCTGTATAACTCTCCTGTATCCATAAACTAGGTAAGGACCAGAATTACAGCGCCCACAATCCCTCTCCACTTTCCTGCTGGCTTTTTGATGCAAGTTCCCGGTTTTGGTAGGGTGGATACAATAAACTTGTTTACAATTCCCTTGCTAGAGTAAGTAAGTAAGTAAGTAGTCGGAGACAGCATGTACTTTTGACCCTTTCATCATACTACCGACCAAAAGTTAAGTATTCGTCTGGATTTGTTTCGGGTGTGTCATCTTTGGGCTAAGGCCTAATCTTAAGCAGATAGCTAAGTAGCGCAAAACATTGGTGAGCCTTCAATAATTGCTTTTTTATGGATTTCGATTTGTTTGTGGCTTCAAGAGTACCTTCAAGTACTTAACTCTTCAGGATATAAAATTTTAAACTTTTTTTTAATGTTTTAACCAACTAAAATTTTAAATTTTATTAAAATTTTACTTAACCTCATATTTGGTGACAATAGCCCTTCACAGCCATACTCACAGCCATCAATATATCTATATGTCGTTGCAAACCAAATAATTTTAAAGCTTCCCTTTCTGCTATCCGCTTTCACTTACACCAAATTTATCTTCATTAGTGTTGACAACAACAAGGTATCTCACCATAATGAAATGTTTCACAAGTTCAACATGAATATGCAAACAACATCAGCAATAACTGGAAATCAGCCCAACTCTTTAAGAAAAAGTACAATACATTCATCTAGTTGACCCCACAGGACTAAAAGGAGATAAATTGGAAATGTAAAAATGAAACATCAGTTTTTTTTTTATTTCTCTGGGTTTTTTCTTTTTCTTATTTCTTACTCTTTGCCATCATTCCAGCAGCTTTTGCAATACTTAACCAATAATAAATACAGACACATACATTTGCACAATGAGTGAATAATGCTAATGTCGCAATGTGCGTGAGTGTGCCTGTGTGTGATGTATGCAAAACTAAAAGTAATTTTTATTCCTTTATATTCTTAGCCTAGTTACCGATGAATAATGATGATGAGCAATCGGCTTTAGGAAGGAAAAGTGGGAAAACCACAACAAGAAGTACTTAAGTGGTAAATGGTTAAAGTATCATAAGGTTAGCACATAGATATGGACCACGTAACTTGCACTAAATTGTAAAGACAAGACAAATGAATATTAATCCTTGTAACAGGCAGGTTGTATTATTTCGTTTTTGATGACTAAGACAAAAACGGAGAAAAAGTAAAAGTTAAATTGGAAATTTATTGGAATGAAACTCAAGTGGTTTTTGATTAAATATTATGACTAATTGCGGAGTGAGTATATGGATTAATTGGTAATTAAATTTTAAATGAAAAGGTGGGACGAAATTTTTCTGAAATTTTAAAAACCAATAAGTAGTATTTATTTGGTATCCATAAAAATTGTTTGAATAATTAGAAACAGCGATTATTAGATATTTAAAAAAGTGTTTTTAAAGGTCAACATTTACTTCAAATTAATTAAGTACAAAGTCTTTCCCTCATATTTATAAAACTTAAAGTAAGTTTGTTAATTTTTATTTATTGTTGAACTAATAGTTTTCAATACAAATTTTTGATTTTTAGTTTGGCTTTAGTTCATATAATTTCTTTTTATTAGAAGAAATTATTATTTTCCGTTAATGTTGAAAGAAACTTTCAATTTGGAAAAAGCAGATTTTTCTACCGCTACTAGCCGAGTAGAATGCATTTTCGAAAGCAGCTACGCAATTTCATCATCAGTACTCTTTGAACGGTAGTAGTGTATATGGTTGTAAACATCACCTATTTAACTTACATGTAACAGAGAAAAGTATACGGTATCAGTGTTTTCCTTCTGTTTTTATTTTGTAAGTTAGGACGAAGTTTATTTTTCATATAAACTATGCTTTTTTCCATTAAAAGTCTCTTTGGCAACACTTGACTAACGGACAAGCAATTGTCCATCTCTCAGATGGAACGAAACGCTTTTAATTATTGTATATCATACAATAGGGGTAATCACTTTTTAATTTCTTTTTTTGTCAACGACAAATTGACAGAAATTATTAAAGATCAGTTTGCACCGTGCCATGTGTGAGTTATATGTTAATTTTTATTTATTGTTGAACTAAAGCCAAACTAAAAATCAAAAATTTGTATTGAAAATGCATTCTACTCGGCTAGTAGCGGTAGAAAAATCTGCTTTTTTCAAATTGAAAGTTTCTTTCAACATTAACGGAAAATAATAATTTCTTCTAATAAAAAGAAATTATATGAACTAAAGCCAAACTAAAAATCAAAAATTTGTATTAAAGTAAGTTTATTAAGTGCATATTTGACGGATGTCTATGGCATAATTGTCAAATAAGCCTATTTTAATTAATATGAATACGTGCTTTAGGGTCGTATACAAAAAAAAGTAGACTTTATATGAAAATTTCGTTTAAAAAACCTTTGTTAAATTTACTTTTTCTTTTGGATACGAGCCTTACGGCCGTATGCAAAAAATTCTTACTTTGGCTTTAAAGTATACATTTTTTAATAAACTCATTAAGGCTAACAAAGCTTTTACAAAAAATCGTATGGAAAAAAGTCCTTTTACTTGTAGCATGTAACGTTTGGAATTATATTTTAAAAACAAAAGAGTTGATTTATTTAAAGTAGTAAAAAGTAGTTGTAGCATGTATCTTTTCCTTCCGGCTTCTGTCTCGTCGGCGAATGGGTGAGTTCTTCACTAGCTTACTCTTTACAGCCTACCAAACTACAACAAGGGAGAAAGTTTTACTGTGCATGCTAATTTATACATAAAATGGACAGGACACGACAAGGATTGCGAAGATGTTAAGTCGATAAAATTTAAGGGGGGGAAAGAAAATAAGTCTGTTGACAGAGTTGTGAAAGGTGCAGTCACAACAAATATACCCCTCCCAGCCATGATCATTTATTCGGTAGCAAAGCAAATTTTTCATGATCCCAAATATACTTAACCCATACGATCAGTTGCTTCAAATCAAACAAAAAAAGATTTAGTGACTTTACATGTCAATAATATTTAATAATGAAAATCCCAACCCGAACATAATTTATTTGGGTAGCAAAAAAAAGAAATTCAACAAAAAACAGTAAACTTACTCATTGTAATAATAAAAAAAATTTAAAAAGATGGCAATTGAACAATTTAGTAATAAAATAAACCGACGGATGTAAAAATCACAACACTGCTGGAAAAAAAAAGTTTATATAGACATCCAGTTCGGTTACCCTTATTTTGTAATGAATTATAACGGCTTGGCATACATAGCGGCAAAACTTATTTTTATTAGTTTTTAAAAATTCTTTGAATTTCCGTTAAGCAATTGTAAATTAAATCGTATATAAAAATTTAAATCTTCCTAAAATTCCGATTCTAGGCTGTTTTGCATCTGTAGCTCTTCTTCTTATTTTTAAGTTTTTGGGAAAGAAATGAATAAAGAGTGAGTGCGGTAACTCTATGTATCCATTATAAATTATAATTTCTCAAAACGGTTCTCTTCTCTCTTAAGTTTGTTTTTCTTCTTCTTTCTTTCCGCTATGCTGTTAATGTATATTAATATAATTATTCACGTTTTCCGTAATATATTTACTAAAATCAAAGGGATTTTAGACATATTTGCACTAATTTTCATTAATTTTTAATTTCCGACACGACTACACTAATTATTTTTAAATACACGTTTCGAGAAGAAAGTTGTACGCAACATTTACTAATGACCTAACATTAAAACGCGCTAACAGCGTTAATAACTGTTACTAACATCAAATAATGTAATTGTTACGTTATGTTAATGTTAACTGTTAAGAAGCAGGGAATGTTAATATATTTTCGAATACGGAAGTAAAAAAATTGTAAATGTAATAATATAAAAAAAAATAGATAATATAAATAACTTACATTTTATGCCAGAGCTGGAACTCCCTCGATGAAAGATCTTTCAAAGCGAAGTGGCTGACTTATTGATGTTTATGTTTAAAAAGAATTATTTTTATTAGATAAAAGAAAAATGTTGCGTGTATTTTTAAGAAGAACCCGGACTCACTTTATGTATTTATTTCACTTATTGCCTTCGTTTTTCATATTTCATAAGTTTTTAGCTACGTGCGCAAACTTTTTGCTTTCACTGTACAGTTCTAGGTTTTTGTAAAAATTTATACTTTGACGTTTATTTTTTTTCCCGTTTTCTTTAGTTTGTTTTTATACAATTTTTTTTTTATTATATCGCACGCGGTGGTTGTGATTTCTACATTTACACTTTATTTAAATAATTAATAGAAATTTATATAAAGAGCAAACAATAATTTTAAAAACAAATTAAATTTAAAGTTAAAAAAAAAGAAAACTAGATATATAAACACATTTTTTTTCTTTTTGGTTTGTATCGTAGTGGTAAGTACAAAACCTAGGTATATTCTATTTGTTCTTATAATTTATGTTTTTTTTTTCCCCAGGCATTAAGGTAAAACACTTTGGATACTACTTCTCTTTGGTGCTTAATTGATTTTGGGGACTAAAAGTTTATACACCAACTAATTATAAACACTATTTTTATGTCACCTGGTAAAATGGTAAGTCTTACAAAAATCACTGGCGTGTCTCTGATGTGGTGTTTGGTGCAGCCCCGTTGAAACACAAGTTGGGCTCCTGAATGAACAGCGGTAATTGGGTTAAGCTCCTCGCTCACTTTTGGAGTGGATTAACAACCAACCTGCCTGTAACTAGCAATTTTGGTGAAAAAATAGGGTTATGATGTTGTGCCGAATGTGTGTATGTATGTATATATCTAAAAATTACTCCACTGCGCTGTATCCACACCTTTTTCCTCTTCGGGAATACTACAAGAATTGCCCAAAACTTCCGGCCAAGTTTTCTTTCCAAACTCGTGCTCTTTTCCTTCAAAGGAAAATTGCACTACTATTTATGAAAATTATTGAACTCTGCTTACGGTGCAACACTCTAACAAATGTGATAAAATAAAAAACTTGCACTTTTTCTTATTCAAACTATTTAATTTAAATTTTGAATTTCTCCACAGACTAGTGTTGTTGAATGATGATTTGGTTGAAAAAGGAGGATTCGGTACCGGTTTAGCCCTTTTGTACCCCCGTTTTTCCCCATTCCTTGGAAAATTCGTGTTATTACTAATACATACATACATCGATATAAAACATACACGGCCGACTTCACACCAAATACCTGCTACTGCATTACCCTTTTGTTGAATGCCTGACGAAAAGTTAAGTGGTGTTTTTTTCATTGTTTCACAAGATACAAAAAACTAACAAAAAACCAAAAAAGTCATCTTAAAATAGGTTTAAAGTAGACACATACCTTGTTTTTAGATTCCCACACTCTTAATTTTGTGACGATTTAGGCACGATTTAACTCCTAACATTGTACAAGTGTTAAGCTTCCACGAAGCTTTTTGCGAAAAAAAATTTAGCCATTATTTTTAGAAATATTTCAGAAAATACTGCAAGGGCTCTGAAACGCAACTTTTAGAAATGTGCGGGCAATGTGGTACACCATATGCTGCTAATGTGGTATAGTGTACGATATTACCAGCTCATAGTTTTTCGTTAATTTTTAAACCTTTTTTTTAATGTAAATTTTAAATTTTTTAAAAATATCTTTAGGGAAAAAACGTGTGTTTTTAAACTAGCAAAAAAAAGTCGATCACACCCCAAAACGATTTTTTGCCACTGACTTCCAAAATGACTTGCAAATATTAATTAAAGTGTTCCTTTCTTTATTTTCTGAGCCGCAATCTTATTAGCCTGTTTCTGTTACTTTTATATTATTAGCTTAAGAGAAAACTTACTATACCACATTACCAGCCTATACCACGTTACCCGCACTTACTCTACCATTAGTAACACTGGTCTGCAAAAAACAAAAAGTTTTCTCACCTTTACTTAAAAACTATTTTAATGTGGTAAATTAAAAATTCGCGTTCAGTTTTCATGCTATCGGGCCCAAATTTTTTTGTTTGGCGATTATAGGTTTCATCATAGCTTGAGAAGGATTTGTCTGACAAATGATTAGGAAAAAAATTAACTTTAAGTCAGTTATATAAGATTTTATTATATATTTTAGTATTTAGATTTTTTTTTTAATCAATAGCGATAAATTTGTTTAATGCAAAAGAGTACTTTTTTTTTTAAAACTTCATTCAAAAATTATTTGGGCAAAAGTTTTAAATTTTTTTAGCTTTCAAAAAGACATACAATACACATGTCCCAAAAGAAAAAAATTTAAGTCTAGGTTTAGGTAGATAGGTAGATAGGTAGATAGACTTCCGAACATTTTATATTAAAAAGTACATAATTGCAAAAAAAAAAAAAAATATATAATTATATGTAGTCTGTTCTGTTAAATAAAAATTAATTTTTAAAATTTGCCTGTGAAAAATAGTTTCCATTTAATTTTGTTTTACTTTTTTATTAAATAAAAAATATATTTGAAATTCAGTCTCAATAACTAAGGAAAACCATTTTCGTACTGGTAACTTCCCATTTCACCTTACATAAAACAAAAAGCAACCATAATTATTATTAAAAAAAGGAGAAACAAAAACTAAAGTTCTCGTCATTACAACTTTAATAACCAACAAAAAAAAACTTGAATAATTTTCATTTCATACGTGGTAGGGAAATTATGCGTTGGTGCAGATGTTTGTAACGCAAAAAAGTAATGGCCTGAGACCCACCTTCAAGTATAGCGATCGACTCAAATTAACCTTCTTTCTCGATTTAATCATAACGGTTCGTTTGTCCGTCCATCTCGCTGGGTTCCCATATATACTAGTGATCACGCTAAAGTTCCCAATTTTGAAGATATTTGAATGAAATTTGGCACAAATTAGTTTCTTGGTACTGGAACAAAACCTGTGATGACCGATCTATTTTTTTATATAGCCCCCATACAAATGTGTTTCCGAAATAAACATTTTGGGCTATAAACGGCTCGAAGACTACAAATATGATCGGTCTACAATAAAAATTTGGTGTAGGGTAAAATATGGCCGGGTGTGACCGACTATAGTTTTAAGTGTAGGGTAAAATACGGCCAGATTTGACTGACCATAGCTTTTTTACTTATTTTCTCTTTGGTTTCTTTTGCTGTTTTTCTTGTCTTCATTATCTAACAGCTGGTTTACATTATAATTTCTGAGGTCTCATAAGCCAAGTACATAATGGCAAATTACCAACGCAAATGAAAAATAACATCCAAGTGAGAAGGTGAAAAATAATTATTTAAAACATCAAAAGAAACTAAAAAGTTTCCCTGAGAAAGTTTGAGTAGAAAATTGCGAAGTAAAAAACTAACTTTTGACAGGTTAAAAAATCTTTAAGAAGAAATTATAACGAGAGTACAACTGCAAACAAAATCTTAAGCTCAGTTTTAAATTAAATTTACTTCTTGAGAACATTATCAAACCACATAATGAATAAAAAGTTTAATAAAAAGAAAAAAATCTAAGAATAAATTTTTAATTAGCAAAGTTTTTAAATCAAATGGCAGAATGTTAAAGATTTGGTAGCTGTGCTGTCTTAGAGTTGGGGGAAGGTTAATCGTTAACAAATTATTTTAATTTAGAGCTTTATTTTTTAAAATTCAGCGCCTCACAAAATTTTGGTTTGCAAATATCTTTTTGTTAATAATTTAAACATTTAGTTTTTGTTAAGTTCTTAACCGTTTTTTGTTTTAGGTCATTACGTTTTGGAAATAAGAGGATAAGATTATATTTACCTTAATATAGAAAGACCCTAACTCTACCTTTTTAGACGAGATTTTTTTGACTGATATATGCGCAGACCATAAAGAACTTGACCGAAATTAGGGCTTATAAAAAAATAAGAGTAAGGACCGTTAATGTTCCGTTATATAAATACTAAAATATAAAAAAAAAATTATAGCAAACTACTTGTGAGAATATCTGATTGTCACATTCACCAAAAAAAATGTATGTATATGTATGTATGTATACGTATGTGAGTATGTATCTTAAAATTAAAAACTTATATATCAAGTTGCTTATTTATGGGCTCAAGGTCAACTGTCCTTCAATAAAACAATTTGCTTTATTAAATATTTGCTTGATGTTTATTTCGATATTTCGAGCGCCATCGGTGCTCTTCTTCAGGAAACAATTTGAGTAAAACCGTCGTCTGTTTACAAACAGTTAAAGCTTAAAGTTAAAGCCCATAAATAAGCAACTTGATATACAAATTGTAAGGTCAGCATAGTAACTATTACATATACAATTATATAATTAAAAATTTATTTTTATTTTTTGTAAACTTTACAAAAATCTTTAAACTTAATCAATATGGTCAGCCAATTTGTCTATGCAGCATAGATACTTCTCTTAAATTGATAAGGTCATATGAGCAATTTGCTCAATTCACAAGGTGTTTTTTTATGCCCTATTGTCATAACATTATAAAATTTAACAATGGTTTACAAACTTTGCTTTTGTCTTTCATACAAAAATAGTTAATAAAAGTACTACGTGGTATGGCATGTTTATTAAAATGTCATAACAATTTCACATACACCTGCGCCGAGTGTCTAAGAGTTGGTCAAGGTTTTTAAACCATTTAAAAATATGTAAATTTTGCTTAAGGTTGCAGTTTAACGTTAATTTGGAAAGCAGTTCATATTCAAACTTTTTAATAGTCAACAGAACTTTACAGAGATATTGTGAGTTCAGTAAATATAAATATAATATATATAATATAATTTTCGGAAATTGGACTCATATGGAACGCATAGTAAAGTATACAGTTAACCGTATAGTAAACTTAACATATTGTTTTAATTGAATGCAAAGTTAAGAAAAAGTTAATCTAAATGCTCTTAAATTAACTCTGTTGCTTTAAGGTTGCATTAAAAAATTGGAAGACTAAACGCATATTCAGTATTTTACTTTGTGGTGTTCAGCTGTTGAAACTCAAATCTTACTAAATACTAAGATATTTTAGGGACAAGCTAAAGGTTTTGTTAGCTTTTTTTATTTCTTATTATTTTGAGGTGAACTGCCATTTGAATAAACGGAGTTTCTGCAATGAAAACATAGAGTTTCATGTTTAGCTTAACGCATTATTAAACAGCACGGTTCAGATTTCTAAACGAGTGTTTACACCAATAGTTAGCCCTTTTCTCACAAGAAAAAATACAATTCTTGCTTTTTTTCAAAGCATCTAAGAGAAATAAATGTTATTAAGGGATCCACAAAGAATAACAAGCAAATTTTTTTTTGTTATTTTTAATATATAAATCATATAGTTAATAAATATACATAAATATATTTTCATAATTCTTCTAAACGAATATAATAAAGCAGAAACTTGTGTAGTGATGCAAAAGGTTAACGCGTACAGTTGAATACTAAACGCACGTTTACTATTGCAAAAATTGAGTCCTACATAGCAGAAAAATATCAGCGTTCAGCATAAGGCTAAACCACATGCTTAGTTTTTTTTTAAACAAGCGTTCAAAGTTCAAGATTTCTAATAAATATTTAGAAAACTTAACGTTTGTTTTATTTTTACACACAAAGAATAAACTAAGTAAACTTTACTTAAATCAAGCCATAGCGGTTTCAAAAGAATGGTGAGTACGGTTTTTCTTAAATCAAGTAAGAAATTTCTTACTCCAAGAAAAATTTTTCATGTACGAATTTTTTACTTTTAGCCACAATTAAGCCAAAAAAGGATTGATTTAAGTTCAGAACCGTACTTGATGTAAGCTAAAAAAAGCTTGATTTAAGCCATAAACGGGATTAATTCGAAAATGAAATGTCATTTTTTTGACTTATGTGGAGCTTTATTAAAGAAGAAGAATTTGATATTTTATTTTTATTTTGTAGATACTTAAATTTTATATTTTAAAAATTTAATTTTTTGTACTTACCGAAGCTGAGATTCGAACCAGGGACTTTCTGCACTGGCAGCACAAGCGCGTTACCTCAAGGCCACCGAGACACTTTGTTTTCAAATGTAAAATAATATATTAAAACAACAAGCTTTTTTCTGCTTGATGGATTAAAGCAATCCGAATAGGCTTGATTTAAGAAAGTGTAAGTACGGGTCCTACTTAAAAAATTTCAAGAAAGATTTTGGATAAATTCAAGAATAAAATTCCTGATTTTAAAAAGCGGGTTTTTTTCTGTGTATTAAGTAATTTTTTATTTGTACTGTTCAACATTTGGTGACATAAGGTAATATACTTATAAAAAGATAATTTTTTTGGAATAAAGTAATATTCGATTCAGTTATAACATGCTTATTTTAAAAAACAAATTTTTATCAATTTTATCAAAAATTGGCCTATCATCACTACTTTCAACAAATTTGGTTTTTTGAACAAACTTATCTTTGCAATATTTAATTGAAATATCTTCCCAAGCTAACATGGATATCTATGCAGTATTACACATGGACGGACGAATGGGCAGACACACCCTTAAAACCTAGAAAGCAGTCGTTTGTTGTCATATGTGAGGTTGGTATATAGAGTGAAATGAGACCAAATCCATTAGTACCATTTGCAAGGATATTTTTGTTGGCCTATACTTAATGCAAAGAATTAGGATATTTTGTTTTAACACTAAGATTAATTTGTTTATCAAAATTTAAAACTAGGACTAATTAGCTTATCGACTTAGACTGTTAATATGCAAAATTTTACCCTGTTATTTTCAGTTTTCCCCAAAATGATATTTTTGGATTGCCTTCTTCTACAAGACAAAATGAAAACGAAATTGAAAAAATTTGGAATTTTTTTAGAAAAAAATCTTTTTAACCCCATTTATCACTCTGGGACCCAATACTACCTTCAATTGAGTATTATACAGATGACAAAACGTTATTTAAAAAATTTCTTAAGTTTCTCTAAAGGACTTACAAAAATAGTAGAAGGCAACAGTAAAACTCATTAAGTGTGTTTTACTATTATTTAAAACCATCTTAAAATAACCAAACCAGCGCAACGTTTCAAAGTCTTAGAAAATTATTTCTAAAAAAAACTAGTCTCTTTCATCAAATCATCTTAATCCTGATTAAATACATAAATCGTGTGAAACCAACACTTTGATGAGCCAAATGATTGGTGACCGAATTTTTTGAAGAAGCGGCCACAGTATTTGTGTAATGTTATGCTGGTGAGCCTGATGTTTTTGATCATTAAGAAGAATAATTATTCACAAAAAGGCGGGAATACTCACAAAAAATCAAAATGTGGATAAAAAAGGTGGTGTTGTTAGGGTGCAGTTGCAAAACTGATAATAATATATTGATACAATATCGGGAGAAAATTATCGCATAACTTTAGCCTTTTTATTAAAACTTGCAAAAATCGCGTTCATGTAAACAACAGCCTTTAGTTAACTATGCCGTAATATTTTTATTAAGCCAGATTTACACATGAATTAACTATTTAAGTTTTTTTTCCCATCAAACTAAGGATTTATTGAAAATGCAATTAAAGTTATAAGTGTAAATAGTTGAACACTATTTTACAACTCTTTTTATAGTATGTTAAGAGCATAAGTTTTTATTTTTGCTCTGTTGTCTGATTAATAACTTAAATTAAAAACCAAACCATCAACACTAAATGTGGCAAAAAAAAAATTCATTACGAAAAATATACGTGAAAACCGGAGACAGATTTAAACCGAAATGGATAGAAAAAAATTAACCAAAAACGTAACACTTCCGGTGACATTTAAATTACCTCCAACAGTTGATGAGCACATTGTTAAAAAAATATTTTTATATTTAATGATAAATGCTTTTGCAGTTTTTTGCCACTTTAGCTTATTACACATAAAGCGAAATGTAAAGGAATGCAGTCATTACAAGCGCAGTATAATTTTTAATTTAACGAACCTGTTTATAAATGAGTTAGAACTTCATAAAGATTTTTACGACAAAACTCCCATACAAATTCTCTTTCAAAATAAATTTTACAAGTAAAATTATAACTTGAATATCCCCCAAGAAGGTTAATGCACAAAACGTTATCATAAGACAAATGCGGAAAATGTATTTATAGTTAAACTGTTTAACCTTACATCAAAGGTGTAAGAGTTAAACTTTTGAAAAATTTAAGCCACCATATTCACCAAAAAAAGCTCAGATTAAGTTTAGTTTTATTGTAGTAGAAAGTTTTTTAATAAATATAAAGTTAAGACTAAAATCGACTTTGAATATTTAAATGTTTCTAAAAACAAATGTATCTGATAAAAGAAAAAATATCGGTGTCAATTATGAGTGTAGCATTAGTCCTTTACTACTCTGCTCAGAAAAAAATCCCTGTGCATCTTTTATGTCTGTTGGGCGCTTTTTTTATTTCAATAATAACACTTATTGTACTGTACCGTCAGCAAAAAAAAAATGGTGAAAGCCATGTTAAGTTATTTAATATAGTTAATAATATAGTAGTACACTAATATATTTGTATAACATTTTTCGCAATTGGAGTTGGTGATATACATACGACCAAGACTTAAATTTTATATACGACTTTAAGCATATTTTAACTAAATTATAAAAAACTGTATTTAAGTTTTTTGTTAGTAGGTCATACAACTTTTAAATAAATTTTTGTTCGAGTTAAACATTTTTTCAAAACGATTTTGTTGTTCTTTCAACTAAGAAATTAATGTTCAGCAATTGGCGTAAGATTCAGCTAAATGTAAAATATTTTTTTTCGGAACCATGATCTAAACACGGCGATTCCAACGATACCTAATTTTTCAAAATTATACGACACATTATTTGTAAAATTATGTTGAAGTAGTAGTTTTTTTAAAGCTTTTTTCATTTTCAAATGTTCTACTTAAATTTACAAGCACAGCTGCCAGATTTGGTGGTCTATGGTCATTTTAACGATTTTTGGTGGCAAAACAAGGCTTATGACGTTTGGACGATTTTCGTCCTTAATTTGATGATTTTTTTTTGTCATATTTTTTATTATTGCATCTTCGCTTAAGCGAACTAAAAATAAGTATTCAAATCCTAAAACTAAGTGTGCTTAATATTAGTTCAGTCAGTACCAGACTAAAATTTAAGTTCTCACAATAGAATTAATTAATTTCAAAGGTTTCATCTGCGCACACTTGTGTCTCTTCTTTGTAGGAGAGTGTGTCCTATAGGTTGCAAAATGTGCTCCCAGCTTATTTAGATACTTGTCCACATAGTTCAATATTTCGCATTTAACTAATGGTACTTCTAGATCCTTGTAGATGTTGCTGTTTTCAATATATCATTGATCACCAGTTATCATTCTTAGAATTTGATGGCGGAAGTAGTGCCACATAACTATATCCCGTAGAACCAAAATTGGTTTAAAAATTTATTTTTTTTAGTAGAAGTTTACAATGCAGACGAAGCATAGAATTTCTACCCATTAGCCAGTGGATTTGACAGCCTAAAGTTTCATTTGCGTCAACTTCGCATCTATATGAGGCTTTTATGTGAGGCGGAGATCCAGGTGAATACCAAGATATTTTGTATCGGGTTGTTGAGGCACCATATGGTTATTAATAGTGATTGGGGAGCACGTTTCTTTGCGTAAAGTAAAAGTTATGTAGGCACATTTTTGTTCTCTTTTTTATTCCCCATAACTTTACCCATTTCTCAACTTGGGTTACGTGTTGTTGCAGTTGGTTCGAAGCCTCTTTAGGGCCTTTATGAATACTGAGAAAAGCGGTATCATCAGCAAATGTAGACGTATGCGTAAAACAGTTGATTGGCAAATCTGCCATGTAAAGCAAGTACAAAATTGGACCTAGTATACTCCCTTGAGATACACCAGCCCCTATTGGTTGCGAAAACTTATTTGGTTTCCCTCTTTGATCATAAATTGTCGGCCGGTTATATATTTTTCTAAAAGGTTGAAAATATTAGATGAAAGATTGAGCTTTAGTTTTTTTAATAGGCCTTCATGCCATACTTTGTCGAAAGCTTGTGATACATCGATAAAAAGCACGGAGCAGTACTTCTTTTCCTCAAGGACTCTTCTTATAACCTGTACCAACCTGTGAGTTTGTTTGATGGTACTATGTTGACTTCTAAATCCGAATTGGTGGTTTTGAATGCAGCTGTTGTCACTCGGAATGGGATTTAGCTTGTTTTTAAGCAGTTTTTCGAAAAACTTTGACATTGTGGCTATCAAACTTATAGGTCTATAGGCCTCCACCTTTGACGATTTTTGAAAATAAAATATTTGCAGCTTTTTTATAAGAAAATCAAAGGCAGAAATAGATATTGTATTTTTTTATTTAAGAGAAATATACATATTTTATGTAAATATATTAAAAATATATTTAAGTCAGAATATTTTGTATAAAATGATTAGAAAAAGTTGAAAACGAGTCCCTAAAAAATTATATTTCTAAAATAAATTATTTTAAACTGGTCGTTATTATTATTATTTTAAGTTTAATTGTTTTTACATAAAAATGATTATTTGTTTTTGCAGTTTATTTTGTTTAAATTATAAATTTGGCTTTTAAAGTTGCTGCTATTAAAAAAAAAACTACTTGTAAACATTTTATTTTATGGAAAAATATTATAAAAAAAATAAATTTTTATGGTTGACGAATTTTTGGCGATTCCAAACCATGGTTTTGACGATTTTTTTCTAAAATTTAACAATACTGAACCAAACTTAACTATCAATTATGTGTACAAGCCGTGATTTTCTGCCAAAACAATTTTTTCCAGTTCCTTTTCTATATTAGCAAAGGTTGCAGTGGGTTCTCGCAAGGCTTGTTCAACGATATCATTTGTTTATACAAAGAGCGTGTGGTTTTTGGTGTTTCTGCTGCGTCACATACGATCTTCTCTAATCAAATTTAAAAAGGTCACATGAGAGACCTTCATATTGTCTTACGGCTCGAAAATGCTTAAATATTTGATTCTTTGTTGATTTTCCAGGTTTAAAGTCAGATTAATAAGAGCTAATTGTTTTGCTGAGTTAAGCCTCATAATACGTTTGTAATTTTCCGGCCTTACCCACCCCCTTTGCAGGCAGCTTTGAAAGCTTCGCACATGGGCCATCAAGTCCTGCCGCTCGATTATTTTTTATCTAAGATATTGAGTTTTTTCCATCATCTTGGTTAAGGATCAGCACTCCATGGCTTCATATTTAATTGCAAAAGGAATGTCTTAATTGCTGCTTCCATCAGGTACCAACAATTTGAAAAAGTTTTCTTGCAGATTTTCAGAATGCTTATTTGATTTGTTATCAGATTGACATCTTCTTCCTTACAGAAGGGAAAAGGGGAAAAGTGAGAAGAAATAAACCCCATAATTTACTTGTAAAAATTTTATCAAATTTGGTTCTTAATTCTATCATTTAATTTATCCCAATAACCATTTCAATTGGTAGAATTACAAAAATTGTAGAGTTATTAAATGCACCCGAAACTGAACAACAACAACCCTTTATTCACATGAAAATGAACTCCAACCAGAACCCATTATCATTGGTTTCACCGATCTAAAAATACTTGTTTCTCTCCAATTGGAAATATAAATAATTATTATAACAGATATATCATGGACTTGTAATATATGTTACAAAGTTTTATTTTTATTTCTTTTAGCGGGTATATGAAATTCGGTATAACCGAGGCTAAAACGTGTTCTATTTTCACCACAATAAACACTCACAACTATATAAATGCTACTCTTTGACAACAACCACAGCTTCTTTACGCAACTTTTTTGTTGTATCAACACAATGGGTAACAATATTTTGATTAATGTGTCTGCTACCAATTACAAATAGCAACATATGAATGGAGTCAGAAAAAGTCAACAGTCGTAACAAAAATATCATACTGTTTAAGAGAGTCATATCTTTTTTTTCATTAAATACCAACAGTTCCGATTTGTATTATTTTTTAGCAATGCTATGAAGAGAAGTTTTATTTTTTTATATGTAATAGAACAATATTTATGTGAAATTTAAAAAACAGATATTTCCTGTTGAAGATACGGGTAGGCTCCAGTATTTTTTCAATTAATTCGGATAGAAACTAGATCTAAATATCTAAGTTGTTAACTTTTCTACTACTAGTTTCCAATTATTTTTATTAACTTTAGAAATTTATTGGCTTTTTGACAATTTATCAGAACTGTTGAAACAGTTGCATTTTTATATGTTTGATCATTGTCTATGTGCAAAAATATTTGGGTAATTTTAAGCGTCTGTGATACAGTTGTTCAGGGACAATCATGTTGGCGTTAATATTAAGTGATAATAAAGCTTACTGAAGGAGGTTTATATAGAGGCAAAAAAAGCTACACTTAAAAAATTATTATGACTGTAAGTTATTTAGGAAGTAATCCGTAAAGTTGTTTTTAAATTAAAAAACAGTTAAATTTCAATATAATATTTGTTTTTAACTGATTTGAAGGGTTATTCAAAGCCTCAAATAAACAAAAATACTGATTTTCCGTTGCAGTTAGTTTTGTCAGTTATTTTTTTGTGATATTTAATTTTGTTAATTTTTTTCCGATACTTTGTGTTAAGCTATAAATAACAGAAAATCTAGTTAATTTTAGATGAATATGAGTGAAATATTTTGTTGATTTTAATGAATATCTAGTTGGAGGGTTTTTAAATGAATATCAAGTAATTTCAAATACCATTTCCAGTAGATTTTACATTAATACTTTTTGAGTGTAGTTGTATTAATTTAGAGAAAGTAATTAGACATATTAACACAGATATTATTTTTACTTCATTGGCTACAGCGGATAGTTTATAAAGCCTAAATTTTTATTTAAAACATACCCTTCGTAGTAAACAAGCAGACAATGGGATACTGAGGGACATTACGGCTCCAGCTGTTTTTGCACCCAACCAGTAAATCGGGATAACCCTCCGACGACTTTATAAAAAGGCGTCAAGAATTAGAGGTGATTGAGAGTATTAATCATCTCTTGTACTTTTGTGGGCAGCATTTTAGACAGTCGGTCGAATGTAGCTAGCATGTGTCAATCAAGCATTGTTTCATATTTGACGCGGCTAGATCGATAATAGCGGGCAGGACGTCACTTTTTTATAGCGCTTTACCTTAAACTCTCAAAGTTTCACAATCTTATGTTCTTCACCTGTCCCTCTTTAACATAAGTACCCCTTTTACTTAAGTACCACAAAGAGAGCAAACAGTTAGACCCAAGTCGGGAGATTGAGTAATATTGTGGCCCCAGTAAGTTGGGACTACCTTTCAACGACTTTATAAAAAGGCGTTAAGATATATAGGTAAATTAGAGTATCTAGCACCCCTTGCACTTTTGCGGCCAGTACTTTGGGCAGTCTGTCGATTGTAGCTAGCATAAGCATTTTTTCATATATGACGCGGCTGGATCAATAATAGCAGTTCTATTTTGAAAGCCCTCTACCTTAAACTTTTAAAGTTTTATAATTTTATGTTGTTTATTTGTCTCTCTTTTACATAAGTACCGCAAATGGAGCAAAAACTTAGACCCAAGTGGGCTGCACATGTTCCTTCTGTTACTACTGCAGTCGCTTGTTTTACCTTTCTTAGCTTAGCTTATCTAATCTAATCTAACCTAACCTAACCTAACCTAACCTAAGCTAACCTAACCTAACCTAACCTAACCTAACCTAACCTAACCTAACCTAACCTAACCTAACCTAACCTAACCTAACCTAACCTAACCTAACCTAACCTAACCTAACCTAACCTAACCTAACCTAACCTAACTTAACCTAACCTAACCTAACCTAACCTAACCTAACCTAACCTAACCTAACCTAACCTAACCTAACCTAACTTAACCTAACCTTACCTAACCTAACCTAACCTAACCTAACCTAACCTAACCTAACCTAACCTAACCTAACCTAACCTAACCTAACCTAACCTAGCCTAACCTAACCTAACCTAACCTAACCTAACCTAACCTAACCTAACCTAACCTAACCTAACCTAACCTAACCTAACCTAACCTAACCTAACCTAACCTAACCTAACCTAAGCTAACCTAACCTAACCTAACCTAACCTAAGCTAACCTAACCTAACCTAACCTAACTTACCTAACTTAATTAACTAACCCTAAAATAAAGCTAACCTAAAATAAATTAAATGTTGGTATAATGTAAGTCTATTGAAACAAACTATCAATTCTAAATACCTTAAACTTAAAATAAGAACAAAAGTTCAGCCTTTTTCAATATTTCCACCTTTAAAAACACACCCTGTACAATGTGTGTTAAATGCAAGTGAAACAAATTTTAAACTGCGAGTCATATGTTTAACTAATGCAGCACTTTTTGGAGTCCTGCTATTTAAAATTAAATGAAATTTGTTTATTAAAATAAAACATTTAAGAGAATTGAATATGATAAATGGGTTGATGAAAACATAAACTTAATACAAAAATTTTTTAAAAACACAAACAAAACATGTCTTGTTAGTGAGATTCAGTCATGTAACAAGAGTTACAAAAATATAAAATAAAAATTTTTTGTGCGAATTGGTAAAAAGTTTAAAAAATAAAACTCCTTAATCCACACCAGTTTTTTTTCTCTCGATATATTGTTTTAATAAAAATTGACTTATTTACTTCAATTTTTTAAGTAACTTAAGCGTTAAATTTCTGAAACAATGTCTGCATATTTTGAATTAAGAGTTTGTGGACTTTAATTCTTTCACCATCAAACAATTTCAGAACCCAGATTACTACAAAAATATATTAAAAATTTTAAACTAAAAGAATTTATATTATTTAAGGTATTTCGCATATGTGCATACATATTCTGGGACTTAAATTTATTTGAACTCTTTTAATGTTTTTATTATTTAAAGTTTCTCCTACAAAATCGATAAATACTTTAACAAACTTTTATATTTTAACAGAATTTTAGCATAAATTCTTGTGCCTTTCACACTCAATTTATGTTTTATAGTAAAAACACAATTTTTTTCAATTTGTTTTAGAAAAAAATAAAAGATTTTAAAAACTAAATTATATAACATCCTTGTTTCTTGACCCTTAAAGCAAATACAAAAAAATACATTAGTTCCATGTTCACTTTTTCATGGTTTTCCTGCTATACAACGAGTATTGATAGCTTTGTGGACGCAAGTGTTTCCACCCCTTTTCAACACTTTGCTCCTTGTTTTTTTTCTTGTGGTGTTATTTTCATTCATGCAAGAAACTTCCAATATAAATTAAAAAGTTTAACATTTTTTGTCGTTTTTTAAAATTTTCTTTTTTTATGTTTGTTATAGATGAATCAACATAAAGACTCAATAAACCCCATAAAATATAACATAATGTAGTTTGAGAACAAGTAAAAATAAAAGTTGAAAAAATACCTACAAAGTTTTTTTTTTCACAACATTTTTCGACATTGAACTGGTTTAGCAAAAATACATAAAAGACGCAAAAGATATTTTCTAAAATTATAAATCTTTTTCAAAAAAAAATGGATAATGTTTGTGCTTGCATGATTTGTGTTTTCAAACACCCAAACAACATAAAGTAAACGCCCATTTATGTGGCCAACTTTTCTTTAACCACATTTGCTTTTGGTTTTTAAGGTTTTCTAAAATATATTTATTCAAATTGTGAAAGAATTAAAAAACTATATATGACTTAAAAGTTTTTACAAAAAAATATATTGAAAAGTCAGTATTTGGTAAAAACTTGTAAAGTTGTAAAACAGTTTACAAAATCAAGGCATAACGAAAACTGAAATGGCAATACGAATTTCATAGAAAACAAAAACACATGTTAAAAAAATTACACCAGTGCTTGGACTAAAAGTAACACAAAAGAAAGTAATAAGTAAATATTAAGAGCAAAATAGAAAAACAAGTAACAAAAAGAGTAAAGCACAGTGGCACATAAAAAAATATATTAAATTAAAAGTACCATTGTGACGGGTGTGACCATTTTGCTCACATTTCAAATTTTTAATTTAAAAAAAGTTATGATTTTCAATGATGGTATCTTTTTAAGCGAATAATTGTAAAAAAACATTGAAAGAACATGATTTCTACTAATTATGACCCCTTGAAGACTGTGACGGGTGTCATCTAATAATTTTGAACTTTAGAGAATTTTAATTCAAGCTCGATTTGCGTAAAATATTATTGAAATCGGGCTTTATACTTTTAATTTCTATAAGGTATTTTTAATAAAATTTGATTTTCCTTTTTCTACAAAATACCTATTCTGATTAAAAAAAAACGTTTTAAAAAATGTGACGGGTGTGAGATTTTCAACAAAACGTAAAAAACAGTTATTTAGTATGTGATAAATTTGAACTATTGCAAATTAAATAAAAATTACATATGTATGAATCTTTTTATATTGGTTGGTGAAATTTTTAGGACCGACGTTGTAGTAGTATGGTACACCTCCATCCGATGGTCTGAACTTTCGATGACGCTGAGGCATAATTGAAGATCTATGCAGTTAATGCGCACAAGTATCTCATCCATTAGCTCTTGAATGCTTGCTGGCTTGTCGACGTATTTTTTTTTTCAAATGACTCCAAAAAAAGAAGTCCAGCGATGTCAAGTAACATGATCTTGGCGGCCAATTGACATCGCCACCACGTTAGATTATACGTTCATTAATTTTGTCACGCAAAATAGTCATTGTTTCGTTAGCTGCATGGCAAGTGTTATCGTCCACATTCATATCTTCCAATGCGGGTCATAAACATTTCGTTATCATATAACGATAGCTAACACCATTCACAGTAACTGCCTAACCTGCCTCATTTTAGAAAAAAAAGGGCCGGTGATGCCGCCCGCCCATAAACCGCACCAAACGGTCACTGTTGTGGGTGCATTGGTTTTCGATAATCACTTTTGCATTATCAATCGCCCAAATGCGGCAATTCTGCTTATTGACAAGTCCACTGAGAAAGTGTGCCGCATCACTAAAGATGATTTTCTTCGAAAATGGATAATCCTCGGTTGACATTCCTTGTCACCATTCTATACATTGAGGACGTTACGAATGGTCAAGAGCCTTTAGTTCTTGAGTCAGTTGCACCTTTTAAGCGTATAAATGCAAGTCTTTATGCATAATATTCATCAACGACCAGCATAAGTGGTGCAATTGTTGGGCGCGACGACCGTTTTAGGTGCACGACTCTTCAGCCACACCTTCGCGAACAGCAGCAATATTTACTGCATGAATTTAAAAAAAAACCAAAAGGGATACCATTTGGGACATTTTACGTGGAGTTGACGGAAAACTACTATCACTAAATAACATTGTGCTAGAGACTACAGAAAATAAGTCGCCTGTGGGCTAGTTTTCTGTATTTTGTTTTTGTTATATGAATATGTATTAAAAAAATAGTTGTTATGCCCAGAATAAATTTTTAACTATTAAACTTCTGAGTTCATTAAAAGCTGTAATAACATCTTTCCGCTTATTGTTAAAGCAATTCATAAGCCCATCATCTGATCGAAACCGGCTATTTTGTCTTCGGACCTTTTTTCGACCACCAGTGATATCTGACCACCAAATCACACAAATCACCATCGTTTTCTTGTGCGATTTTAGATTTTCTTTTGTTTCGTTATACAAGATTTAATATTTTTACATGAAATGTGCGGTCTTATTTCTTCCCCAAAAGATAAAATCTTTCTCAATTTTTACCTTAGTCAGATTTTTTAACCCTTGTGTCTACAACCACATACCCGGGTATGTTTTCTGTTTTCAATTCGATATAACTTCACACCCTGGTAAGATATCGGTTTGAAATTTTTAATATGCTTCTATAATATTGTTTTTTAACTTTTAAAAATTAATTTGAAAAAAAAATTTTTTTAGGGGAAAATCTATGGGCCGTTTTTGAAACATATCCCTTAAACATACAAAAGGCTTACCTGGGTAAGCACTAAAGATTCATGATTTTTTTTCAATGTACCAAAATATATTGGTTTTTTATTTTCAAATAATTACGTTTAATAGTTTTATTTTATGCGTACAAAAAAAGACTAGAACATTTTTAAAAAGTTTACATACTTTTTTTTAGTTTGAGAATATATTACAAATAGTAATATCCTCTGAATGTTGTGCACCTGCTAGCTTTTGACATTTTTGCAAGATTTTCTTGTTGGTCTCGTTTTTTCACCAACATAACGATTTATATAATACTTAGGTCTTCCGGAGTGATCTCGTTCTTCTGAAGCACGAACTGCATAGTTTTCTGATATTACTGGATAGCCTAAAATACTTTCTTTTCTACCACAGGGCAAAAAATGCTTCATTTCTTGAGGATTTTGTGAGCAGCGTTCAATTTGCTTCATAGTTCACTCAGCTTTTGGAGAAATATTTTTCTACAATTTGTTGATACCGTTTGATGCGGGTTATTTTCAGTATATATAATATAACTGCAAATGCTGCCACCTCAAGAATAATATAAAAAAATGCTAAAGGTCGTCTATTAGTTATTCTCTTTGTTGTGTATTCTTCTAGACATTTGTCCATATTATCAACTCCACCTTTGTTTTTATTGTAATGAATTATTAAAATTGGTTTACTTTTTGGACCTTGAATATCACTGCTGTAGAGAGTTGAGATAAGCACAACCGATTTGTTTTTTTTTTGGAATATGGGAGCACGTACCAATATTATTGCTGAATCCTAAAATTGATTACTCAACTACTCTTACTTTTGGGGTTGAGAACTCAGCTGGAACAAATGTTCGGAGTTTCCTTACTGTTTCTAATAATGATAAATTGTGGTCTAACATTAACGTAAAAGTCAAACCGAAACTTATAAAATTTGTCACAAATGACGTTTTGACTTCCTTGAAAGAGATTACAAATCTTTAGCATCGTTCGCTTTGATTTTTTCTCTTTCCCCAGAAGGCGCCAAGCCAGTAGATTGCCCTCTGAGTGGATAAGAAGTATAAGCGACGTTATTTGTCATGTAATGGGTTGCAGCTAAATAAAACTGGCGATAAAAACATAAAACAAACGATTTGTCAAAAAAATCCCTTACCAAACAGCAATGCTTACCCGGGTATGATGGTTGTATGTTTGACGAACAATTTTTGGTTGTAGACATAAAGGTTAACTGCCATATCCAGCAACTGGGGTAATCAGCAAACTCCAGGCCCTGGGGAACTTTGCTGGTCTGTATTGTGGATATCTAAGCATCGTGGAAGTTAACGTTCCTACAAAAATTTTAACAAAAAGAGAGTCAACATTTTAAATTTATTTTTTTATACAACTTCTTAGTATATCCCGATCAAAAACAACAACCCATATGTGCTAAGCAAATTGGAAAATGCCAGCAGTCCCATCTTACTGACCCTAGGTGCTTTCTCTAGGTTTTGGAAGATATAGTTCAACTAGTAGCACATGACCACTAGACAATGAAAAATAATATTTTTAAGATTCTCTTTATCTCCCATTATATCACAATACGCAAAACTGTCTCACTGCACATAGTTTACCAATTGATTTCATGCGGATTTAACCAGTTGAGGAGAAAGAGAGATTTTCAAGTGCCACCGCCTGATAATCAATAAATACAGGGTGTTTGGCGGCAAATTTATTTTTTTAAATACGATTATTTTTAAAAATTAAGAAACGTTGTGGGGGAGGGTTGCACCGTTGGAATTTCGAATTGGTCAGTCACGATGTCGCAGTGGTCGACAACTTTGTTCCATGTTCAGTATTCGGCAAATACGTGTACGCAACTGTTTTGGCCATGAATGTCCCACGGCCAGGGCTCAGTCGATCTTCAAGTACTCCCTAATACATTGAACTGGCTAAAAGCAGTTTACGTGAAAATCCGCGACTTTTAATGAAGAAAATAGCAGCCTCACTGGGACTTCCAAGAGCTGTTATTCATTAAATTTCAAAACACAATCTGAAGTGCTATCCATTTACTTAAAATTCAAATCATTTAAGAACTGATAGAAAGTGTCTTTGACTGTAAGTCCCATTGTGTTGAGCGACGAGGTTCATTTTCTTTGAAACAGCCACATCAACAAGCAAAACTGCCGTTACTGGTAAACTTTGGCATTGCCCCAGGGTAACTCTTTAGTGTGCCTTATACACGCATAAAATAAATGGGAAAATTTTTTTTTCAAAAATTCTTGTGGACAGGCGACGACTGTCAACGGTGAAAATTATCGAGGCAGGATTACGTATTGTTTTTAGTAAACCTGCGATCTCGTTCATCGCACTCTTCACACACATTGTGTCAATAAGATGGAGCGACTGTACACACAGCCAGAGCTACGGTGAATTTATTTCGGCAAAATTTCACCTGAAAATTTATCAGTCGCTTTGGAACATCCCATGGCTAGCAAGGAGAGGGCTTATAATGAGAATTACCATTCTCTCGCGGCTTTAAAGAAAAATATTTGTCGAGAAATCAGTTCAATTGAACCAAGTTTACTGCAGCGTGTGTCGCAGAACACAAGGCTCCGTTTTCAACAGTGTGTTCAACTATACAGAAGACAGCTTAACGATATATTTCTAAGAAATAAAAATCCAAATTTTCATTCTGTCGTTCTTTGTGTCAATTATTAAATTTTTTTTAGGTTCGAAAATATAAATCTTTCACCATGCGCTTTGTAGGTTTAACTAAAAATTCTCAGTTTGGAAGAAACAAACAAGATCAGAGGTTATATCGGATGCTAAAATAATTGTTTCAAAAATACTGCAGCCATTAAGAAGTTCGTAGGACCCTTTTACACCCAGCAAGAGCTCGTAGTTAAAGCCCTCCCACTTTTTTACCACGCTTACCTTTTCTGCTACAGTCATGCCACAAAACCTGGTAGGTTTAACTATCTATGACACAATGAAATATTTTTGTAATAAAAAATTTTTATTTCATTTGAGTTCGGCCATATCTGGCTACACGCAAAGTTGACCATTCAGGCACCGCATGCTCTGATAAAGTAGCCATCGCCTGCTGTCCTGTCATTCACATTGGAAAACATATGCAAGCAAGCCTTTGGGCTTAGCATCTACTGGTCAAAAATTCACACAGAAAACATAACGAGTTATAAGCAATTTTAGCCAAGAGTGTCTCCAGTGGACGAACCACAAAAACCATAACAGAAAGAGTGAAACAAACAAATATAACAACAACACAAGTTTATATTGCTTTGTTTGTTAAAAAAAAACACCTATAAATTTTCGAATATCATCTTCCCTATTTCTGATCACAAGTCTGTTTTTTTGCCACATAAATTTATTGCTCGTGCGGAAGGCCTTAGTTTCTTACTTTCTATTTTGTGTATCTACACATACTTAAGTAGTGGTCTTTCTCTTTAAAACCTGAAACAAGTTTTTTTTTCTTCTTAATCTTTTGCTTATAAATTAAAATTCTAATTTAATTGTTATAATTATTACACTTTGCTAAAAAGGATTTTATTAAATGCGAAAATTTAATCCAACATTTGTTTTTCTTTCTCATCTTTTTAACATTAAGACTTAACAAACACCATGACAATAGTTGCCAACTTTTAGCCTTATCCATATGATAAATATCTTAATTGTTTTTAATTATTTGCCCATTCAATTTGAATAAAACGATTTTAGTGCAATTCACTTTAATTCTATTATTTTACTTCCTTGTACTTACTTATTAGCGTTTCCTTTGCAGACGTTGGTGTAACATTTACAGCATTACACAAACATACACACACAGACCCACACAAAAGGGAGCAAGGCCAAAGTATAAAATACATTTTAGAACTTTGGTAGGTAAGAATTATTAAAATACAATGAGAAAGAAAAAAATTAAAATTAAATAATCCTGGATAGCGAAAGCACTTCACTTTATGCTAATTAGCAAACAATTTATTCGGCATCAAATAAGAGCAATTAGAAAATCTTTTGTTTAAGGTAAAATATTATAATAAGAACAGTTGAAAGGATTTTAAAAATATTTGAGTTTTTAATTAATGTCAAGTAAATTTTTTGAATAAAGTTTAATTGAAATTATAAAAACTAAATGTAAATGCGAACATGGGTTAGTCTTCTGTTTTGTTTTCAGTATTAATTGCTGAAAACAAAACTTTAAAGTTTTATTACCAAATGTTTTAAGCGTTTTTATTATTTGCTTTTCGCTATTTTAAAGGGAATATAATTGAGATTAAAGCACATTTAAGCCGATTCAGTGGGGGGAGGCAAAGAAAAATGTTCTTGAAAGACACAAGAAAACTTTCGCCTTGAGGTGGGAACTCAAATACAAATATCTGCCCTTCAACAAGAAATTTAAGTTCGAGGACGTTTGCTGTCTATTATAAAAACTATTATTTTATTCAGAATGTATAATATACCTCTCCGTGGACATCGAGATGATGGTCCTTTGCTACCTTTGGAAAATACAAGCTCGGAAGGTATTTTTCTGCGATTTCGTATAGATACTGAAAATAACATTTTAGGCAACCTTTCCAAGCTTTCTCTTTAGATGTTTCATATATATATCGAAAACACATAATTCAAAATGAAATAAATAAAAGTTTCCATAATCTTATTTAAGAAATTATACTAAAAAACATTTATGATGCTAAATACTATTCGATTATTTTTGACGCTAGCCACTGATTTATCAGGAAAAACACAAATTTCTTTAGCATTAAGGTGTTTTAACGTAAAAGAAAATTTAGTAAAAGAAAGAGTTATCGGCTTTATTGAAGCATTTGAAGAGGCTTTAGATGATATTGGCGATGACGTAAAAATATCATTTAATGCAAACACACTATTATCTAGTTTTAAGAGCTTTAAAAAACGTTGACCTCGATTTGGAAAATTGTGTAGAAATTGGAACTGATGGGTGTCCTTTGATGTTGGCAGAAAGTGGAGCTTTAAAAAATAAAAGAAACCGCAAAAAATGCAAAACAAATGCTATGCTTTTCACATAGACTTAACCATTCAGTATCAAAAGGCAATAATATAAAATGTTGCATCGTTGGTAAAGAAACCAGAAAATTGATTTTTTAAAAAGCATTACCCTAAGCGTAATTCAGTATTTTCTGAAAAACCCAGGTACAGAGTTGTCTTCATTATGCAAAACATGATGGGTGGATCATAATGATTCAATTTTACAAAATAAACACATAAAAGATGCATTGGAAATTATGCCTGAGTGGAAACATATGGATACGTCTTCAAAAGCCTTATTATTTAGAACTTCTCCGAGCACTTTAGATTTTATTTGCGGATTACATATTCTAAATGATATAAATACTTACTGTCGCACAGCCGCTAAGTGTAGTTCTACAAAAGCAGAATATAGATTTACAAAAAGGATCATCTCTTATAAAAACCGTGAAAATTTTTCTTCACACTAAAGGGAATGAAGCCTAAACATATTCTAAGCTATTTTTTAAAAGGCAAGAAAAATCTGCATTGTTATGGGAATTTCAGTTGAGAAGCCTAGATTTGAAAAATTATTTAAAAGATGTCGAAATATACTACCACATCGAGGAATACATACTCTTAATTAAATCTGTTTTACAAGACTTAACAACAAGTTTCTCCAAGGAAGTCCTTTATTTGTTTAACACCCCAAAACTTTTGCCTCAGAATGTTGCTACATTTACTGACTTAGAAATTTCAACGCATTTAGTTTTAATTTATTAAAATTTGAATAATATGATAAAAAAAACTACTTATCGAAGTTTAAAGCTGAAATTTTGCATTAACCCTCTGCGACTGATGTGGTAGTCTACCAGACACCAACAAACACAAAAGAGTATTTCGTACCGTTATTTTCCAAACATCTACTCTCGCGTTCTCTGTACCTTCTTATTGTGTACTAATGTTCAGATCGATTTATGTAGGCACACGGGCCAGTGGTAGCGATGAAGTGTCGACAAGTCAACCACATCAATATTAAGGTAGGTGTCTGAGAGACAATTACATCAGTATTTTTGTTATATTTTCATAGTGTCTTATAAACAACACGTCAGTAAAATTGTTATATTTTCTTAGTGTCTGCCAAACAACACGTCAGCAAAATTGTTATTTTTCAGTTTTGGTATTAAAATAATGTAAGTTGATGCCCGCACATACTACATTTACAATACTTATAAATATTATGGTAAAAATTCTGACGGCAGTTCAAACTCAGTCTGTATTGAGACTTGTGAAAGTTATTGAAAACTCAAACCGAAGCATTTCGGTTGACATTTGGTTTAGCTCTATAGCACTTGCAAAAGCTCTGCTGAAAAAGGGATAAACTAACTTAGGAACTCTAAAAAAAATAAACCTGAGATGCCATCTTCTTCCTTCCTTTTATTCTCAATCTGGCCAGAGAATTGGTTCTAGACCATATAAAATTTCGGGTATACCATAAAAGGTTGCCACGAGAACTGAGAATGATGGTCACCAGGGTTCAAGGGGTAAAGATTTACCCCCTTCGCCACCAACTATTCAATCTACTCCACCAAGTAGAAGACAACAATTTGTCCCCTAAAGATAAAAAGGGCAACAAGGTATTGCTGTTCAGATTGCTCGAAGCCAATCTGTCCCCAGTGCTCTAAGCCTCTTTGCGAAATCTGTCAAGAAAAGTGGTAGTTTATACTTACACCTGATCTCAAGTCATAGGACTGATTAACTTAAGTGCAAATTAAGCAAAATCTTAAATTTTTGCATCATAAATTATAACAAGAAATATTTTTTTTTTGGTAAGTTATACCTTTGATGTGCCAATTGAAATGTTTATATATTTTTTTTAACCACTGAATTTTATTTATTTGGTTACGAGCTGCATAATTTAAGCCTAAATAATAAAAAACAAAAAACCTTTGTTCAAAATTTTATTTTTGAATATTTTTTTTTTTGCTGTTCTAATACAGGGCCAAGTTTTTTAGAGAAAAATTTATGCCATGCCGAAAAACAACATAAAACACAAATTTTTGCTTTGAATTAGAAAACTAACTAACTAATAGCTAACACTCATAAAGAATAAATAAAAATGGTTTTATTTATTTCTAAAGCGGAACTTTCGAAAATAAATGCCACGGAAATGGTGTCTGGTAGACTCCCACGTCAATAGAATTGTGAGAACTATATCACGTCAGTCGCAGAGGGTTAAAAACCAAAAGTGGAATACTTATAAGGGCCCTCTAGAAAATAAAGTGGATGTTTTAGCAAAATATTAACCCAAATTTTCGAAAAATATTCATCACTTTTGTTTCAATGCCCGTCAGTAATGCAAGGCGGGAATGTCATTTTCCACCCTTCGCCGTGTTAAAACGTGGCCGATATCAATCATGACAGAGGACAGGCATAAGGCTTAGAAATGTTTTATAGACATAATTAAATTGAAATTGACGGAAATGTCGTGCTTAATAAATTTACTGCAACTGGAAACCATAAACTATCAATTTAATATACATATTTTTTTTTTGCCTTTTATGTAATTATAATTATTTAAAATGCATCAAATTTTTTTTGTTGAGGTTTGCTTTAAAACAACTCTTAAAACTAGTTTCAATTGTGTGCTTTATAAGGAAAAATAAATGCTAACAACAAAATTCAACTAAGAATATTTTATGAATGCAAACTTGATTGTGCATCCGTTTTGTTAATACAATTTCCAATTGACACAATTTACTCTTGTCCTTTTTGCAGCTTCTGTCGTGACTTTTTTTTAATTTTTATAAATTTTTTCATTATTTTACAAATTAAATAAGTGCTAATTTAAAAAATGTTAAATGTTATTAAATGTTTTTATTTTTGTTAAAAATAATTTTCTATTTGTTTTTCTTTTAAGTTTTTTTTACGAAACTTTTACTTTAGCTTTTCTTTTTACTTCAACTTTTCAATTGCTAGTTATGTATTTTTTTCTTTATTTAAAAATTATGTTAAATTTCAAACCCTTCATTAGTTTTTTTTATGAATTTATTCTTTTTTGCAGAGTGGAATAAAAGGCGTGTACATTTATAAATTCTTACTGCCGTAAAGCTAGTTTTGTGATTGTAAATTTTAAACTCGAGCCATGGCCATTTGTTTAATTTATTTCATTCAGTCATTCTATTTTAGTTTCAATCTATTTCTGTTTTGCCATCTTCTTGTTGTTCGTTTTGTTTTGTTGGTATAATTGCATTTCGTGGACAATTAATTTCTTTTCTATTGCCCTTTTTGTTATAATTAAATTGCAAATTACTTCCTTTTTTACTTTCTTTGGCAACGCTTGTTAGTTCAGAGGGCTGCACTTTTTTTCTGGCATTCTTTCCATTTTATATCTTAATAATTTTTCCGTAATCATATTTTGTTGCTGTTGCAAAGAGATAAACTGATTAAAGTTTAAAAAAAAATTCTCAAAAGTAATACACAAAGTGCAAGCGTATTTGTGTACCTCAAAATAATATCTTTAAGTTTTCTTTTGAAGCAGTTTAAATTAAATAAATGTTTTTTATTATAAAATTATATCTTAAATTTTTATAGCACTGTCCAAGAAATATAGATTTATCGTTTGGACTATAAATGATCCCACCTAAGTCTAAAAGCATATGTGATTTCAAGAAATTTCATAGACCGATCCGAATAGCACAGACCTAGAGCTACTTTTGGAGGTGGAACAGCAGAGGAAGTAAGACAGAGTACTTCATAGGAAAATTAAAAGGAGAAGAAACTCAATATTTTTTAAGGCAGCACAAGCCCTAAGGGCTTAAAAATATCTAGAGAGTCTTGATTTTCATTATATCTGAACTTCATAGCAGGCATGAAGATACTTATTTTATATGAAACGAACTAGGAAAATGGTCTCCTACTATTTAAGTTAACTTCATAAAATTCAAAAGATATAAAATTTTGACTGGAAGTGATAATTACTTTATATGCTGATATATCTGAAAATAAGAGCCGAGGTGGTAGCGGTCTGAGGGTGGTAATATTTGTGATTTAACAAGCTGATTTAAAGGCACTGAGCTCTAACGTAAAAAAATCGAGAGTCGTTGGGTACTGTGAGTTGGTGTTTTCATAAACCGCAGGGTATAGACAGGTGCAAGGTTTCGGGGCGGTCTAGGGTACTAGGATATTAGGACACAGACAAATTGGTTTGAAAATTATCTGGGCAGGTGCCAGTATGATAACTTTTTTGGCTCCTCTTTAACTGTTTTAAACCAATAGGAGTATCGAGTGGCACCCTAAGAATAACACGAGTAGATACTGGGCTGGTTGCAGGCTTTAGGGTGTCAGGACTACTTTGGCAGAAAAAGTCACGGCTCTTAATTTTTTTGAAAAAAAGGCCTAAACCTACTCACCAGTCACTAGAGTTTTAGAACGTTGCTAGAAAGCTCACAACCACATACGGTTGACGTCTTCTGCCTGTGCAAGGATGGAAAAGTGGTCAAAACGAAAGAGCATATACGTTTTCGATTCCTGGTACTTGTCAAGGGATGATACCGGCAATATAACGACTGTTTTGTAGACCATTTATTGAGTTTATCAGACTGTTTTTTTGCTTTCCGCTAGGAATAGCTAGCAAAAATTATTTTGAATTTCCAGTGAAAAAATCATGTATAATAAAGCGTTGGCAAGTCACGTAAGTAACACCGTATTGATTGTATTAAACCAGATTTTTCGAAAATCAAGTGTCTTTTAAAATTTTTATTTTTGACTTTTTGATATAAAAAAACAATTATATTTTGTCAACAAAATATAAAGTTTTTCTATTTTTATTTTTTTTTTGCGGAAGTAATTGCTATACTTTTAATTAATACAAAAATCAAAAAAATCGCAGTTGTTGTTTTTATAACTTAGTTTAACAAAGGTGAATAATAAATATATTTTTGAATAAAAAAAAAAAAGATTTAAAAAAAAATTATTATTTATTGACAAACAAATAAAGATCAAAAAATATTTATTATTTTTTTGAGACTTTTCGGCTTTTTTTCTTTTCACCCACATTATCAAAAGATACTTATTTCCATGATCATTCTTCTCTGTTAAGAAGCAGGCCCTAAACTTTCCATTTAATCTTTTACAAATTTTTCTTTTAAATCTCTTTCTGTTTTTTTTTTCAAACTAATTTCAAGACCTTTATCCATGCGGTGCCTTTCGTTTATTAATTTATAAAAAAACTCTTTTTTTGGCTTTAGAATGCAGGGTGTCTGGTGGCAAATTTATGTTTTTAAATAAGATTATTTCAAACAAGTAAGAGCGCTATATTCGGCTGTGCCGAATCTTATATATCCTTCACATTGGTCTTTAAATATACCCAGCCGAGCAAGTGTGTACTGCAAATAATATAATAAAAAACCTTGTGCAAGTTTTAAAGTCCATAGAAAAAATAACAAAATTTTAACGTTCGTATGAATAATAGAAATAGATGAAGAAAATTTTAGGTCGAGAGTTTTAAAAGTTTTCGACTTTATTCATATTTAAAGGTTAATAAAACTTATTAAATGTTCTAGTCCCCCTGCTCTTCACCAACTTTTTCACCAAAATGTATGAATTATTTCATTATTACTTTTTGTAGAATATTCGAAGTCGATAGCTGTAATAGTTTTCCAGAAGTAGCGTATCGAAAATTTTACAAAAATTGTTAATTTGTATGGGAGTTACCCCTTCTTCACCCACCATCCGAAAATATTTTTCTTCAGAGCGTAGCCCTTAATGTCCAATTACTTTTTGTAGAACATTTGATTTCGATATATGTTATAGTTTCTGAGATATAGCGTATCGAATATTTTATAGCAATTGTCGATTTGAATGGGAGCTACCCCTTTTTTTGCCCCCACCCAAAAATTTTTTTCTTTAAGGCGTAGCCCTTAGCGTGCAATTACTTTTTGTGGAACATTTCATTTCGATATCTGTTATAGTTTCCGAGATAGAGCGTATCGAATAAATGATAATAATTGTCGATTTGTATGGGAGCTACCCCTTTTTTTGCCCCCACCCAAAAAATTTTTTCTTTAAGGCGTAGCCCTTAGCGTGCAATTACTTTTTGTGGAACATTTTTTTTCGATATCTGTTATAGTTTCCGAGATATAGCGTATCGAATATTTGATAATAATTGTCGATTTGTATGGGAGCTACCCCTTTTTTTGCCCCCACCCAAAAATTTTTTTCTTTAAGGCGTAGCCCTTAGCGTGCAATTACTTTTTGTAGAACATTTCATTTCGATATCTGTTATAGTTTCCGAGATATAGCATATCGAATATTTGATAATAATTGTCGATTTGTATGGGAGCTACCCCTTTTTTTGCCCCCACCCAAAAAATTTTTTCTTTAAGGCGTAGCCCTTAGCGTACAACTACTTTTGGTAGAACATTTCATTTTGATATCTGTTATAGTTTCCGAGATATAGCGTTTCGAATATTTTATAGTAATTGTCGATTTGAATAGGAGCTACCCCTTTTTTTGCTCCACTCAAAAAAATTTTTCTTTAAAGCGTAGCCCTTATGGCCCAATTACTTTTTGTAGAACATTTTATTTCGATATCTGTTATAGTTTCCGAGATATAGCGTATCGAATATTTGATAATAATTGTCGATTTGTATGGGAGCTACCCCTTTTTTTGCCCCCACCCAAAAAAATTTTTCTTAAAGGCGTAGCCCTTAGCGTGCAACTACTTTTGGTAGAACATTTCATTTTGATATCTGTTATAGTTTCCGAGATATAGCGTATCGAATATTTGATAATAATTGTCGATTTGTATGGGAGCTACCCCTTTTTTTGCCCCCACCCAAAAAATTTTTTCTTTAAGGCGTAGCCCTTAGCGTGCAACTACTTTTGGTAGAACATTTCATTTTGATATCTGTTATAGTTTCCGAGATATAGCGTTTCGAATATTTTATAGTAATTGTCGATATGAATAGGAGCTACCCCTTTTTTTGCCCCCACTCAAAAAAATTTTTCTTTAAAGCGTAGCCCTTATGGCCCAATTACTTTTTGTAGAACATTTTATTTCGATATCTGTTATAGTTTCCGAGATATAGCGTATCGAATATTTGATAATAATTGTCGATTTGTATGGGAGCTACCCCTTTTTTTGCCCCCACCCAAAAAATTTTTTCTTTAAAGCGTAGCCCTTAGCGTGCAATTACTTTTTGTAGAACATTTCATTTCGATATCTGTTATAGTTTCCGAGATATAGCGTATTGAATATTTGATAATAATTGTCGATTTGTATGGGAGCTACTCCTTTTTTTGCCCCCACCCAAAAAATGTTTTCTTTAAGGCGTAGCCCTTAGCGTGCAATTCCTTTTTTAGAACATTTTAAGTCGATAGCTGTTGTAGTTTACGAGATATAGGGCATAAAATATTTCACCAAATTTGTGCAATTGTAGGAAAAATACCCCTTCCGCTGGTCCTATCTGAAAAAATTTTTTCCATTATTTAGGTCCCTTCTTTAGGAGTATCCGTGCCAAGTTTTGTGGCAAGAGTGACTATACTTACTGAGATATATAGGGATATATGCACGGATTTTGTCCTAAAAAAATGGGTTACTCTGGGTTTTCGCTTATATCTCGGTCAATAGTGAACCGATTTTATTGATTTTAAATAGCGATTGTCTCCAGGATATTTCTAATAGTTTGACACCATTAACTGGTCTGTATCTTTTTATTTGACTCCGGAAACTTGATTTCAACAGACGGACAGACGGACAGACGGACATCGCTAAATCGGCTTCCCTATCTATAAGGATCCAGAATATATATACTTTATGGGGTCGCAAATGAATAATAAAGAAATTACAAACGGAATGACAAAGTGATATATACCCTATCACTATGTGAAGGGTATAAAAATAACAAACGGTGCGGAGCACTGGTGGCGCTGTTATAGTAATCAATTGTGCGGATTTGTCAGTCCCAATGTCGTAGTGGTCGAGTGAGCATTGCGCGTTCGCTGTAAAGTCATTTTTTAAGAGTAATGATCTTACGTAATCACTTGTCGACAATTTTGTTCATAGATCGTGTTTCCAGAAATTTCGCGCAACTGCTTCGGCTATGAATGTCTGTCAGATAGGGCCCAGTCAATTTGCAAGGACTCCGGAAAACATTGCACTAGTTGAAAACAGTTTACGTAAAAATCCACCATTTTAAAGAAGAAAAAGAGCAGCCTCACTGGGACTTTCATAAAAATTTTAAACAACTATTTGAAATTCCATTTTTTTTAAACCCAAATCTTTTAAGAACTGAAAGAAAGTAACTTTGATTTACGCAAGCATTTTGAGAAACGATGTAAGACCGTTTTCGGACTTTAAATCCCATTTTTTTGGAGCGACGAGGCTCATTTTTACTTAAGCGGTCACGTCAACAAGCTAAACTGCCGCAACTGCTAAAGAACCCGCATTCCTCAACTAAAATATCAGCAACAATTGTATAGCCCCAGGGTAACTCTTTTGTGTTCCTTGTCCACGCATGAGACAATTGGACCATTTTTTTTTGAAAATTTTAGAGGCCAGGCAACGAGTGTCCACATCTAAAATTTTCGATGCATGATTGCGCAATTCTTTTTCCCAAACCTGCGAACTCATACATCGTACTCTTTGCACACGTGGTTTTAACAGAATGAGGCGACTGCTCACACTGTCAAAGCTTCGATAAAAATGCTTCGAGAAAATTTCCCCCAAGGTTGCCCGAATTTTTCGATGGAGCTACCTCAAATAGAGGGTTTGTAATGACAATCCCCAATCTCTTGTGGCTCTAAAGGAAAATATTCGTCGAGTTATCAGCTCAATTGAACCAAGTTTTTTGCAGCGTGTGGCGCAAAATAATAGGCTCCGATTTGAGTAGTATGTCGACGGAAGACATCTGGATGACAAACTCTTTTTAAAAAATAATATCCACATTTTCATTTTATCGTTCAATGCCCTCAATAAAACTTTGTAAAAATTATTACGTTTTCTGTTTAAGTTTGAAAATATAAATCTGTCACCAGATACCCTGTTTATTTATGTTTTGGTTGATAAAGAATCAAGGCGTTTAGCATTATTTGGGTATCCCTCTCCAATAAAATCCTTATTGCTGTTGATATTAAATTTTCAGTTTTAAACAAAATTCTGATAGATTTTCCAACCACAATTTAAAAGTTTTTTGCTTTAATTTTTTATACAAAACTTAAAATAGAAATAATGATATGAGCCGTTTATTTTGAAAGTGCCATTTGTCACTTTTTAAAAAAAAATAAAATTAATGGCAACACTAAATACTATTGAACGGTATTTTTTATATCTTTAAATATCTCGACTTTAAAAAAAAGTGACTTTTGCCACTTTCAAAATAAACGGCTCATATTTATATATTTTAAAACGATAAATATGAATGAAAAATGGTTGCAGGGTTCAAAATTTATTTACAAAAACAGCCATATTTTTTCCATATAATGTCCATATAATAATTCCTACAGTTTCAAGTTAAAACAAAGGGCCATAAGCAGATAGCTTGCAATAATTATCAAAATAACAATTAAAATAAAATAAAGAAAGAAAGCAGTTTCGGCAATCAGCTTTAAATGGGTTTAAAATAAGGCAACGCAAGGGAAATTTGACAAAAAGGAATTGGAAATTTTACCAACATGGGCTCAATTAAAATGGGATCGAAACCATTATAAAATTTGTTTATTTACACAAAATTTAAAACATGTATTTTTAGCTAAAATAAGTTAATTAAGGCAATTTATTCGCTAAAATCGCTTAAAATTGATTTGAAATGTGTTTAAAATTTTTTATGAATATGCCTGTAAGTGTTTATATTTTATTCTTAGTCGAACTTATATTTGTCTTCAAGACAAATTTGCATACACACTTTTGCTTAAAATCGTTGATTTAATATTATATTTTAAAAAAAATTTAAATTAATAAGAAAACCAAAATATTTAATGAAAAAAAAAGAAAATATTGCCTGGTCTAAATATCATTTTCGCCAAAAGGTGATTACGATTTAGAAATAACTACTTTTCGTTCCTAAACCTCGTGTACTCGAGTGCACTTTTTTAAACCTTTATGTCCTTCGAACTTCAATATTTTTTGTAACAACAAAAACATTTTTAACAAATCTTTAAAATATGTTCGATAAATAGAATCGTATGTAGATGGTTTTTTGGCAGCCAGCTTTTAAGCTTAAACATGTTGTTATTTTAAAAGATTTTCTCCGTTGTTGACAAAGTAAGTGCTGTTGTCCTTTTTAGGATTTCTTCTTCTTTTTTTAATACTTTTTACTTTTGCTCTTATAACTTTTTTCAGTTTTCTTACTTTCACCCCCTGATGATGCCTGATTTTTATGCAAACCATGCTTAGAGTTCCTTCTGTCCTTTGCAAGTAAAAGTATAAGCTGTCCTTTTTTTTAACAAGACTATAAGTTTGTTAAATAATAAGAATTTGTGTTTGCTGAAGTGTGAGCTGAAAATGTGTTGATGCATATTTTTCGTATACATTTTGGGCCAACGAAACTTTTTTCTTTAAGTTTTGTACTCAAGTTAAATTATGCAAAAATGTTAAATGCATTTCAATGTTGTTTTAATTTTCTTTTAATATTGGATTTTCTTCTTATTTTAGCTCTTGTTTCTTTAAGCACTTAAATGTTTCGGCTTTTTCTTAGTTGCGATTAAAATAAAGACGTCGTATCTGTGTCCTTCTTTTTCTCCTTTTTGGTGCTTTTTAAGTGTCTAAAAGGAAAGAGAAAAACTTAAGATATTATATTTAAATATGGTCTTTTTAAATGGAATTCGAAAATCGCATTATGGCAGATGAGTGGTTAGTTGAGTAGTCTTAGTTAAAAGAGGTTGAATATTTTTTACAAAAAGTTTTAAATGATGAATTTGTGACAAGTATTTCGAAAGGAAATTAAAATTTAAGAGATTGATTTTTGAAATTGCATAGCAAATATCATAAAATATGGCCAATTATTGAAAAAATTAATTTTGTGAAAGATGCACAAGATTATCAAGGAGCACAGCGATGGTCTAGAGGACTAGGTATTTTGCGGATTTTTGCTATTTTATACCGCTAAAGGATTTTTTTCTTGTTCATTAAATATTTATTAACATTATTTTTGAAAAGTATGTAAAAATTCTGTTAATGCTTATTGCCTGGACATCCGTCTTACAATTTTATTATTTTATGCAGCCGTTTTGTTAACTATAAAATAATGGGAAAAAAGGATTAAACACTTTCTTAATTAAACAAAATTTTAATTTTTATTATTTAAATAGATTTATCGTCAAAACCGAAAGTAGTTTAAGATTTCTAAACCGAAGTGATTTTTTAAATTTTTTATATTCATAATACTAGTTATCTTAAAAAAATTGACCAGCCTCTTCTTATCCAAAAAGTATATTATTGTATGAATTTTTGGTTTATATTTGCTATTTGAAACAATTTGAAAAAAAAACAAGTAAGAGCGCTATATTCGGCTGTGCCGAATCTTATATACCCTTCACATTGACCTTTCGCAATCCCAAAATTTTTATTTTTAACCATTTTTTTACTTATGAAATATTTCTAATTTTTAAATAGGCTCTAAGGCCAACTCTAAAGAAGTTGTGGGCATTTTATTATTTTTGTAAATTTTGTATGGCAACCCCCTTAGGGCGTGGAGATAGAGGATAAGTATATTCTAGGAAAATGTTTGGGAGGGCAAACTAATGGGGGTCGGTCGTACATTTTATTGCTCTAAGGCCAACTCTGAAGAAGTTGTGGGCATTTTATCATTTTTGTAAATTTTGTATGGCAACCCCATTAGGGCGTGGAGCTAGGGGGTAAGTATGTTCTAGGAATATGTTTGGGAGGGCAAACTAATAGGGGTCAGCCGGACACTTTATTGCTCTAAGGCCAACTCTAAAGAATTTGTGGGCATTTTTACATAATTTTTGTAAATTTTGTATGGCAACTCCCTTAGGGCGTGGAGATAGGGGGTAAGTATGTTCTAAGAATATGTTTGGGAGGGCAAACTAATAGGGGTCAGTCGGACACTTTTGTGCTCTAGGGCCAACTCTAAAGAAGTTGTGAGCATTTTTACATAATTTTTGTAAATTTTGTATGGCAACCCCATTAGGGCGTGGAGATAGGGGGGGAGGTATGTTTTAGGAATATGTTTGGGCGAAAAAACTAATAGGGGTCGGTCGTATATTTTAGTGCTCTAAGGCCAACTCTGAAGAAGTTGTGGGCATTTTATCATTTTTGTAAATTTTCTATGGCAACCCCATTAGGGCGTGGAGATAGGGGGTAAGTATGTTCTAGGAATATGTTTGGGAGGGCAAACTAATAGGGGTCAGTCGGACACTTTTGTGCTCTAAGGCCAACTCTAAAGAAGTTGTGAGCATTTTTACATAATTTTTGTAAATTTTGTATGGCAACCCCCTTAGGGCGTAGAGATAGGGGGTAAGTATGTTCTAGGAATATGTTTGGGAGGGCAAACTAATGGGGGTCGGGCGATTTTGCTGAATTTCAATACCGGTTTTCTCGCGACTATCTGTGACAGTTTGAGACCACATTCGGGTCTAAGCGATATCGGGGGGCTTCAGAAAGTTGATTTCAACCATAACACGGACAGACGGTCAGACGGACAGACGGACATCGCTAAATCGGTTTCCCTATCTATAAGGATCCAGAATATATATACTTTATGGGGTCCCAAATGGATAATAAAGGAATTACAAACGGAATGACAAACTTATATATACCCTTATCACTTATGTGAAGGGTATAACAAGTAAGAGCGCTATATTCGGCTGTATACCCTTCACATTGGTCTTTTAATATGGTCAGCGAGTTTGAAAATCCATAGAAAATTTTACAAAATTTTAACGTTCGTATGGAGGAACGTTTGAGGTCGACAGTTATAAAAGTTTTCGACATTGTTGATATTAAAAGGTTAATAAAAGTTGTTAATTTTTATGGGATGTTCCAGTCACCCTCCTCTTCTCCAACTTTGTATTCCAAATTGTAAAATTGTTATAGTTTCCCAGATATAGCGTATCGAAAATTTTACAAAAATTGTTAATTTGTATAAATTCTACCCCATATTCACCCCCACCAAAAATATTTTTTCTTCAGAGCGTAGGTTTTGTTGTCGAATAGTTTTTTGTAGAGCATTTGATATCGATAGTTGTTATAGTTTCCGAGATATAGCGCATAACATATTTCACCAAATTTGTGCAATTGTAGGAAAAATACCCCTTCCCCTGATCCTTTTATTTATTTTTTTTTTTTTTTTGCATAATTTTTAATTATTGAATCTTCGCTTTAGCGAACTAACAATAAGTTTTCAAATCTTAAGACTAAGGAAATAATATTAGTCCAGCCAGTGCCAAACTAAAATTTACGTTCTCATAATATAAATAGTTATCTTCATCTAAGCGCAATAGTATCCCTCCTTTTTAGACGGGAGTGTCCACTATGTTGCAAGATACTTCGAGCGAGCGGGTTTGGATGTGTTTCCAGCTTATTTAAATACTTGTCCACATATTTCAGGATTTCGCATTTAACTAGTGGAACTTTTAGATCCTTATGGATGTTGCTGTTTTTGACATACCACGGAGCACCAGTTATCATTCTTAGGATTTTATTTTGACGGCGTTGTATTTTTTCTATGTTAGAGGCGGAAGCAGTGCCCCATAATTGTATACCGTAGCACCAAATTGATTTTAAAATTGAGTTGTATAGTAGAAGTTTACAATCCAGATGAAGCACAGAGTTTCTACCCATAAGCCAGTGGATTTGTGCAGCTTTAAGTTTCATTTGCGTCAGCTTTGCATCTATATGAGGCTTCCATGTGAGGCGGCGATCCAGGTGAATACCAAGATATTTTGTCTCGGATCGTTGAGGCACCAAATGGTTGTTAATAGTGATTGGAGGGCACGTTTCTTTGCGTAAGGTAAAAGTTATGTGAGTACATTTTTGTTCATTTATTTTTATTCCCCATAACCTTGCCCATTTCTCAACTTGGCTAACGTGTTGTTGCAGTTGACTCGAAGCCTCTTTAGGGTCTTTATCAATACTGAGAAAAGCAGTATCATCAGCAAATGTGGACGTGTGCGTAAAACAGTTGGTTGGCATATCTGCTGTGTAAAGCAAGTACAAAATTGGACCTAGTATACTCCCTTGAGGTACACCAGCCTCTATTGGTTGGGAACAACTTATTTGGTTTCCCTCTTTGATCATAAATTGTCTGCCGGTTAAGTATTTTTCTAGCAGGCTTGAAATATTAGCTGGTAGATAGAGTTTTAGTTTGACTAACAGGCCTTCGTGCCATACTTTATCGAATGCTTGAGAGACATCGATAAAAAGCGCGGAGCAGTACTTCTTTTCCTCAAAGGCTTTTCTTATAACCTGCACCAGTCTGTGAGTTTGTTCGATTGTGCTATGTTGACTTCTAAAACCAAATTGGTGATCTGGGATGCAGTTGTTATCATTAAGGATCGGACTCAGCTTGTTTTTAAGCAGCTTTTCGAATAGTTTCGCCAAAGTTGGTAACAAACTTATAGGCCTATAAGACTCCACCTTCGAAGGATCTTTACCAGGCTTGGGAATCATCTTTACTAAGGCAACTTTCCATATTGGCGGAAAGTGTTCAAGCCGAATTATGGCATTAAAAACAAAAAGAATAATTCTTTTACCTGTGAAGGGTAGCTCCCCTGATCCTATCTGAAAAAAACTTTTTCCATTATTTACGTCCCTTCTTTAGGAGTATCCGTGCCAAGTTTTGTGGCAAGAGTGACTATATTTACTGAGATATATAGGGATATATGCACGGATTTTCTCCTAAAAAAAATGGGTTATTTTGGGTTTTCGCTTATATCTCGGTCAAAAGTGAACCGATTTTGAAGATTTTAAATAGCGATTGTCTCCAGGATATTTCTAACAGTTTGACACCATTAACTGGTCTGTATCTTTTTATTTGACTTCGAAAACTTGATTTCAACAGACGGACAGACGGACATGGTTATATCAACTTCCCTATCTATAAGGATCCAAAATATATATACTTTATGGGGTCCCAAATGGATGATAAAGAAATTAAAAACGGAATGACAAACTGATATATACCCTTATCACTATGTGAAGGGTATAATAATAGATAATCAATCAGGTGATGATGTAAAGCAAAGGAACATATTTTATTTAGTTCAAGATATATTTGCATGGATAAGTCTGATTTGGCTTCCTATTTCCACGCTTCTGTATTTAACGAAAACAGTTGGCTCAAATAGATAGTTTTAGTAACGAAGGAGAAGTAAGAAGAAGTCTAATTGACTTTAGCTTGGCAAACCGCAGACTAATCTTGGATTTTCCCTTAATCTCAGCTGTAGATTCATAAGTGGCACCTGTTCACCCAAAAAACCCGTCAAATTAGGTCGAGGCATCGAGTAAGTAAACCATTCTTATAAAAACTTACATATTTTTCTAAAAAGAAGCAAGGAAAAGGATATGATCAATTTTAATTGTTTCAGGAAATCTAGGCGATCTTTAACAGAGGTCATCAATCAATTTCTTCCCAGAGGCCATCTCTATATCAATCGAAGTCACGTTTTTCGCTAATCTATTCGCCAGTATGACTTTCTTGAATATCATTTTGCTGTTTTGGACACATTTGTCGAAGAGACCAGAGAACAATCAATTGAATATATAACCATGTTTTGCTTTTACGATCATACTTTTGGTAAACCTTTTTTGATCCAATAAACAGGTTCTTCTCATTCCTATGTTGATATGTTAAACAACCAACGGGCAATCTATATTTATTTCACCTGCTTGTCCTGAACAAGGCCCTTTTATCTTTTTAACTGCAACAAGGCTGATAAATTTAAGATTAAGTAAACAGCATGATTATTTAACCGCGCGATCTATTTAAGTACGAAACTGCTTGGCATGCGTTACGTATCCCACGATGTCAATGAATTGTTAAACGTCAAGCAAGTTAACGCTAGTAGAGAAATTATAGTTAAAAAATCCCATTTTTCCTGGTAAGTGGTTAGGATAACTATAAAAAAAAAATTTTCGCCAAAATCGTCCTCCACAAAATGCTTTTTGTTCCAGTGAATTTAACTACTTACGGCCAAAAACTGAAAAAAAGGTAAAACTATGACAAAAAATATATATTTTTTGACAAGTGTTAAGTTTGTTTTATTCCGTTTTAGACTACAGGCAAATATAGTTGCCAAGCATGTTAAAGGTTATTTTGAGCAGGTTAAAGCTCAAACAAACTTTCTCAATATATTTTCTGAAACGTACGAGGTGCCCCTAAAAGTACTTGAGCTTTAGCGGAATGCACCCTATGCTCTTTTCTTAGCACCCTCCTGACTAAAGGCGACCTTTCAACAAATTAAGAGGCAAAGTAGTGGGAAAATGAGACTAGATTGAAATTTAACACGTTTAACCTCTTTGTTATTCCCACCGTCGGCTACAAATTAGTTTGAAACATAATAAGCTTATATCTGACATAAGCAATTATATGGTTCAAAAACCTCAAAGTAAGTATGTGTACCTCTGGTCGTCAAAGGGTTAAATGTTTAAAGACCTTTATATGCTGTTTATACAACACGAAAGACGAATGGTCTTGGACGTTTCGTGTTCTATAAACAGCACATTACTCTTAATTATCTCTATAGAAAACTAAGCAATGCGCCTCCCGTTGGGAAGAGGTAAAACACATTGAAAAATAACAGTTATCACTTCTAAAAATGACTAAGTTTTGAATAAATTTTTTAAATAAATTTTCACAGTCTGGTAAGTATTTTGGACCGGATTTTGTGGGTTGCAAGAGGCTCATATTATTTTTTCCGCTTTTGTTTTCTCGTGATAACTTTCACGAAAATCTTGTTTCACTACCGTCTGGAATGTTGTCAAATAATTTCATTGATGCAGCACTACCATTCATTTTACCATTGGCGTTATGCCTTAATAAGACTTGTTAAAAGCTATTTAACTAATAGGATAGATCTCAAAACAAGGTGACTGTTTGCTTTAATTAAAAAACACACTCATTGATATTTTAATTGTAGCAGTAATAAATGCCACTTTAGATATTTTGGTATTTATTTAAATTTTTTTTTAGGGGGGGGTTGAATTTTTTTTAAACCTCTGTTAGTGTTTTCTTTTAATGAACTCTCCTTTGTGGTTAGGCTAAAAGCTCCTTGCCTTAAAAAATAATTAAAAATCCTAAGGATAAACTTTAAGATTATTTTCTAGAATCCAAACAGTAAGTGCTTTATACCTTTTTCTTTATATTTCTGTCGCCCTTAACACTTGAAGCAGTTGCTAATTAAGTACCTATTTAATTTTGGTCAGACCCATTTGGATGTGTAGCTGATCTTCAAGAGGGATTTCTTTTATTTTATCCTGTAGAGAGGTAGTTTTAGTGACAGAACTCAAAACACTGACCCCTTTAGTAGTCTGTACTCAGTATAATCCCTCCGAAATAATCCCCAAAAACATGTATTTCCCCATTGCATTTATTTAAAGTTAATTTTCACATATACAAAATTTTTTATACTCTAATAAGATTTTATTTTACGGAAACTTTTTCAGCAAATTTTGTGTAATGAAAAACTTATCGAGCTTGGAAAAGGGGTTTTTATTGCTGTTCCCTTTTTTAAACACATATAGAGATCTAGCTATGAAAAAATTTTAATTCAAAGAAAAAAGCTGCCTGAGAAACAATAAGCGTGCCTCTGGGAGCACTGTTATAGAAATAAAACTCTTTAGGGCATTTAGCCAACGCACTTACTAAGAAAAAAATGCGCCAACTAATTTAGTTTTTCCTGAAAATGCCGTTTCCATATTTGATATATAAAGTAAAATATTTAGTGAAGAAATTGGGAACACCAAAACACTTAAAATGGAGAATTTTTGGTAGTAACTAAAATTTTAATTTAAGTCCTAAAAGTCTTTATGTGTAATTTTTTTTTTGCTTTCTTTAATGTAATTAACTATATGTTTAAAAGATTTATATAAAGAAAGCACAATAAAGGGCTTTGTAAATCATTTTTTAGAATACATTTAAACTAAACTTAATTCGATGCAATTCATTAGGTTGTAACTAGCCTACTGATTTGTAGGCGAGTGCTTGTATCAACAAAATGCCTTAAGCCTGACATTTTAAGGCTTTTATTTACTAGCCTGATAGTTCACAATTGAAAAATTATCATTAGTTTAATAATTTTACGTGTAAGTAGTTCAAAATTAAGTTTTCAATTTTTAATAAATTGGTTATTATTTTGACCTGGATAGTTGCCATGTTGGTATGGTTTGTTTTAAATCAAAATAAATAAACAAATATAAAATTGTGTGTACCTTTGTAAACATACATATGCTTTCGTTATTATATAGGGACCAAAACCATACAAAAAAATATTAGATATTGTTTTTGATTTTTCTTTCTTTCGTCAAAATAAAAAACATTTTTATTTTTATATTATATTTTTTATAAGAAATAATTATTGTTTTGAATTTTTCGAAAACTAATAAGCAAATTGTTATGTTTTTATAAATAAAAAATAAACCAATAACTCCTGGCAAAAAAAAAGTTTTAAAATAATGTTTTTTATTATTTTCAATCAATCTAGTTGAATACCAAATTTGTTCGTACTTTTCATCCTAAAAAAATTATCATTCAAGGTCCCTGCTTTTACGCACTGACTTATTAAAAAAAAGATATTTTACGGAAAAAAATATTAATTCTTAAAAATTACATTCTGCAATCATAAAAGCTGACTTCCAATAGTTAAAGAAAATTACTCATACGTATACGTTATACTCAATAAATTTGATTTTAAATATTACTCATACGACCACAGCTTACTTCTCCAGTATTGTATATAAGTACTTATGGATACAATTTTTTTCTGGGTCAAAATTAGTACGCGTTTAATTTTTTTTTTAGTTTAGGAATCACTTTCATTTATAGCCATCGAATTAAAATCCCTTCTTCATTTGATTAAAACATGGCTGTTCGTCCGTCTGTGTGTCTATCATTCTTGTAATCAAAGAACAGTTCGCAGGTCGATACTTGATTTAGAAACTATATTTAAAAAATATATAATAATATTTTGACAGCTTTCATTTGAAAAAAAATATTACTTTATTTATTAGTTTTGCTCTGATATAACAATTTTTTTGAGGAAAATTATTTAAAATATCAAGTGATCTTGAAAAATCAGTACAGTTAGTACTTTTTCATAAAAATCAATACATTAAATACACGAATTTTTAATCAGTACACAAAATAAAAAACCCGTAGAGGTACTGATGAAATCAGTATAAATAATAAGCCAACATATACCGGATATGATCAGACCCTTGAATTTTAAAGAACACTTAGAATAGTCACGAGATTTGAATATCAATCTTTTTTTTAAACAGTGGTGTGAACGCAAATTGTTTTTTTTTACAAAAAAATATTACTTATATGGATAAAGTAAAATTTAACTTTCATACTTTTTGAATTTTTAGTTTTTTTTTTAATATTTTTTCTTTATTGCATGTTTGCCTTTGGCGAACTAACAATAAGTATTCAAACCTTAAAACTATCAATCTAAAGTAAAAAAAAATATAATAAAAGCAAAATTTCATATTTGTAAAAGGTAACAAATATACTTCATATAAAAATTGATTTAAAAAGATTTTTTTAAATTATTTATATACATCTCGTTCTATTTGGACAGACTGCGGTACAATTAAGCTGAGTTTATTTTTTTGTCGTCCTGTCTGTATAATTTTTTGCAAAATCATAATCTTTTTTTCCTGTTTAAACTAAGCTAAAATAAAACTTTTTAGCAAAACAAACTTAAACTTCTTCTTAGCAAAAAAAAAAAAAACAAAACTGAACTTAAGATATTTTTTTAGATAAAAAAAAAAGCAAAAAATTTGAAATGGAAAATGCAAAATATTAAAAAAAAAAATTTTAAATTATTGCCTACAAACCGAAATTACGGAAAAGCACATATTACTTGCCTTCATTATGGTTTGGATTTTCTAATTGTTGTATTTATTTCTTTATTTATTAAGAAAAACACTTTAGCTGCTTGCGGGTAGTGTGATGTTTTTGTATATAAGAACAAGTTGCAGAATTGTCCAAAAATACATATTCACATTTTTTTGAATGCATTTAAAAATACTTCCATTTGGTCATGATAAAATTCATTTTTAATTCAAATCGAATTTAAGTTAATATTTTTAAGCTACAAATTACTTTATGTTTAAAGCTAATCTAATTACCAGTGATTCTCTTGTGTAAGACATAGGACCCCAGCAACAGAAATATCACTTCAACAAAGTATCTACCATAAGCATTAACTAAACTTTTAAATTAAAATATTTAATTTTTTTCTAAACTCCTTGACGTAGCCTCTTACGTACTTGAAAAGCATATTTAAATTTTGTAGAACTATATTGAAGTTAAAACTTAGTACAATCTGCTTTAAGTTTCCAAGTATTAATATAGAAATAAATTCTTACAATTAACTCCTTACAACAATATTTACTTAAAAAATATTTTCTGTTACTCTTGTTTGCTTTTATTTCCTCTTTTTTTACAAAATCTAAAACTTTAACAAAAGTGATTTACATAAACTTAAAAACATAATCTCTATATCCAGCAGACAGACTCATAGACACTTTAAGATTTAAACTGCAATGCACCTTGCACAAACCAACTACAACTCATTGAATATTAATATTTCAACAGCAACAGAAAAAAAGATGAAACGAAAACAATTATTCTAGTCTGGAGAGCATTATTGAAAGTTGGTTTTTCCCTTTCTTTTCATCTTTGTGTCTGTCTTATTTTATTAAAAGCTAAAGAAGACATTATGACAGTCTCTGAGGATGTAGAAAAAAGTAGAAATAAGTTTGCGAAATCAGTTAACAATTTTTGTATTTTAAGCAAAAAAATAAAATAAAGAACAAAGTTTAAAAGTAGTTTTTCTATTTAAAATGTGTTGTGTAACAAAGGTGTCCGGTTTATTTATCTTGAATTAACTTCTTGCCCGAAAATATAACCGTCATTACTATGAAAAAAAGAATCAATTCAAATACAAAGAATTACAATGATAATCAGATGCGGAAATGGAATTAAAGCATTAATGGTTTTTAGTTAAGTTGACTTTTAAATGCTCAAATTGAAAATATATAAAATTAAACGTGAAGTTTTTTGTGAAAGCAGTATACTAAAAGAGTCATTATGCCCGAAACATTTGCAATTTAATAATTGTTTTTTTTTTTTTTTTAATTTTATTTATTGTTTTTGTAACAAATAAATTTTATTCACTTTGGTCCGAATTATTTCCTTATTATTAAAATAAATCAATTAATATTTCAGTCAGGGGTTACTTAAGAACTTATTTTGAAAAACAGGGGGCAAATAACGGCATTCGATTCAAACCGAAATTCTACTCGATCGATCGACTTGTCAATGCTTTTATTTAAAAAATTCTAATAAGAATTTTTAAGTTTCGATTTGAATCAAAAGCAGTTATTTACCCCCCCCCCCCCCCCCCCCCCGGGTTAGAGCCAGCCGTAAAAACGAATTAATTGTCATAACTATCTTTGAAGTTTTTCTTACCAAATATGGTTCAAGAAATTTGTGTATAAGATTCTTATTCCTATTATTCTCTATTACCCCTTAGATAATAACGAAATAATTTGTTGTTATTTATTATCGAAATTTGATAGATATCCTTCGCATTTTTGCACCGCAATTGCAAATAATAATTAAGAAAGAGTTCAAACTGCGTCAGTAAGTTTAGGAAACAAGATTAAGTTCAAAGCTTTTTTTAATATGAGAACAAAAGGTAAAACGATTAAAAAAATTTTTGTAATGTAACTTAAAGCTATAGGTTTCAGGCAAAATGTGTTAGTTTATAGAAGAGAAATAGCAAAGGAAGTCTCGATTGGCCGTCAAATGTGGTTCGCTATTTAAACACACTTTTAGAAATCAAACTTTGCGGGAAAAAGATAGTGAAATCATTTGGCAGTTTGTCAAGTATTCTGGGACAGGCAATAGCTTAGCAGCTTAAAACCGTTTACCAAGAATGTCAACGAACCACTCAACAAAGCTGGTTGGCAATATCAAGCAGTTGGCACTTAACCGAATGGCAGCAATTACCACAATAAGGTCAGAACACACGTCATTAGATTTAGCTGAGTAGCTATCCAGAGGTCCCCTGAATGATCTGTGAAATAACTCAAGCATCAATTTTATTATTACAACGCTTAGCGCTAACCATGTACCGCCGAATCATTCCTACCCAAATTAGATGATAAAGAAAAAAGCACATCATTGAACTGGATTAATTGTCTCTGACAACCCAACTAGCCAATCAAATGATTCCATAAGTCCGGCAGAGATTGGATTGAGTCCAAAACGTGCTACAGATGTTTCCTTTCACCCGTTGCCACCAGCAAGACGACGGACAATGGGGTTTCATTCAACCTAAAGAAGAAAAGATCTGTAAATAGAAAAAAGCTAAGGGAATTAGACTGCAAAAGGCCTGGTCATTTCAAAGGCAAGTTTTTTTCGTTAGCATTTTAGATTTACTGAAAGTTGCACAGCTAATACGTCGAGAAGACAGATGAAAGATTAAAAATCTGAAGGATACTTTTAACAGAAGCTTGCTTAGCTTACATCATTAATTTTCACTAAAAAAATCACCAGCCAACGCCACTACAACCTAATTATAAAATAAAATTGTTTGACGCTGCCAGAGACAAAAAGGCTTCTGAGAAAAAAAAAACAAGTAAGAGCGCAACATTCAGCTGTGCCGAATCTTATATACCCTTCATAATGGTCTTTTAATATACCCAGCCATCTTTTCTAGCCGAGCTATTTTGTACTGCAAATAATATAATAAAAATACTTTGTGCCGGGCTTAAAGTCGATATCATTCCTACACAGAAAGAAAAAGCATATTCTAAAATAAAAAATTTTATTCTTGATTTAATTCAAAATCGTACTTAAAATTTTTAAGAAAGATCCATACTTAGATTTTCTCATATCAAGTCTATTCGGATTACTTCAAAAAATCAAGCAGAAAAAGACTTGTTGTTTTAATATGTTACTTTGCATATAAAAATAAAGTGTCTCGGTGGCCTAGAGGTAGCGCGTTGGTGCTAGAGTGCGGAAAGCCCCTGGTTCGAATCTCAGCTACGGTAAGTACAAAAAATGAAATTTTTAAATTATAAATTTTAAACATCTATAAAATAAAAATAAAATATAAAATTCTTCTTCTTCTTTAATAAAGCTCCATAAGTCAAAAAAATGACATTCCATTTTCGAATTAATCCCGTTTACGGCTTAAATCAATCTTTTTTTGGCTTACATCAAGTAAGGCTCCGAACTTAAATCAATCATTTTCGTACTTAAAAAATTTTACTTGGAGTAAGAAATTTCGCACTTGATTTAAGAAAAGCCGTACTTTTCACACTGCTATGGCTTGATTTAAGTAAAGTATTCTTAGATAATTTTTTGTGTGTATAAAAGCAATACCATGTACAAGGTTTGAGGTCGAGAGTCTTTAAAGTTTTCGATAAGTTTTTTCTACCGCAAGTGAACGAATAAGGACTAGAGAACATGCAGTTCTAAGAGAACGGAGTAACGGCAAACACTGCACGAGCACAGCCGATATTCTGAAGGCGGCATTCCCGGGTCGCCTCATCTCTCGTTTTGGCAATTTTCATTGGCCTGCAAGATCGCTCGACTTAACCGTTCAAGACTTTTTTGTGCGGTTTTTGAAGTCCAGTGCTTACGTGAACAAACTCAAGGCTCAGGAAGATTTCAAGGACAACATTCGATAAGAGTGAGGGAATCTGTCGCCGGAAGTTCTTGCCAAAGTGATGAGAAATTATATAAAACTTCTCTTCTTCTCAACTTGACCAGTGATAAGGGTATATATCACTTTGTCATTCCGTTTGTAATTTCTTTATTGTCCATTTGCAACCCCATGAAGTATATATTCTAGATCCTTATAGACGGGGAAGTTGATATAGCCATGTCCGTCTGTCCGTCTGTTGAAATCAAGTTTCTAGAGTCAAATAACAAGATACGACCCAGTTGTTGGTTTCAAACTATTGGAAATATCCTGGAAACAATCGCTATATAAAATCAGTAAAATCAGTTTACTACCGACCGAGATAAAAGCGAAAACCCAAAACAACCCATCTTTAAAGACAAAATCCGTGCATATGTATATTCTTATATACTAGACATCTGCATGACTATATTCATTTAATTGCCTATACACAACAAAAACAATATTCATTCAAACATTTTTCATTCTATGGGAGATAAATAAAGTTAAACCAGTAACAACACAAGAAAGAATGTATTGTGTGTTACACTCAATGATACAAGAAGAACACATTTATTTTACAGTTTTCGTTTTGAATGTGTATAAAACACACTTGAAAATACAAAAACATAGCAAAGTCTCATTACAGTTAGAGTTTTTATAAAAACATTCAGGTGTTTTTTCGAGTTAATGAATGTTTAACAACAACAATAACGACAAATTTGCAAACACAAATGAATAATAGTTTTTTACACCAATCATACAGCAATATTCACACATTCTATTCAGTATTTATTTATATGAATGTATGGGTAATATTTTGTTTTCGGTTGAAGTTGTTTTTTATTTGCTTTCGCTTGTGGGTTCATTTATTTAGTTTGTTTAACATTGAATGAAAAACACTATGTTGTTGAAAAACAAACGAATGTATTTAAACGGCATTTGGGTGTAGTCAAGCAGACCTCTATTATATACATATATCAATAAATATAGTCACTCTTGCAACAAAACTTGGCACAGACTCGCTTAAAGTAGAGATCTCAATAATGAAAAAGTTTTTTTCAGATAGGGTCAGGAAAAGTGGTTTTTTCCCTACAATTGCTAAAATTTGATGAAATATTTTATGCGCTATATCTCGGAAACTATAACAGCTATCGAAATCAAATGTTTTACGAAAAGTAATTGGACAATAAGTCCTGCGCTGAAAAGAAATAATTTTTGGATCTTAATCAAACCAAACAAGAAAAAAACAATTTTTTAAATACAGAAATATGTTACTCTTTTCACTTGCGAATTTTTTTGTATTAAATCAAACTTGCCTTCAAATTTAGTTGATTTTAAATAATAACATTTATGGTTGCATTTGTATGTAATTATTTTTCCAACCATCAACTTTGCCATATTTGTAACATGCTGTCAACATAAATTTTATGGCACGTTGGTTTAGTTCAAATACATACATACACAAAGCCCTACGCACAAACATTTTTTATACAATATTTACAATAACTCGCCAAAACCTCTAACTAAACAAATAACAAGCAAAACATTACATCACAGCAAACATCCGCAACAATTACGCAAACGTGGTAGGGGCTAAAGGTTGGTACAAGTCAGAGAATTCAATGTTTTGCTCCACATAACACAAGGGCAATTAGAATAAATTTGTTAGTGGTAATGAAGAAAATCCTATAATTATGGTGCAGCAAGGAAGATAGAAAATAAAAAAAATTACAGCAATTTATAAAAAGGAAGGTAACCAACTGTAATTTAAACAAAAATTTGACTAAAAATCATTTTATATAGTCAAAGTACAGTATATTTTACCACCAATGTAGCCACCTTATGTTATGCCCCCATTTATATGTAAATCCTGACGCATTTAAAGTAATTTTCCAAAACGAACGCCACTACTGGTGCCACATGTTGTGTTTGCTATGATGTTGTACTTGCCACAAGTAAAAAACTGTTTTAAACCAAAATTTCACTTTACTGATTTAAACTCAAAAAAAGTAAAATGCGTTGAAAAGTGCTATTTTGCGATGAGGTGTAGTACCGTTTGGTTGGGGATATACATAATTGTAATGACGGCCATTGATGACTGTAATGATACGCGTGGTTGTGTTTATTTTAGGGAGATTTTTCTTTTTGCTTTGCTTTTTTTTTCTCCTCTTTATTGTTTTTTACCAAATTATTTTATATTTTCGTATTCAAAAAAATTATTACTGCAGCAAAGTTGATGAGCCACAGTTGAGTTGAGCTTTAATAACGAAAGACTTTCTAGTGAATTTTGTATTTGTTCAGCATTCAGTTGTCCAATATGATGCTGCGTAAAGTAATCGCAGTTATGAACACATTAATTTTATGGACAAAAATTCACTGACAGTCATTTAATGACTTAATTTTACACTCGTCCAAGTGAAAAATTACATTAAAATTAGTGGCAGGAGTTAGTTTTTTTATTTATTTTTTTTTTGCTTTACTTACGTAATGGATACACTTTTTTATGATAAAATTTTTTTAACTTTAATTCAGAACTTTATGATGGGAAAAATTTTTAAATTATTTTTTTAATACCACAATTTTGAATAAGTAGAGTTTGATGCAAAAATAACGCCATTAAAAAGCACTTTAACTAAAATGCATTGTTTTAATTTTTAAGAGAACCTTATTGCGGCAAGTGCAAGAATCAAGAAGGTCTGCTTCTTTTTAGTGTTCAGCTGTAGATAAATTTAAATAACACTTTATATTTGGCCTTATTGTGTTGGGTGTAGTCGTCTGAAATGTTGACACAAAAACGACAAGGGTTCTATTCATATAACATTGGCGTATTTCTTAGACGGTACCAAAAAACTAAATACGTCTACAGCAACGCCAATCACAATAAGGTTGATTATATTGTTTCTATATGTTTTTCAAAAAGACTATTTTAAAAAACGAAAATTATCTTTGAAGATCACTAAGTATTTTATGTATTGTGGTCCCCTAACTACAAATTGCCGAAATTCAAAATTCCATAAATAAATTTTTTTTTTAAAATTTGAGATCTTTCGGTTGTATCATAGCTCCATCTTCGTCAACGGAAAAAAAGACTTGGAGTTAAAAAATTATCGCTTTTGAAGTATTTAAACGTTTTACCATGTTTTTTATTAACCACTGCAGGACATTTTTGTCAATTATTTCAGAATATAAAATCGGTTAAGTCAGCAATAACACAATAAGTGTCAGCAATTCGGGAGTAAACTCGATAACTCACAAAAAGTTGTAGTTTTAAATAGCAAACATGGCAACAAATATCAAGTTATTTAAAAAAAAGCTTGTTTGGCAATTAACTAAAATTTTCAAAAAGGTTTTAAAAACAATTCTACTATTTATAAATCTTTTTTGAAAATGAAAAAATAGTTTATAATATTTAAAAATAATGCTATGTTCAGACATAGACCTTAATTGAGTAATTGGCACATTTACGCAATTAAGGCCTTAATTGAACTCAATTAACCGTACAAGATCACAGTTGATAAATTGAGCAATTAGTACTAAATTGCCTTACTAAATGAGTTTAACTCGAAGTGCAACCCTGCTGATTTAATAAGAATCGTGTTCAGTAATTTAAAAGCTTTAAAGCTATTAATATGTTTGCCATGGTGGAATAATAAGGTGACCTCGTTCTTACAACAACAACTTCCTGTACAAAATTTTGCATAGATATGTTGCTGTAGCTAAATTCTACCTGGGTTGCAAAAAATGTTTCAATCACACATAATGTATACACAACCATAATATAACATAAAAAAATTATCAATCTAAGCTAGAAAACATGTGACGTAAATAAAGGTCATCGGATCAGTTGCCCCTACCTTGTGCAATGTACCATTAAAATGAAAATAATATTTGTTTAGCTGTCATATGATAATTGAGTAGGAATAACTAATTAATTATGTGTGAACAAAAAACTAAACTGCTCAATTTATTTTAAATTTTCTCAATTTATGATGTTTGAACATTGTAACAATAATGTTCGCACTGAGTACTTATTTAGATGCATAAGAACTGTCGCTGTCAAACCCTATAGTTTGATAGCTGAAAATGTCAAACTGTATTGAAATTTAGGTTTTGTTCAGTAAATTTTGACCCTAACCGTTAACGCAGGAACAATGCTTCTAAGTTGCAAAAATTGGTGCTACCAGACATAAGGAAACAATAGCCAGTTTAACTAACTCGATGTAATGAAACCCAGGGTATTTCATACTCCCTTGGCAAATTTCAAAAGTCTTGTTTTGCCCATCCCATATATTTCCTCTAGGTTTTTTAAAAGAATCAATCTCTAGACATTTTGTTCTGGAACACACCACCACTATACAGTGATACAATTTATGCTTAATAGTCTCCTTATTTCCAGGAACACCACAAAATTTACAGTCACTGCTGGCCAGTTATCCTTCTTTTTTTTGGCATGAACCGCTGCCTATCAATGACCTGTTATCATTACCACTAGAAATCTACAATTAATCCTTCGTAAAGACGAAAACTCATCACCTCCGGCTCGCTAAATCCCCACATAATCCTAGAGACTCTACACGAAGTGGTATTCACCCTCTGTGGCTTTGACCATCGCCGCAGAAAACTGAAGTGGAACACAAAGTTCCATTGATCTTTCAATAGGCAAATGGGCGCCTTGCTTTGCGACCTCATCTGCTATCTCCTTCTACTTAATACTCCTGTATCCACAAAGCCAGTAAATGTGCACTTGTCCCAAGGCAAACAATTTATCAACGAATCCTTTGCACGCGTTATCACTTGAGTAGAAGGTAATGTTCGCGAGAGTTGACCTAGTCGCCACCTGACTATTAATTAATATGTTCGCCTTAGAGTTTTTTGTCTAAGAGGACAAGGCAAGATCGACAGCCAGTTTGACTACTGAAATCTCCACCTGTAATACAATGCAGCGGTCAGAAAAATTTAAATGGTTGGTCAGCTTCCATTTGATTCACGCTTTCAATGATTGCCTCTGTGGCATTATTATTTAATGCACCTGCAATTTCAAGAAAAGCCTCAATTGCATATCCTTTGTAGTGAATTGCTTTCCATTTCACAAGACGACTGTACGAAGTGCCATCTGAACTGCGTACTGATTGTCACGAGCCAACCAGGAGCGACAGCCCTTAAAAATTAATGAATAAGGACTGAACTAATTGTGTCAATAAAAATGTTTGCTTTTTTAATCTGGCTTAAACTAATTTTTTTGTTAGAATGAATTAATATTTTTCTAATAATTTTGAAAGGAATGTTTATTTGAAACAATGCAGAGTCTTCTACCGATACTAGCCGAGTACGATGCATTTTTGAAAGCCGCTATGCGTTTTCGTCCTCAGTTCCCTTTAAACGGTAGTAGTGTCTTTTAGCTGTAAACATAACCTTTTTAACACACATGTTAATCAGAAAGGAAAACTGAATAATTATTTTTTTTTCATTTTGTAAGTTAGGACGAAGTTTAACTTTTCAAATACACTATTCTTTTTTGTGTTAAAGTCTCTTTTGGGCATAAGTGGTTACTTTTACTTGACTTAAGTAGAAATACAACACTATAGCCCCTACAGGATATATGTAATTAACTCCGTCTCATGCATTCTATGAAAATCAAAAACAATTCGGGAATAAACCGGTCCTTGTCGTTAATTGAACAAGAATCATAAAGTTACTTAAAGTTGCTTAAAGCAAATATTTAATTCGATTATTTTCGACACATCCTTCGTACAAGAAAAAACTAATCTTTAAACAAACAATTTCATAAAAACCATTCTATTTTTTGTTATGTCCTTCATAATTTTTCAATAATTTTTATTAACATTTTTACAGTCGATTAAATTTTACCCCTTCGTTAAGTGTGCAAAAAATGTTTATTCTTTTATTTTTGTTAAGTTATTACATCTCACGCTGGAAACATTAATACCTTTAATACCTTTCGACTTTTTACTGGGCAAATCCATCTTCTCATTTTCAAATTTTTGTTTGTAGTTTTGTGCATACATAACACAATATTTATAAACATGTTGGCCAAATCTTTAATGATGTGTTCAAGATATTTTCAAAATTGTAGATGGTGAAGCTTAACGCTTGTATTATCTTCAAAATGATACAAAAAATCTATGTTTGCGGTCTTCTACATTTACCTAAAAGATAACCCAGCAAAAACTCTTGCTTCGCCGTAAGTAGGTTTGTAAGGGAATATTAAGACAGCAAAGCTTACAAACCTGCTTACGTATGGCATGATATTTTTTCGCGATGTCCCACTTAGTTGCATTTCATGTTAAGTGCTTTTTTCGGCGCTGTGAATATCCAGTTAATTCATGTAGTTTTGGTGCTTCTTTAGTTGTTTAAATTTATTGCGTCATCGAAATAAATGTTTTGCCGAGTTATTATGTTCGTTACTTGACGAAAAACTAATGTTTTTTTTACTCACTGCCTTACAGTAGTGCTTCTTAGTATGCACTTGAGTAAGCGAGTGTGTATAACAGTAAAAATTTTACATTTACTGCCATACACTATTGCATTTATTAAGGGAATAGATAAGTGCTTGCTGCGAAGCGCATTAGTATACTAGAAAAAGTATTTACTGCTTACAAAACCTTGATTATTTTTTGCTGGGAAACGATAGAAAGAGCTTGTTTTCCCATTACAACGTGTGGTATTGTACCCGACAGAAAAGACGTTCTAATAGTTTGGCCAACGGGGTTATTGTTTTGTACCACAACACAAGTATCAATTGTAGGTGGTTTAAATGGCTGCATAATACATATGAGGGCTTTAGTCTGAGAGTGTTTTGTTTTTGTTTGTGTATGAATAAGCACGTGCAGGAGTTTTCGTTTTGTTTTTTGTTACAGATTAACCCTACAGCACTTCCAGTAAATGCTTGGTTTAGAAAGAAAAACTTTGCAGGTATATGTTTTAGCAGCTTTTGAGGAACATGTTAAGCTAGTTTTAAAAATTGGTTAATTCCATTGTGACGGGTGTGACCATGTTGCTCATCTTTTTTCTTATAACTCAAGCAATTCGAAGTTTTGGTTTGAAAAAAGGCTACGATTTCCATTTTTAACGATTAGTAGTAAGTAGACACTACAATAATATAATTTCAGCTTAAAATGGTCATTTGAAGACTTTGACGGGAGTGACCTTACAAATTTAAATTAAACCCATCGTCGGGGGGACATGGGGTCTGGGTCATAATAACCCCCTTATAAAACTCGAGGTATTTTGTTATGTTCATCAAAAAATTTATAAAGTTTAGATTGACTCAACATTTATTTCTATTTTTAAACACAAAACATTTTATATTTAAAAGTTAACAAAAAAAGTTTCTTCTAGCTTAAATCTGATAAACACTTACATCTAATGACACTTACATATGTCTGCAGGGATGGGTCATATTTACATTTTTGAATTTTAAGAACGTGTAACTTGAAGTGCAAATGCCTCACGACTGATTTCAAATTAATATCATTCAGAGAGGTTCAATATCTCCAGCTACAGAAAAGAACATAGAGCAAAGAAGTTCAGTTTTAGCTTCATAAGCAACTCAAAAAGTGATGGGTAATTTTGACCCATCCCCCCAACAAGGGGTAAGAGTATCTTGACTTTAAGATTTAGTTATCTGAAATATTCTTAAGCGGGTTTGTTTTGTTGGTTTTCACGGAAATCTAAAGTGTTTGAATCGTATTTGATTTATTATTTTTAAACTAAATATTTTTCCTCAAAAAAAAACCTTTTGTAAAATATGACGGATGTGACATTTTCATCAAAAAAGACTAACCAATTACTGTAGGGAAAAAGCCATTAATAAATAAAAACAAGCTGTATTTAAGAAATTAGAAAAAAAATTAACTTAATTAGTTGTGTATTGGGAAGAATTTTATTTAAATATTATTTTATTTCATTATTATTTTTATAATTATAATCATGATAAATTTTTGTTTTATAGTAATATATGTCTTCTAAATATATCCGTAAATAAAATTAAAAACAAACAAAACATTTTTTCTCGATGGTTAAACCAATAAAAACAATAAGTAGAATTTATTTCTTACTGCATACTGATTATGCACGTACTTGAGCGGTGTTATTAGTTTTAAATTTGTTTCTAATGATCACGCAGGTTTTCTTTGTAATAACACCAGCCCTCAGGGGTTGACCCTTATACATTAATTGCATTGTGTTGGTATCAGGAAAATAGATAATCAGAAGGAGGAAAGCGGGAGCGATGTTTGTGGACATTTGTTTTAAATTTCTCAATACTAAATGTGGCAGAAAATTCATCTTTAGAAAGCTCATACAACATTAAAATTTTGCGACAAAAGAATGAATTTTTCCTGTAATGCGTGAAGCGATTAACCGGCCAGTCCGCCACAAAAAGGGGCACAAGTTTTTAAAGACGCATACCTCGCGCATGGCCCGGATCTTAGGAGCAAGTTCCCTTATTTCTTCAAAGCACATTCCATTATAGTATCGATAGATGAGACGGAGACATCCCAAGCGACAGTACGATACCTCAACGTCACCAATTAGTATATTCGCCCGTTCCTGCACTCGATCAAGTGGCTCCAAACTAGTCTTCGGAGCATGAGAGTTATATTTAATTTTCGAGCGAATATAGGTGGTATAAATAGTAAGAAGCTCAGATGGTGTAAAATAATAACTTCATCGTTTTAAAACACTTGGATGCCTATTTCGACAAGTGTTCTGTCAAACAGACACCGCACTGAATTTTTATGCCCAGAAAATTAAAAGTTTCTGCCGCCCCAACATTTATACCATTAATTACTATTTGCATTGTTTAGGGAATTTTAGTCTAAAAGTCTATGCTTAAAAGAAAAACTATTTTTGAAGATGTCGAAGTATACTATCGCAACAACGGATAAGTACTCTTAGTTGAATCTGTTTTACAAGACTTGAAAACACAGGACAGATTTCCACAACTTGCAGATTTATTTAAACTTGAAACAAATTTATTAAAAAAAGGAGCTTAACTTAAAGGCTGAAACTTTGCATTGTAAACATAATAAGAAAATTTAAAAAGACCACCTAGAAAATATATTAAAGTTCTAGCAAGATGTGACCCAGATATTTACTCTTCGCCGTATTAAAACATGGCTGAGATAAACCAGGACAGGGTTAACAGCTTAGCAATGTTGCATTAAATAAAATTGAAATTGTCGCATATGTCGCGCTTAACAAATTTGCTTTAACAGAAAACCATAAACTATTAATTCAATAAATATATTGTTTTACCTCTTATGTAATTGTAATTATTTTATATATTATTTTATACGAGTTTTTGTTTTAAAAAGCCGATAAAAGCTAGTTGTTGTAATGTTCCTTCATTAGGGAGAATCTGGGTGGAAAGTATACTGACGAAATAACTAGGCTATGGAAAAGTTTATCAAAAAAGGCCACCTAACCATGGGTGTTTAATCCTTGATTTGATTCATATAGCCGAGCCACTACATGATATTTCCCTGGGATCCTTTGAATCGTAAAATGTGCAGCCTAATTTTTAAAGTGCTTTTAGATGTCACATGAAAAGTCTTAACGAAAACTTGTAGCCACAATAAAACAAGTTCTAAAAACGATTATGTTACTCCTTTTAATAAAATAAATTAAACAGGTATTCAAAATCAAGTGCCCTTGGTGATTTTTTCAAATTGTACCAACAAAAACATTTTTTTTTATTATATTTCAAATGCTCTTAAAAATAATAAAGTTTTTTCATTTGCATTTTTTCCCTCTGATCCTGTTAAAATATTTGATGGCCTGAAGCAGTTTATTGTCTTTTTTATATGATTGTTTGAATATTTTATACACGAGTTTGTTTGTTGCTGCATGTAAGTTTTAAATGAATGAATAAAATAGTCGCAGGTATTTTGATATGCAAATTGCCCTTAACTATGCAAATGAATAGAATTGAAAAAGGGAAGTTAATATGGTGAAGCACACTTTTTCAAATGTACGTGAGTAGGCTGGCATTTAAATAAATATTGATTTTTATCAAAGTATATATGTATTTCATACAATTGCATATACTTTCTACAACGTGCTGAAAATCAATTCGTTAGAAATAGTTTTCCATTTTTAGTTTTTTTGATTAGTGTCGGTGTCATTTAACCCTTTTATGTTGACAAGGAAAGTTGTTGGGGTTTTTACCCTAATTTTTTCAAATTTTGTATCGCAACCCCCTTAAGGGCTGAAAATAGGGGATAAGTATGTTTAAGGAATGTGTTTAAGAGGGGAAAAAATGCGGGTCTGTAATAAATTTAATTCCTGTAGGCGTGACTCCAGGAAAGCTGTGGGGGTTATGCCCTTTTTTTAAATTTTGTATGCCAAACCCCCTTAGTGGGTGGAGATAGGGGTTAAGTGTGTTTTGGGAATATGTTTGCAAGGAAAAATAAGTTGGGGTCTGTCCTGCATTTGACCCATCATAAGGCACCACGAAAGCTATTGGGGGGATTTATTACAATTTCTTACACATTGTATGGGAGACCCCTTAGGCGATGGAGATAAAGTGTAAGTATGTTTTGGAAGATGCTTGGGAGGAAAAGCTTGTGAGGGTCGGTCATACACTTTATCTCTCTAGGGCCAACACTGGGGAAGCTTTGGGCGTTTTAACATAATTTTTCATATTTTATATGGCAGCCCCCTTAGGTGATGGAAATAGGGGGAAAGTATGTTTGACGAATAAGTTTGGGAGGGAAAACTAATAAGGGTCTGTGATAGATTTTATTCCTCCAAGGGCGACTCTGGAGAAGTTGTAAGGGTTTTTACCTTATTTTTTTCAAGAAAGAGGGCAAGTATAGTCTACAAAAATCTCTGTGGGAGCACCCTGGAAGCTGTGGGAGCGATTTAAAAGAAGTTTAAAAATATCTTTTGTATGGGAACGTTTTTAGGTGGTGGAGTTAGGGCTTAAAAATGTTTGTGAGAAAATATTAATGGGTGTCATTCTTAGGTTGCATATTGTACGGGGCAGCTCCGGGGCAGTTGCAGAGGTTTGTAAGTAAAAATTTTACAGATATTTACAGAGGTATTCTTGGTTTTTGGTTTATATCTCGGTCACTTTTCGGGTGGTTTTGCTGGGTTTTAGTGGCCATTTGCTAGCAAATATTTCTCATAATTTGATGCCACTAACGAGTCTATGCGACATAGTTGATTTCAGCTGTAACACGGGCAGACGGACAGATGGGCATCACTAAATCGACTTCCCCATTTACAAGAACCAAAAAATATATATACTTTATGGGGCTGCAGCTCAATATTAAAGAAAATACAAATGGAATGACAAACTTATATACATATACCCTTAATACTTATGTGAAGGGTATAAAAATAAATTTTATAAAGTTTGAGATCGATAGATTTAATGGTTTTCGAGATACTATTAAATAAATTTTATAGAAATAGATAGTTTGTTTAAGACCTAACGCCCTTCTTGGTCTTATTCAACTAATTCTTTCCAATATGTAGGCAATGTTGTATAATTACTTTTTGAAGACTTTCATAAATTCGGTACTTTCATACTTTGGTACGAAGACTATTAACAACAAAAATACGACATTGAATATTTATACCCAGCGGAAAATGTGTGTCAATTGGTCGGCGTACTAATCCTGTTACAAAACATGAATTGGGCAAAAGTTATTGGTCGTGATCGGTTAAAAAGGTACACATCAAGTAACTGGTTATATATACACACATCTACTTACACATATTCGTAAATGCAAACAAACAAGATCAAACCGGATCTTAAATAATTAATGTAAAAGTAGGATTTGCCTGTCACGCATGTCTGAGTTGTTAGTTTTGAACCAATTGACCCCCCCCCCCCCCCCCAATGACAACGCAATGTAAAAGTTTCTCTTCATATAAAGTGCAGGAACTAGAACCAGTCCCTACCCTAAGGAACCGTTTACGTCAATAGTCTTAGACCAGTCCACTTCCCTGAGGGTATAAACACACGACGCAATCGATAATAACCTGAGCTTGTGAATTGGATATTAATTATCCGTTAATGTTCAAAGAAATTTTTATTTGAAAAAAACTTTTTTTTCTACCGATACTGGCCGAGTAGAATATATTTTCGAAAGCAGCTACGCAATTTCATCATCAGTATTCTTTAAGCGGTAGTAGCGTTTTTTGTTTTAAGCATCACATATTTAGCTTCTGGACATGTTAATCAGAAAGGAAAACGAAATACTTTTTTATTTTTCTTTTGTTTTTATAAATAAGTCTCTTTGGCAACACTCGAATAACGGTTAACCATTATGCGTCTGTCAGATGGAATATAAATATGTTCTTTTGCCTTTATGTAACTAAAATTATTTTAAATAAATGAAACTTTGTGTTAAATTTTGTTTTAATAAACCTCTAAAAGCTAGTCTTTAAATTGTGTGATTCTTTTAGAAAACCCATCATCCCTCGCCCCTTCCCGCAAAACTTAAGCTGGATACGCACTTGGACCTAATATTGTATAGAAAATCGTGTATTTTTCTTATTCCATTTATACTCTTTTACATTTAGTGGCAATTCTTTTTTTAAGATTTAAATACTTGCTGTCAGTTCATAAATGAAGTTATTTAACAATAAAAAACCATCAAACTATTTTTCAAAAATTTAACATTAATTGATTTAGAAAGTGATACTGATTCCTGGGACTCAGCTTTATTTTGGGGGTTACAAATATCAGCAGAACCTCATAGTATATATGTATGTGAAATGATTACAAAATCTGCATATTATAGAGGGAAGGAACAAAACAAGTTATGATTTCGGACATTTTCAAAAAATATATTATTAATTTATAAACAGATTTTTTTTTGTGTAGAACTCAAACTAATGTCGCTATTTCTTTGTCAACTTAAATGGCGTAATATAATATTATATTTTTGTATCAAAAAATTTTGCTTTTTAATTAACTTTCTTTTATAATTTCGTTTAAAAAAATGAGTTTTTAATATAATCTTTTATTCTATTCAATGATCTGTCTAAACATAATGAGCATTTACAAGCTAGATAAAGCAGAATTAGGAAATTATGCAAATTATTTTTCTTTTCCTTTGATTTTAACGATAATGTATATAATTCCAATTACCATTATTTCGTCTTCATTAAATTTCTTTTTTAAACTTTTTCGAAAAGCTTTACACTTACCCACACCGACACACCATAAACCAAAAATATTTTAATACTGTTGGAAATTAATTATGTATTAAAAAAATTTATTCATATAAACTCATATCCATAATTAACTTAATCTATATATATCTCTTCAGCTACAGTCATCAACATTCTTGATGTAAGAATGGCAAAAAAAAAACTTTAGCAACAAAGTTTTTTTCCTTTGTTTTAAGGCGATAGAAAAAAAAATATAACAAAAGAAGTTAAGAAAACCTTTCTAAGTAAAGATAAATTAAAATATACGCATAAAAGAATCCCTAATTTGAATAAAAAGTTGGAAAATTTCTTGGAAAAATAATAAAAAAAAGTAACTGTAAAACAAAATGTAATAAAAAATTTTTAAAGCTCTCAAACCACAAATACGCACACAAAGAGCAACATAAAAGTTCAATGAGGTGTTAAACCATAATTTACACATTAAAAACACAACCGCCAACACTTGCACAAACCGCCCAGAGTGTACACACACACAAACACATTCTTGCTTACTTACACCCTAATAGATTTGCATTGTTGAACCTTCAAGGAATTCATTATTTTTTTGAATAAGAATTTGAATTAGTGGGGGTAAAGGATTTATTAATGTATATGAAATTTTGATTTTAAAAAATATTAAATTAATAAATTTTTAATACCTGCGACTTTCTGTTGTTGTTTATTAGCCAAAAGTTTTGAAAATATTTTTGAATAAAAAACATATAAATTTTTCAAATAAAAATGTATTCACACTTATGTTTAAAATTCTTTAAATCGTTTAAAAATTAATGAGATTTTAATTACAAGAATAAAAATATATTACACCTAAATACAGAATTTTTAAATTTCTTTGCTGAAATTGTTTTTCAGAGAGTAAACGGTTGGTTCTATTTTGTTCTTAAAAAAATAACAGATGTTTGCGGTAGAATTAGGGGATTCACAAAGTGTTCTATTTGTCCTGTTATCATATTGTTAAAAAAATTCACAATGGTTTTGTTTTCTTTAAACAAAAATAGTTCTAAAAAATACTACGCCGTTTAATATGCTTATTAAATTGTTACAGCAACTGCACATACACCTGCGCCGAGTGTCTAATAGTTGGTGAAAGTGTTTAAACCATTGTGAAATTTTATAACAATATGACCATAGGACAAAAAGAACACCTTGTGAATCCCCTAAATGTTTATCTACCAGTAGGTTTAATAAATTGATTTGTTTTGTTATTTTTTTTTTTTTTTGATTTGGAGGTTTTTATAACCTTCAGATATTATTCAGATATTCCTTAATATACATTTGCGACCCCATTAAGTACATAAATTCTTTATCCTTATAGATAGTAAAATTGATTTAGCCATACCCATCTGTCCGTCTGTGTGTTTGTTAAAATTAAGTTTCCGGAGTCAATTTAAGTACTACGGACCAGGCATTGGTGTTTAACCATTAGAAATATTTCTGAAATAATGATTTTTTAAAATTAGAAGATCAGCTAACTATGGACCGAGATATGGGCAAAATACTACCATGGCTCAGTTTTTTTTAGGACAAAATGCATGCATGAGGAATTGCATACCAAAGCGAGCTTTTTTCATCATTATTTGAAAATATTAGTTTTTAATGTATTTGTATTAAATTGGCTACAAGGATGGCTATCGACCTTAAAGTCGCTACAAAATAATTTTGTTTTACAGTTCAAAAACAACTGGCGTTTTTTATCTGAATGCGTTTGCCAAAATACTAATGTTAAGGGTACATAAAATTCGGCACAATCGAATACAACGCTCTTTCTTGTTTGTTTATTAGGTGTGTGCAGCACTAGGCGTTTCTTATTCTGCAACGAACTAACCGACAAGTTTTTTGCATTGGCAATCGGACCATCGGGATCTTAAATCATCAAGGTCTTTTAGATCAACATGGTCGGTAACTTAGTCCATCCAAATCCCAGGCTAAAAAATCGAATTTTTTTCATAACTGTTTCCTGTTATAGATACGAATATAGTCAAGGATATTTTTTTTTATAAATTGATTTATTTTCTAATGAGTGTATATCCTTTTTCTTGATCGTCTTATATGTTAGAAAAAAATCTTCCATTTTTTATAAAACAATTATAATAGAATTTGCTTTCACTAGTGCCTTCCATTAACAAAACTTAAGTGCCTTCTTCCAAACTAGACAATGCAACATATTTGTTCTTTCATGTATTTTAATAAAAAAGTGATAAGCGACTGGCATTTTTTCAAACTCCTTGAAAAGTGTTCAAAAATATTAAAATCAATTGACCATATAATCTTTTGAATATGCAAAATAAAAAGGCGTTTCTAACTTATATTTAATTATGCCAAATTAAGCATTTATTCCTTGTTTTCTTTAGGTTATTTAAAAAAAAATTTAAATTATTTTTAGGCCAACAAAAAATTGATAAATCTAAAATTAAATGAACTTCAAAAATGCAATAGTATACCATGCTTCCATAACACAAACAATATTCAGACATAGACATGATGTTAATTTAAAATGCATTATATTCAAAATTCCCATAAGTAGCAGTAAGAGGTGCTTATGTTGGTTCCCTTTCTACGTACACAACTATGTGTTAAAATATGCCGCACTACATACAAACTTCTATTGCACATCCCAGCAAAAAATAATCGAGATTTTGTAAGCAGTAAATACTTTTTCCAGTATACTAATGCGCTTTGCAGCAAGCACTTATCTTTTCCCTTAATAAATGCAATAGTGTATGGCAGTAAATGTAAAAGTTTTACCGTTTTACACACTAGCTTACTCAAGTGCATACTAAGAAGCACTACTGTAAGGCAGTGAGTAAAAAACACATTATTTTTTCGTCAAGTAACGAACATAAAAACACGGCAAAACATTTATTTTGATGACGCAATAAATTTACACAACTAGAGAAGCACCAAAACTACATGAATTAACTGGATATTTATAGCGCCTAAATAAGCACTTAACATTAAATGCAACTAAGTGGGACATCACGAATAAATATCATGCAATTTGTGAGCAGGTTTGTAAGCTTTGCTGTCTTGATATTCCCTTACAAACCTACCTACGGCAAAGCAGCAGTTTTTGCTGGGATATTATGTTATTTGGTCTTCTTAGAAATAAAAATTTATATTCGTCCAACATATTTAGTATGTTGAAATGTAAGTGAGTAGAAGTAATTTAGTTTTAGAAATTTAAACATTTTTCCATGGACATAAAGGTTTTGTTCGATAAATATACACATTTATGCAAGTGCATAAGCATTTATTACTAATTTTTGTTCAGGAATGAGAAAATAATTTTATATCGTTTATGGGAATATACGGAAGTAAGCAAAGTCCTCGTTTGTTTGCAAAGCTTTATTGGATTTTGTCATTTATTATGTTTGTTGGTTGACTTCGGGTTCTCTAGGGTCAAATAAAAAATGCATTTGAATGGGCATCGATCATGACTGGTTAATGGTGCATGCATTTTCAAGTATTTTAATGGGTTAAGTTAAGGGTGCTCATAAAGGTGACTTTACATGTTAATACATGTATTACGAGATGCCAAGAAATACTGTGGAATGGTACAATATCTTATCATGTAAAAGCCTAATGTATTGAGAAAAAAGAACACGAATAACTATTTTAGAAATTTTCGTATTCTCATCAACTTAGAGGTTTGTAAGATTAACAGCAATAACCACAACTGATAAAGGTGTCTACAGTTTATGAAACAAAACACAAACAATCAAAATCAACGCAAAAAATTTTAATGTTGTCTTTGTCAATATTGTAAAACTTAAGCCAGATGCCGTTTCTATAAAAGAATATAAGCAATAAAAAAACAGCTTTTGATTTTACAAACACCATCCGCATAAACATGAAAAATACTAAGAACAGACTTGTATTCTCTTTTCTTAACACGGAGAGAATTTCGTAATATTTCGATTTTACAAAGTCTTAATATTTTGTATTACCATGTAAAGCCAGCTTATATTATTTGCTCCTTTTTATGCCTTGATAAAAAACCACACCGGTCACATTCTTTTAAAAAATTTCTAATCTGTTAATTGTTATAGGAAAACTAAGGTAAAATGGTCGTATCCATCACAATGATATCGCCTATATTCAACTTTCTAAGTTTGACTTGTGTAATGTCTTCTAGAAAAATCGTTAAAACTTAAAAAAATTCTTTTTTTAACAAATTTTGAAACTTTTTTAAACAAAAAATCTTAAATATTAAAAAAAAACTGCAGTGAACGTTGTAACCATGCCTGTACAGGTTCTTGGCATGTTAAAATTTGTTTAACTTTTTAATTTTGAGTATTTCAAAAAAATCTGTCCATGACTTCCTATCTATGGCGACCACATGAGTGTTAAATGTGCTTAACAGTAGGCTCCCACAAAACGTAAGGTAAATATTAGAGAGTCTTGTTTCGATTACGACTTCATGATAGAGGGATATAATTTACAAAATATACGTTTTGGATTTTTTGCCGATGCTAAATACCGTTCTGTTTTTTTCGAAGGCCAAACCACCATTTATAAGTCAATATTTCTGTATCTAGGACAGTGTCTCCAAATTTACTATATAACGTTGGAAGAAGCCAAATATGAAATAATTGTCTGGTAAACGAAGGTCGCAACATGCCAGAAGTAAGGAAAAATTACATTGAAAATAAAACAAGGTTCTTGCGAAAAATTTTGGCCCCAATCTTGGTTTCTTCTTTTAACTGAAAAACACGCAGTTTCTGGGTTAACAGGATAATATACTCCTTTAAACCACGGTTTTAAGGGGACAACGAATGGCAAACTTTCTAATACAGAATGGATAACATTAACCTGACGTTTGATGGTTACTTAATTAAACTG